>JAOWBP010000001.1:98944976-98971740 GCA_028571105.1 Tragopan temminckii | reverse complement strand
ATATTTTCTTGTATAAGTGTTGCTCTATACCACAGCCATCCTTACACCCTTTTCTGAGAATAGCATATAATACCTATCAACCTATCTATTGAGAGATAGCTATAATGCTTTTCCAGTTTCATTATACCTTTTTTAAAGTGAAAGCTCAGATCTCCAAAAATGTACCCAGCATGAAAATGAACTATGATTATTCACAGTGACATAGAAGGCAAAACAGTAAATAACACTTATTTTTCCTAATAGTTCCTAATGTTCTGTCTGATTTTTTTTTTAACGGTATTGAGCCAGTGTGCTTACAGAACAATCTCCAGTGACTCCAGGCTCTCTGTCTTACATGGTAATGTAATACCGATTTAGATCTTGTCACTGTAGGCGTATAGCAAGGATAGATTTTCCTACAGGCTTTACTTTGCATTTGTAGATACTAAATACAGACTTCCTGTCATGTTGCCATCTGTATATTAAAACACATGTATTAGTATACTTATATGTATTTTATACATGCACACACATTCTTTAATAATGTAATGAATTATTATATATTAGTATATTTGTGTTAGCATATTTGACAGCACTGACCTCAGTACAGATGCCTCTAGACTTGCACCATTACCCTCCTTCCTTGTGAAATCTCACCATTTTCTGCTACTCTTCATTTTCCATCTTCTAAACAGTCTTTGGTACACAGAAGACCTTCTCTGCTACCCTACCTCAACTTAACTTCTCCAAGGGCCTTTAGCATATGCCCTTGACAAAAAGTTTTTTGTCAGTATATCAACTGGATACTTTTCTGTATATTTAATGATGAGCAAAGAACTTTAATAGACTTGTATAAAGTTGTGTCTATTAGCCTTACGTTGGCTTCTAATAGTTCACACGTTACCAAATAAACACAGAATATCTTGAAGTTTCTGAATTTCTCCTTAAATAATTCTTAAAACTTGTATTTATATTTGTTATTTTATCCTCTTTAGTACCATGACTGATTTAATCAATAGGCTCCATTGCATAGCTGAAAGCTTTCAATTTCATATTTCTGTTCCTTGAGGGCTCCCAGGTAAATAGCAACCAGTTGTGATTATTTATCTGCTTTCACTTAATCTTTACCTCCTGAATCTTATTCTTCTGACAATTTTCTTTGAGATAGTTCTACTTTAAACTCTGATCCATGTAACACAAAGTCCTCTGATTTCAGTATCTTCTTGATAGAGATGCTCACTGAAAAGAATTGGTTTAAAGTTTCTGCATTTTTGCCCTATGAGAACTGCCATTAAGCAATGATCATCCCCTGGCCTCCAACTCTTTCTGGCAGGCTTCCTAATATGTTTGATAAATAAGTGTATTTTTAATTTATATGCTTTTACAATACTGTTCCCCAAAGTCTTCTTTCCTTATTGGTCCTGTCTCATTAATTTTACCTTTAACTTGTTTATGCTCTTTTTCCATTCAAATATGAAAGTACTTTTTTTCTTAACTCCCGGTAAAACCACTTACTCTAGTGTTTAAAGATTGATTTGGGATACTTTCCAACATTTTCTTTTTCAGTAGGTGAATTACATTTGCTCTGAGGTTCAGAATAGTATATTTACATGATCTCCATGTAAGATTTTGGCTGCTTCTTTTCATCTCTTGAAAATAGGTACTTGATTTTTAAGTAGTTCTACATTATATGGGGACAGGCCTAAATCTGAGTATATCATGGTAATTACAGTATAGTAGCTATTTAGCAGTAACATCGTAATCTTGGTCTTGGATTAGATTAATTCAAGGTTTACCTCTTCTGAAGTGTTCCAATAACTGCTTTAAGAAGCAATCTTTTCTAGGATCTAAAAACCCCTACATCACATCATGACATTCACCTTTCATTTTCTGAGTGTACACACAATTCTGGCCTTTTCTGTCAGTGTGACCTGTGCAACCTCCATGAGAATGTCAATGTCACTAAACTGGGTGTATTTGAATTGATAGATACTTTGTGTTTATTCTCAATGGATTTATTTACCTTATTTGATTCTAAGTCAGAGAAGAGCCAGGACTAAAATTTACATCTAATTCCAAGCCTCTTCTTTAGTCAATTCTGTTAATACTCATTTCTGTCCCTAACAATTTGACTTTCAACAGCAGTGCATAGATGACTAATCAGCAGCACTAATTTCACATTCAAGTGAAGAGGTCCCCTGGCAGGAAGTGGGATTCAGAAGGAAGGGGAGAGCTTTACCAGTCCTAAGGTTCCTTCCCCAGAGATGGACCTAATGCTGTAAAAGCTGAATCCTTGCAGATCAATAAAGCAGGCAAGACTTTCATGCATTTCAGTGCCAGTTTGAAGGTCCTAGTCCCTCAAATTGGAATACGACGGGGATCAAACATCTGAGGTGATGTTTTGTTAGTCTTTTTCTTTTTCTTTCTTCTTCTTTTTTTTTTTTTTAATCACAGCAGAGCAAGGAAGTATTCAACATTACTTTGTGCTGATTTCATGCCTCAGCCTCTGCAAGGCAGCTCTTCTGAATCAGCCATTGGGCTCCTTCAAACACAGAGACCACATTCTTGACTCCTCTACCACCCTTGTGAGGATGAATGGAAGGATGGAAGGACAGAAATTTTCCTTACTCTTTCAGAAAGGAGAGGAAACACAAAGCTTTTCTTCACTGCATTTTTTTGTACTGCAGAATAGCACTCAGCTGAGCCAAAACCCGGCACTACCACTGATTGCCTCTGGCAACTAAGACTTGAAAAAGGGGTAAACACATAGCTTTCTCTGCTGCAATAAAACAAGCCACAGTGTTTTCTTTTCCAAGAACGGACTGTGGGAGAAACAGCCTGTCTTTTCTGTTGTATGGGGAAGGGGAGAATTACAGGAAACCATTAGATATTTTGCAGGACCAACAGAGACACGGCCCACAGCCAAAACGTGAAATGTGAAATGATTGCTAAAGGAGTTAATAACCTGCACTAACTTGAAGCAAGATCAGCTTGCATGACCAGGTTAACTATTCATGGTAGAAGTGCTAGCACACATTAAGTTTAGAACATTTTCTTTACAGATTATATTGTTATAAATGGAGCTAACATATCAGAGAAAATAATCTCTGAGCCATTTTCCTTTGAAACAATAAGAAACAACTTCAAATAACAGTCATTTTATTCCAGCACCTGCATACCTATGCCATGCACTCAATGGTGTTGATTAATTAATGAAGTTCATCTGATGGTGTCTCCTTTTGAAGGACATACAATCTATATTTCAAATTACTTCTGAAAATTTAATCATCAGAAAGTAGAATTTGCTCATTAGTTAGTAATAATATATTAAGTTCCTCTGTCTGTCCCCAAATAGAATGGATAAAGACTAATTAATTAAAGGCATGCCTCGGAATATGCGCAGTCCCACTGGTGCCATAAAATGTAGCAGTGGAAATCCTGGACATGTTAGATGTGCAGTAATATATTAGCAATGGATAGCCCACCACAAGCATCAATGCTTTTTACAAAATGATAAATTGCTTCAAAATATACAATCAAAATACAGGTGTTTCTTATCCTAGGTCAGACACGAAGTTTCTCCATGATGTGTTTTTTTGCTAGAATAACATGGCAGTTGAGCCTTTAAAACCTTTGACAGAGATATTTCTGTTCTCAGCCTGCAATCAATCAAGGCAATTTTTACTGATTAATAGTAAAAGACTGTGAAAAGTACAACATTTTTTGCACTGCTCACAAACATCTGTGAAAATATCCTAACTGGAATCATCACTCTGGCTGTAGCTGTCACCATCTGCCTGGCAAACATGCAGGGAGCTTTCCTGGGAATAGACTGTAGTAATTATCCACAAACTGCATAAAGCTTAGGAATTACCATATCCTACAGGAGGGAGTAGAGGCACTCTTCAGTTTCACTTGACTTCCCATTTGTCCTGGAGGTGATGTCAATGTCCTCACCACTTAGCGGACAATGAGGTCAAGCCTGCTACATGCAGATGGCCAATTTGTTGAAAACAGGGTGCTATCCCAGTGACATTCTCCTCAGAAGCCCCGTAGCCTTTGTGAACTTGCACCTGAAAACTGCCAGTAGGGCTGTTCCACTATAAAATGCAGGAGGCTCTGCACTGCTCTGCAGAAGGGTAAAAGCTAGCTGTGATCCAATTAACCTTAATTAACTGATATTGAACACAGATGCCTTCTGTAATGGATGTGTCATGTAATAAAAGATGTAATTTGCTTAATATTCTGTAACATAAATCCAGCTACTAGCATAGAACCAATATGATTTTCAACATCTATTTGGAAAGTGCCTTCTGAGATACTTGAAACCAACCAAACTGAATTTGATTTTACAGCAACTCACATTGAAAAAATTTACAGAGCAACATAATACATTCAGATCACCACAGGAAATACATCTAAATTCTAATAAGAACCAGTAACATTTATGCAAATAGTAACAGTACATAGACCAGAAAATTAAAAGGCAATTTTCTTCCAGTGTGACTTGTCACTTGAATGCCGCATATCTATAGAAAGTAATGAGACTACCAACACTCCACACAGTTTATTTTATTCACAGACCAATGTCATGTATGTTAATCCAAGGAGAACAGTTCTTACATTCTTCTGGTTATATTTACATCATGCCTCATCCCTCTTCAAAAACCACGGCATAATTATTTCTTCATTTGGGCTCCTTACACATGTTCTCTCAGCCATACGTGCCATAGAGAGCAGAATATCTTTCCTTCCCAGCCATTGCATGAGGTTTTTAATCATCATTGGTTCTCACTGTCATTTCTCTCTTCTGACCCAAAATATGTCTGCCTTAGTTTACATATTCAATATCACAGTCAATCATAATAAACAACCAAAAGCTGACATGGATATATTTCTGTTTCCTGTATGCCTTGTACAAGTATCCTATTTGCTCTCATAGCATATCCCCTTCCTGCAGGTCAATATAACTGTGTTTTAAGGAGGCAGGCCCCTAGAAAGATTGATTTCCAAACAAAGACAGAATGTGCATCTAAAATGTAACTACAGGAGTAGGTGGATGTCAGTCAACTCATGATATACTTCTCCCTGACTCCTACACAGTCCTGTGTCTGCATTTCAAGGTCAAAGGCAGCAGCATGCTGACTAATCTCCAAGAGCTCAGTAATGAGTAGTAGTCATTTCTGATTCTCCATAATCGTTTTTAACAAATAGGTTTTCCACCACCCCTTGGCTCTGGAATGACAAAATAAATTTACTGAGTGCAACAAGAATGCAATCAAGTCCGGTAACAGCCTAAACTTCACAGCTATCAAAAGTCTTGAGCCACAATCATGCTCACTTCACTAACATGCTGCTTCATTAAAAGTCCATTTGGAAATGCACTGTAATATTGAAACAACTATTTGATCCAGGTCTATTACCATCATTTTCTACTTTTCTATGGAAATTCATGTCTGTTGTTCTTTTATTATTACTTTTTATGAGTAAATATTTGGCAGTGCTTTTTAATTGTGTCAAATACATACATACATCCAATTTTTAAGAATAGTTCTAAAAAGTTTTAGAATGAAGATGCTAACGTCCAAAATTGTGAGAGACACATCAGTTTTGACTTGTAGCCTTAAGTAGTATCAGGGGTATAAAGCTTCAGTCTCAGTCAATTGCCTCCAAACAAGTATTTTGAAGATCCATATGCATGTTCTACTAAGGTGAATTTATTAGATCATATCTACAGGTATTCATTATCTCATGAGGTCTGATTCATCTCTTTGGAACTGTTACTTACTTGGTTTGTACTTACTGAATGCTGGTTTTTCTTTCCATTACCTATTGTCCTCCAAAATTATTTCTCTATTTCATAATTTTGCTGTATAAATCTCAAACAATTACTCTTTTTCACTTTCTAGTTGATTAATAGAGATGATCCTAAGAAATGTTACACATCTTCTATTCAATGTTTTGTTGTTACTTCTTTTGCTGGTTTCCTGGGTTGTAAAATCTGATATTTTAAACTGCCTTTATAACAAGACTGATGCGCACATTTCTCCTCACTCCTTTCTGAACTCATCGTTGTACTGTAAGAGAGTCAAATATAGATGTCGTCAACTCACCCTTAACAACATGCATGCAATACTTCAAAAGTAAAGATTTTTCACCCAAAAAACTGGGTTGCGTGAGAACAAGTTACACTTGAAAAGAAGAGTTCTACAGCTAAGCTTGATCCCCGTGTAACTACTGCGCACAGCTCACTAGCTTTCCTCCACTCAGTTCTACTGTAGCATGGTCTACCCTAAGGCTCTTGTCTACCCATTAGAAACAGAAAGGTAAAAAGAAATTGCTTTTTAAAAAACGAATATGCCAAATTACAGAAAATTAATATTAAGGGCTTGCTTGGCTCTTACAAACAGCTGAAGAGAGAGGTATAGAAGGATAGTCTGCTATCATATATCTACAGAAACCTGTGCAAAATGATTTGCATTTAGGTTTTCCTTACAAAGTTCAAGCAAAAGAAGAAACCTGACCAATTACTGTATGGCTGAAGGGAATATTATATGCTGTACAAAGAGATAGCATAGTTTTCAGTGTTTCCTCATTTAACCAGATGATTTTTTGCAGCATTAGTTCAAGTTCTACCACGAGAACTGACAGAATACAAATCCACTCAGTCTCACAAAGACCAAAGCATTTTTCAACATCTTCCACATCAGTGATCACAAAGCTATTGTGTTTACATATTATTGATATATTTAACTAAATGAAAGATATAGCCATGATTTAAATTGAAAAAAAAATGAAGTAGCAGACAAGCTTTTTTAATCTTCTATGCAGCACGAGCCATACACTTATTGGTGCAGGTTAGCTTATTTCTTTCACAGTAGCTATGCACACTTTCTGCTTGTAAGGATTTTATTATACAGTTACCAAGTCCTGCTTGACTGCACAGAGGGCACAGATAATGAAGATCCCAGAAGATGCTTACATCTCAGTTTCCCAAAAATGACTGGAAGAATTGCCTCATGTATCACGGAAGCCACAGCTATATCCTCAGGTGGCAGTTGTAGAGCTTGACTGACCAAGCAGGCGTAACACCATTTCTACTACCCTCAACATTTTGATGGGTACCTGACTTTCTAAGTCTGTGGAATGCAGAAAATAGAGGAAAGCTCTTTTATACAATTTCTTTATCAGTTTTGCCTATGTGGAGGTTTCTAGAATTTGCCTTGCAATGAAAAACACAGATCCTGAAATATCATGGGAGAGAGGGCTTCCATTTTTTTTCACCTTCCTAATTATTTCCAAGGTTAACAATCAATTAATACTTCCTTTGGAACTGACATTTCATTCTTCAGCCAATACTACTTCCAAATTAAAAAAAAAAAAAGAAAAAAAGAAGGATTTATCTTCTTAAGGCAGCAATTTGATTTTGAAAACTACGTGAAATCAACAGAATCCATCCACTTAGTCACCTCTCTGATACCTGGTAGAGTGATAAGCTTTTCCTCCCATTTTTATGCTTGCTAAAGCACTTGAGGTAAAACATCTATTAATCTTTAAAAAACATTGAATTTAATTATCCTGCCTAGTCTTAGCTTGTACCAAATGTTACGGATATGTTTTCCTTCATACAGTACAGACTGTTCTTCTAATTTTAAGCTTGTGTAACTAAACTCCAGTCCTATGAGAATTTCCTAGGTAATTTCTACTGTCAGTTGGCATGAAAGTAGCTTCTCCGCAATTGGCCAATCACCTTGTTCACATCAAATAAGCGTACAAAATGGAGTGGTTTGATGTTTCTCTTTTAAAGTCCACACAACTCAATAGTAATTTGTATATTCTTACACAAGAACATTAGTTTTTAATAGAAACTTCACAAACTTCCTCATTAACAATTCTGAATCTGACTTGCCTTACATGTGCAGGTGATCTATGTTGGCTGGGGAAGGGCTGTGGGATACATATGCTGCAATAATATTTTGAAGGATTAAGCTGTGGGCAACTTGGCCTGTTGTGACCTGGAGTAGCAAGTAGTAAAAGGTGAAAATTAATCATTATTGATGCTACTTCACTTCTGGTAGAGCTCCAGAATACCAGACCGACTGTTGTTCCTGTCACTAAGAGGTGACCAGAGAATACTGGGTTCTGGGCAACTGGTTCCAAAGAGGTTCGTGGTGACAGGGACATCAGAAGCAGCTGTCTCCATCCTGACCCTTCTTATTCCTCTGTCAACAGTGGCAAAATGAGCCTCATTTTCCAGAGCCCTCCTGGACCCTCCCATTCTTTCAATTTCCCGTTGCATACCAGTGTAAAGCAGACTGGTGCACAAAGCAAAAACAACAACCGTGTCCTGAAAGAATAAGTAGAACAAAATGCTTTCTACTATTTAACCTTTCAAGTAAGAGGAAAAAAAAAACAAAACAGAAAGACAACCAACAAATAAACATATACATATGTGTTACATATCTATAGCACTTCAAAGTTTTTCATTCACAGGTGTGGGAGATAATTCTAAGCATGCTGAAACCCAGCAGTTACAGATTATAGGAAAAAAAAGGATAAATCAGTTTGCACAGCTAAGCATAAACTGTGAATAACTAAACTTTTTGGAAGTGGAGACAAGGGCAACGTGGAAGGGATGAAGATTGTCTTTGCTTTGTACTGTCTTGACCCTGTGGTTCCAGGTCCAATTGGGATTCTGAGGCTGTACTATGCAGGATACATATTTTTTTTCTTAAAGAATGTGAAAGCCCTTTTAATTCGTTAGTGAGATGTGGAATTCAAAATATTAATGAAGTCCTTGGTTCACTAAACTTATCTTTGATTCAATCTAAATTACAATTATTCTGTAACAACCAGTTCTAGCAACAAAACAGAAACAAAATCAAATATTGTTGCTAGTTCCTTCTCCACCCTGTGAAGTGATCACTATCATTCACTGCAAATAAAATTCGCATTGCCAAAAAAGTATAGAATTCTTTATTCTTTATCTCCTGGACATTTACATATTTGCTAATGTTCATCCATTAGATTTTTTTTAGCAATGAACTTTCTTGCTCACTCAGTGAAGTGATGTATTTTTGCAGTGTTTATATCTTTCATTTTGTATTTGTTTCTTTTTAGAGGACTCAATGGGCCATCTCTTAATTGCAGCTCAAAATTGTTGATTATGGCTCATACACACTATGAGAGTAATACTAAACTCTGGCTCGGCATCGATGGATTCAGGCACACAAACATCTTGAAAAAAATACACAGTGAAGGGAGAAGATTCCCCTTCTCAAAACTGTTCTGGTAATCAGCCAAGAACTATTATAGGTACAAACAAATCCGACAAAATAAATATGGCTATAAATGGTAGAAAAGATTAAGATTCAAACTTATTCATGCAAAGTGCATGACAGCCAAAAAGAGAGAGGGAAAAGCACTTTCTGTATTAGAATAAAGAGGAATCAGTCCATGTATGAATGAGAAATCACTCATCACAACTATTTGCTATCTCCAGGAGGTTACAGCAGATAATACCAAATAGAGAGAAGGACACAAAAAGCAAGACCAATCAAAGCAGAAACAGCATCTATACAAGAAAATACTAAATCGAATGAAGGTCTGCAGTGTCCAAATAGGAGAATGTTATAGAAGAAAATCAAAAATTTAAAATATAGGCACATCAAATGAATGTCCAGAGGACAGATTCAGGATAATGTGGATAGTTTTTAATATGAGATGTAGCTCAGTTTCAGAACTCACTGTGTCTAGGTATTCTGTACAAGAAGGTTTACATGAATTCAAGAAGATGTTAGACATTTTTAGAAGGAAAAAGTTAACAGAGGGATAGTAGGCGTGATAAGACACTGTCTCTAGAAATCACTAAATTGTGGCTGTCTGGAAGCTCAGAAGGAATAACCAGGGGTATATGGTTTTTGTTTGCTCATTTTTCTGCTGGTTGCTTTTAAAAAACAAAATACTGAGCTAGATGGGTCTCTACTCTGAATCAGTAAAGTCATCCTTGCACTCTAGTGACTTAATGCACTAAACATTAAACTGAACTAAATGTTCATCTTCTTGCCTGTTGTTTTAACCTGAAATATTTTTTACTTTCTGCCGATTTTATCATTACATTAATACTATTTTCATGTTATATTATACTGATAACAAATAAATATTTGATATTGTGTTTTGTGAAGAGGAGGACTTAGCTGCAAAATTGAATATAGACATCAGCAAGCATTTAAAAATCTAAATCCACTGGTGGAACAAGTAAGATGCTGTGATTTCTAAAAATAAACTTAGCTTCTTTGGTGGATTAGCAACTGCAGCATTTTCACATGTTGAGGAGACAGATTTCAGAGATGAATTAATTGGCATGCATGGAAAAGAAAAGATGCTAAGAATCAGTCATAGCTAGGATAAAGGACACGCAGACAAAAGTCAGACACGATGTACAACTACCACAGGCATGGCAAGGATTTTGGAAGTCATAGATGAATTTCTACATACTGGCAATCCCCAAATGTACCAGAATCTGCCTCCCAAAAGATACATTCCACCACTTGGTCAGTGAGAGAGGCCAGTCAGATACGTGACATATCACAGAAAGACACTGCACAGCAGCAAACCAGCTGCCTAGACATGATACCTTCAGATACATAACCACTGTTTTTCTAACATTCAAGCAGTTTGAGAAGCTCAGTATCCAAGCAGTAGATGACTGAAATTGGTCTTGGGGTAAAAAATGTCATGTTCTGTACATTTTTCACACAGGATGTATACATTGCCTTTCTGCAAAAGATATTTGGTGGTATTTGCACATAGTGATTGATACTGAGAATTCTTTAAGCCAGGGAGAATGAGCCCCCTGCCTTTAAAACAGTAAAGTATACACACGTGAACACAGTGTACTACTAGTATAACATCTCTGACCGGTCAACACACTGTCGAGTAACTGATGGAAAGCTGGATCTCAGTCTGCATTAATAAACAGGAAGAAAAACAATGAAAAAAAGCCCTTCCCACACTGCACAGAGGCCTGTTAGCTTAGAAATTACAGTTCTTTCCTAGAAGTAGTAGAAGGGGAAAGAAGAGAAAAGGAGAAATATATATAATAACCAGAAGGATCTGAAATAACAGAGCAGAATTAGAGAAGATTTATAATCTAGCACTCAAGAAAGTTAGAAGAATGAATAATAACAACAGAAATATGGGAAAAATAGCATTAAAAATAGATGGCAAAGTGAGCATTGAAAATATGCAACAGAAAAGAATGTAGATGATCCATCATTCTTTCTCAACCAAAAGAACAGCAAAAATATTATTTTAGTAGGCATCTCGAAATATTAGCTTCTCCTTGTTATGCCCTTTATTTATTTATTTATTTAAATTTCACATTTACTTGAAAATATATAACACACAGTCCTAGTTTAATTGACCACATAACTTTCTCACCATAAACATTTTCCACTACCGGTATCATTCTGTTACAGGTGGCCTATTGCTAATTTCTTAGATAAAAAACTTCTCAGTATTGTCAGACACAGACTGAACTACAAGAAATAATTCATTAGGCATTAAAATGTACATTAGAAAGGCCCTGCACAGTTTTCAGAAGAAAATATCTGTCTCTAATATATGAAAGACCCAGTTTATCAGTGCTACATTTTGATGTGTTTTCTGCCTCTACAGGAAATTCAATTCTATTTTGAAAATTTTACTAAGAGCCTTTTGCCAGCTGCCTACACCTCACTGAGAGTTTGTTTCCTATCAGTTGCCACAAACTAGGAAAACTTTCTTTCCTCCTGATAAAAATGAGATTGGAGTTGGCCTCACTCCCAACTCTAGTGCAAATACTCCACAAACTATAGAATCAATGGATGATTAAGGTTGGAAAGACGAATGAGATCATCTTGCCCAACCACCAGCCTGTGCATGTGACTGCTCTAGACCATGTCACTCAGTGTGACATCCACCCTTTCCTTGAAAAACCTGGAGGGATGTGACTCCACCTCCTCCCTGGGCAGCCTGTTCCAATGCTTCACTATTACTTCAGAGAATAAATTTTTCCTAATATCCAACCTGGCACAACTTGAGGCCGTCACCTCTCATTCTATTGCTATTATGAGGGAGAAGAGACCAACCACCGCCTCACCACAACCTCCTTTCAGGCAGCTGTAGTGAGTGATAAGGTCTCTCCTGATCCTCCTCTTTTCCAGACTGAATAATCCCAGTTCCCTCAGCTGCTCCTCATAATACTTGTGCTTCAGATCCTTCACTATTTCACGGCCCTTCTCTGGACATGCTCCAGGGCCTCAGTGCCTTTCTTGCAGTGAGGGGCCCAAAACAGAACACAGCACTCAAGGTGCAGCCTCAGCAGAGCTGCGAGTAGATATATGATCACCTCCCTGCTCCTGCTGGCTGCACCATTTCTAACACAAGTCATGATGCCATTGGCCTTCTTGGCATAATGCTGGCTCATGTTCAGCTGGCTGTCAACTACCACCCCCAGATCCTTTTTATCCATGCATCTTTTCAGCCTGTACCACTGCATGGGGTTGCTCTAGCCAGAATGCAGGAGTTAGCAGTTAGTCTTCTTAAAGCTCATATTCTCAGACTAAGCCCATCAATCCAACCTGTCCGGGTCCCTCTGTAGGTCTTTCCTACCCTCAAGTACCTTGACACTTTCCCCCATCTTGGTGTCATCTGCAAACTTACTGAGTGTGCGCTCAATCCCCTCATCCAAGTCATTAATAAGATATTGAACAGGACAGGCCCCCATACCGACCCCTGGGGAACACCACTTATAACTGGTCGCCTTACCTCTCAGTGAGCTCTGTGCAAGCTCACCTGTGCCCATTCTAGTGAATCAGCTTTTCCCTGTTTGATGCTCAGGGAGCTAAGCACTATATACGAAGACAAACATGTCAGTACAGACATCGTTGTTATGGGAGCTCACAGTCACATGCAGCTTGGAATAAATATATGGACAATATGCAGAGTGGCCTTTTCAAATACAGGCGTAAACTGGAGCTGACTGACAGCTGTTTAATACAATTAACTAAATGAAAGCAAACTGTGATGAAGGCAGTCCCAGAGGCTGTCAGATAAAGATCACTGGAAAGTTGCTGTTGACTAAGCTACCAGAACCTTCTCATACTTTCTGTGAAAATTTCCTCAGGCATCCTGTTTATGCCTCATAGTATGGACTTCATCACTGCAATGCGTTTATTATTTTTCAAATGAACAACTGAAAGCTGAAAGAGAAAGCCAAGAAAGCTTTCTAGAAACTCAGCAGCATACAGTTATAGTGGTCCTGGTTTTATTTTTAACATGTTTGAGAGCCTACAATGAACGAAAACAATGTGCTTCAAATTATCACATGAATGGAAGAAGTGCCTCCACTTACAAAAATGCATAGCTATTTCAACTCTTCAAGCTTTTAAATTTGGTGTAATCAGATGCCTTTGATTTTTAAAGAAACCAACATTTCCCTTCATTATTGAGGTCAATCAGTTAAAATCAGGCTGTCAGCACAGGACCTATTTTACAGTAGGACATTATCCTAATTTATTAACCATCTATGAAGCTGTCGAGATGGGGTTCACTTTGTCACAAATAAACTTGTTGATTTGTGAGGTACAAACAGAAGTTGGTTACTATTCAATCATGCTTCTTTTTTCTTAGGAACATTCTACGATGTGTAAGCTGGCAGCAGGGACACAGAAAAGTGCTAGTTTAGTTTTGTCACTAAAAGAACAGTCTTTGGAAAAGGAATCACTGGTGGACAGTTGAAGTCGGGTAGGTGACTTGCATCATCAGGCTGGTCAGGGTAGAGAAAGTATTAAGGAAACTCAGTCATCAAAGGCTAACAGTGTATTAAATTTCAGTAGAATGTCATTTTGCTTTGTTTCAGCCTTGTTCAGGTGCAAATTTACTGGAGAGGCTGAAGGAGCTTTAACTTTCTCCCTGTGAGCACTGTTAAGAGAACACAGTACAAAAGATAAAATACCATTGCTCACAGACGCCTTTCCTCATCAAGACTGCAGGTAGGCATATCCTCTCTTATCCCATCCACCTAACACCTGTCATTAATACAGTTAGTGCTATCAGTTGCTGTTTAAGTCTAGGGTCCAAAGGTGATGCTTAATGCAGACAAGAATTAATATTCTTACAACATATCGTAAGCAAATAGTAAGGCTCTGTGCTATTTTCACTACCTTAAGGAATATAAGGGGTGACTGAAGGGAGGCTGCTTAACATAGCAAAGGATCTATGTTCCCATTTTTTTCTGTAGGAAAGAATTTGACTAGCATGCTATACAATAAGCAGGGAACTTGAGGTATGTCATGCAAATTTATGTAGAGCCAAATTAGAAGAATAGAAACAGAATTTCTATATATATGCACACCAATTATACCATATGATTCCATTTTCATTTCCTCTTTTGTTTAGCTCTCCCTTTAGTTGCCTGCTCATCATTTTGCACAAACATAGGTAGGGGATCACACTTTTCCACTTGCACAAGCAAAAAAGAATTAGCTGTTTTAAAGAATCTGCCAACAACTGTTCATTCAGAAAGTGTTCAGAACACTCAGATGAGGTTGCTAGGTGACAAACTATGCATTCACCTATCTCCTTATTAGCAAAAGCAGAGAATTTAGCAAGCAGATACAGTAAAGGACATCGCTGATTTAAATACTGTTTGTATAAAATGTGCCAAGACTGGAGAACTTGGGCTGTCACTTGCTCATGCTTTTGTGAAACTTTATCCTCCTTAGCTGCAGGGAAGTACAAATGTCAATTAGATTGAAGCTCCATCACACTTCTGAGAATGTTTTTTTCATTATCCTGATTCGAAGTCTAAATATTTGGTTTTAAGTGACACTGCTTGAGTGAGAAGTGTCAGTTAATAACTTCAGTTGCAAATGCATTTTATTTTTTCTTCTTTTTTTTCTGTGTCAAATGCATTGTTGATGCCAATACCCTGATCACAAAAGCATGAATGAATATGAATGACTGAAAGGCTGATAATCTGCAAGAACACAGCAGTTCTGCATGTCATGGACCCATACCTAAAGCATTTAGGCCACTCTTAGAGGACCTACAAAGAGTGCACTGCTGTACAGCAGATCTCACTGGACTCTCAGTGTAATAATGGCTAGCCACCCTAAAGGCTGTGTGACAGGTGTGCTACACATTTCATGACCTTGCAGTATCCACACAATTTGATTTTTAATGTCCTAAAATATCTTGATAGCTAGAAAACATCCACAGGTATTTTAATCTGCTTTTACGAGGTTTATATTTAAGGCTGCAAAGTGCTACTACAAATACACAGTCAGTCTCAGGATGGCTCACTTAATAGGTAATACAGACAGGTGAGAAAATCAGCAAAATGTAATGGAACTGCATAACAGTATAGCAGTCATCCGAAACTCTCACTAGTCCAGTGCACACTGAAATCATATACTTAGCTCCTGTCCCCATGAGCTGCTTTTCTTTTTCACAATAGAATGTGCACAAGGTGTTGTACTGTGTTAGTCTAAGTGTACTGAAATACCAAAGAAAACAATGTGCAGTACATATTGTATGCAGAAAAATGAGGTACACTCACAACACTGATATTTGTTGCTGGTATAAAGAGCTTGAAAAAGAACAACCCACTCACTGCCCAAACCATTTCTTAATGGGTAAGAGCCCTGCAAAACTCATACAAATTCAAGATAATAGATAATGTGATTCTGAATGAATACAGGCCAGGTGCTGTGGGTGTACCAGTCAGGAAAGGAGAAAAAGGGAGCAGCTGTTCTTTTTCCCTCTGGACCAAGGGTGTAATGGCTGCCTCTGCTTTTGTAAGGTATCAGCTAACTTAAGGAGCCAGTACATCAACATCAGAGTGCTCTCATGGACCCTAGGGCTACGTTCAGAGACATTCTTCAAGAGTAGTTATTGGAAAATGACTCATCAGAAAGGATATAAAAAATAAAATCTAGGTATTAGTCACTCTTTTCTTCTTCCTTCAAAAACATACTTTCTCACCTCACCCCCTACCTAGATGTAGGACTTAAAATCGTGTATATTGATGTACTACTTGGGTTGTGCTTTTGCTCCTTCCACACATTCTGTGTAATTTGTTCATGAGTTCTTTTCTGTCTTTAATCTTTCCTGTTCTGTACCTCCTCTTATGTACTGATTTCTGTGATGGTACTGTTTCATTTCTCTTTTAATTCCAAGTATCTGTTTGAATCTTCTAAATTTAAACGAAGTTAAATTAGCTTTGGTTTATTTTGCTCTGGTTTTGTTGCCAGAAATATCCCAAATTCCACATCTCCTAAAAGGTAATGTTATTGGTCTCAGTGCAGAGGCTGGTTGAATCAGAAACTGAGCACAGAAAACCAAGCAAGCAAGAAGTCAAAATGCTCAGCGTGCAAGAAAAACAGCAGCATCAACCACTGATTTTCATGTGTCATATCTTCGTGTTCACTGACATATTCTGATCAAAGGCTTAAAAGTATAAACCCAGAATGACTTAACTGACTCTGGCAGAATAACTTCAAATTTACACAGCTGAAATCACTATCGAAGTCCTCACTTGGTAGAAAAATAGCTCAATATATAGCTCTCCCTAAATAGAAGAAGAACTTTTGAGCACAAAAGCAAAAAAGCAAACAAAAATAACTTCAGAAAGTACTACACTTGTGAGCCACTACCTACCCTTCTATAGCTCTTTTTCCATAACATCAGGGATGAGTTTGTCCCTTCATATTGGCTGCAGTAACTCATGCTATTATATTACAGAGCTACACTTCACTTCTTTTTTTGTTTTCGTGAGAGCATGAGTAGGCGTCATATAAGATAAATTTCACTAATTTTAAAAAAGAAAATCTAGTGAACAGGAGGTGATAAATGCTGTGCTGCCTACTCAGGTTCTGTCACATAAGATGTCACTTCTTCATTTTAATTATATTTTCTGCCAACTCACAGAAGCAAACGATTTGTACTACATGTGATCCTACCTCTTCTACAGAATATTTCTGCATAGCTGATTCCAAAATGCATCTACTTGGTTCTGTCCCAGAATTTTCCCATGTTCACTTCTATGTCTGTTTCCTGATATTCTATAGAAACTGTCTGTTCAGAAGACGTTAATGTATAAATAACAGCTTGCTCACTGCAAAAAATGACTCAGATTATTTGCACATGGGATTCTTTTTTGAAGAATTAATGGATTACATATTGAACCTAAAAATTAATCTGCTGTTTTAGGTATGGTTTTGCTAATGTATGCTAATGGCTAGCTAGATTTGTTAAAAAAGTTTTACTGGGTTAAAAAATTAAAGATAAAAAAATGCTAGAATCTAGAATGCCATAACATCAATTCCTTGTCTGCTTGCATGACAGACAGGGAGTCTTGTTATCCTAGAGGGTCAAATGAAATGATCTTGAAGAAACACCAGCTGTTTGATTGACTACTTACATCAACAGATGATACAGGAAGGGCTCCTTCCAGCGGAGCTGGCTTGATCAATACATGCCACTGAAATTGCACGACATGTAAACAGAACACAGAAACAGTGATAAGATCCCCATGTTCCCCAAAACAATTTTCACTTTTCAAATGAGAATATTAAAAATAATAATTGCTCAAATAAAAGAAGCCAAAGCCCAAGGAGAATGAACCGGAGTTCAAACATAACTGCATCCTGGAAGAGTTTTAACACATGGCTCACAACTGTATTTAGTATGTGCATGAGTGGTAGGTGGTGGAACAGTGGCTTTAGTCAGTTTTATTTAAAGTTAGACATGTCTGGAATAATTGTCAGTCTGAGAACAAGAATAGAATTTTTTAATACTTACCTCCATCAAACTGGAAGTTATAAACAGAGATGAGAGAATGAACTGTAGGACCTATTCTACTTAGGAGTTGAAAAAGAAAGCACAAAATGATCCACACACATGGGGGCAGCCAGATAGCTGGATTATATAGCAGACAATTTCAGATCCAAGCTTGGGTTGTTCAGCTACATCAAAACCAGTCAGACCACAGTCTGAATGCAAAATTATATTTCTGAAGCGATCAATGATGTTGTGATTTTTGTACTATTCCTGTCCACTCAGGTTGCTAATATTTCTGATCATGTTCAACCTTGAACAAAGGAAGAACATATTGTCTTGTCATCGGACCATTTATTTTTCATTAATATCCTTATTGTGCAGAAAAAAAAGAGATTGAATTAGAGATTGAACATAAGATTAAGTTATCTGTCAAGGAAAAAGGTTATCTTATAGTTTATCCTTGTCAAATGAGGCAACAACCAATCCAACAATCTTTTCCCTGTGCTGGGTCTTCTACGGACCTTCTGCTTTAGAACAAAGTTTTCTACCTCTTCAGTGCCTGGAGCACTTCTCTGTAGAAATACTGCTGAAGTCAGACTGCAGCTCTGCATAGCAGCAAGGTTTGGGACGTTCGAAACCATGACTCGACTTGTCTTCCAACAAAATACTGCCTTTACACCTGCTAAGACCAGCCTAGTTTAGGAAAGAATTGCTAACAAACCTCAGCATTCACTTTCTTGACACCTCAAGCCTCTTGCTGTGGGGAGAGCATATATACTTTGCCTGGCCACAAAGCCCACCCTTTCTCCTTTGTTTGAACAAATATCTTATGTTAATGTAAGTCACATCACAGGATTCCTTAAGCAAAGTCTGCTCAAATGTAGAATAGACATGTTTATGTTCTTGTTTACATTTACACATTTAAAAATAATAAAATAACCCATACGATGATATACAGTTGTTGTTTACAGTGCGGCATGTAAACTGTAAGTTACTGGTATTTTCACAAATTATTTGCATTTCCCAGAAGAAAACTTACTTTTTAATGCGGATTTAGACTCAGTCTTCTCTAAGTATAAATCTTGATCTGTAATTCTCTGTCTGCAGAAGACAAATGGAGGGACTTTGCATAACTCTGAGCTGCTTCATTGTTCCCCAGGAATCCTGCACTAGAAAACACAGGGAGCCTCTATTTTCCCCTTCTCTGCTTGGGATGAAATCCCTGTCTCGCTTCCTCAGCTCACAATGTGCAAGCTGATTTTCCTGACTTTACACGTAATTTGCAAACAATTCTATATTACTGTTCTTCACTTTAACATCTTCACTGTTCCTCAGTGATATGTGAAGAATCTAACTGGGCGACTGAAAAAAATTGTCACATAGAATATCTCCCCACCTTTGCATATCAAGATTTCCTATCCCTCTTTTTTGCTGTCTGCCTCTCTTGTTTTGTCTGAACTATGTAAAATTATAGGAACAAATGGAACAAGTCTGCTGAACTGTAGCATCTCCAGAACAGAATAGAAAAGACAAAGTGCAGAGATTGAGTACTGTTCAAAAGCCAGTGTTGCTATAACATAAGAAATTCTGTCTGTTTTGCATTCTGAATAAGAAAATCTAAATAAAAACTTTATAACTCTCCCAGAAATATATATATACAATTTATAGAGAAGGGATGTACGTATTTTATAAAATAGAAGTACATTTGAAATTTCTTTCTGTTCTGTGTAATAAGTAGTTTTGCTACACACATTTTTAAATCAGTTTTCAATAATACAACTATATTGAATGAGAACAAACATATTGACTAAGAACAGAACAACTGAATACTCTGAATGCTAGCTGGTAATCATTATAGAAATGGGTAATTTTAAGGGATGTAGCAACTACTGCTTGTTTTACTTATTGTCAGGTTGTATATCAACCAAAGGTATACAAGTTTGGAAGTCATTATTCACGGCTGGAAGTTTTCTATTAACTTTTCTTTATTTGTATTGGTATAATTCTGAAGGGGAAAAGAAGTAGCAAGTAAGCCTGCTGAAAATAGATATAACGGAAATTATGAAGACAGACAATACACTTCAGTGAAATGCTTTGGGTCTGCAAGATCCTTTTTTTCATCAGAAATCGTGTATAATATTATAATGTCATATCTATCTTACATAAAGAATAAGTTACACGCTTAAAGTACAAGGAACAATGGATTTACTGATATCCAACAGAATTTCTCAAGACTTTAGTGCTATAAAACAAGTCAGATGACTGGGGAAGTATAGAGACGTTTGGACATTTATTCATTCCTTAATACTTACTTAATACTCATTCACTCTTCTGTCCCTTTGTCTGTTCTCGTCATTGCCCTATTATATCATTACAAGCTGTGGACTCATAGCTAAAAGAGTTTTCCAAGAGTGCTTTTCCTTTTTTTTTTTAATTTTTATTTTACCAAATTGTGAATGAACTGATAAGAGAAAAATAGACTAAAATTGCCTATATCGGGTCAGATTCTGTTTGGTATATGCTAACGTATTTCTAAGCCCAATTGAAAACTCTGTTTCTAATGAAAACGCGGATGTATTTTTATTGAAAATAACTCAACACAAATAAAAAATAAAATAATCTATACTCTGTTTAGGTGTACATATAATGTCTGCATACAGTGTACCGATATACAGGATACCTGGGTTTAGCTGGGTTTGTTAAGTTAGCTAAATGTAGGGAGAGGATGGGAATTTCCCACTGAATCTTCTGTACATTGAGAGAAAGACCCTAAAGGTGATCCAAGACTTATTTCCAATCAATTTCAGCCAGATTTATACCTAATTCTTCTTCAAATGATCCAATTAGGTTTTTTCAGCTTCTTTTCTGTTGACATTTCTAAAGGTCCTTCAGCAAGAAAACATCTAAAAATCACATTTTCCTTTTTAGCAAGTTTTCCTTTATAAGGAAACATCTTTCAGTAGTTTATCAAGGATACTGGAATTTGGGGACTACAGTCCTATTCCTGCTCCTGCCTGCTGCTCACCAGATTATTTTTCACAACCACAGCAAGGGTCAACAAGTGTCTTTATCCTCAACTCCATGCAGCATTTTTGAAGCTTGTGTCTTCCAGATGCACCAATAAACTTGCCAAAGTCACCCGCCAGTATCAATGCAAGACATGACAGAGCTACTGGCAAAAGATAGTGGGGCCCAAGAAAGGGGAGATTAGCTGTCCCAGTGTCCTCAAGAAGAGGAGGAAGGTGTACAAAAATGTGTGTACAACAAGGAGAAAAAAATAACAGTTACATGTAGCCATGCTGACACTGTCAATAACAGAAAGGAAGAAACCTCCCAGATTACTGCTTTTCTGAGAAATATTTGATAATAATATAACTAGATCATGTGAAACATCTCAAGATACAAATCTCTTAGCACACATTTGGTCCTGCTTATGGAAAAAAAGCCTCTGGTAATCTCACTTCTAGCTTCCAGAATGACTGAAATACCATGAATTCAATGCCTTTTCTTTCTAAATTGTATTTAAATGATTGAATAGACTCAACAGAATCTGCTCAGTTTTCACAGACAGCAAAGTCAGTTTCTGGTGAAGTGAAATGTCTGAAGAGACAAGTAGAGACCTTGACTGTAAGACCACCAGTAATATGCTACATAAGAGATTTGAATTGTCTCTTAATAGATTTAGATATATTATGTTCTAGAGGTCACATAGCTGAAGTAAATTACCCCTCTCTTGCAATATATATTTTATGCTAGTTTGACTCTATCATGTAAAAAAAATTACTTCATGTGTAGTTCAATTACGCTTATTTAGAAATAGTCTGTTTCCTTTGACAATAATTCCATTATTAGAAATGCTCAAAGTTCCTTCTAGTGACTCATCTCAGTGATTTCCAAGGGCTTAGAAGTATCAAGAGAGAAGCGACAATACCACAACACAGACACCCAGCACAAAATTAAGTTAACCAGCTTTTCTGATGTGAAATGAAGAGCTGCATGCAGAAATGTACTTCTGCATAAAACCATTGCACTGCTGTTGTACGCCCATGAATATTTTAGTTTCATGAACCATAGAGGAATTATATTTATAATTGTAGACTCACGTGTCCTGGTGTGAATGTATTTTCCACCAAAACCAAATCTCTTTCTTTGTAATTTGACTGCATAAACCTTGTTAGCATTTTTTCTGACATTTTTTGTATTTCTTAGGAATCCACAGTAGGTTTTCAAAATTTCTTGCACCATACATGAGTATACTGTGTTAAACAATTCCTGAAAAGGCTAGAACAATGCATGTGTTTCATGTATGAGAGCTTAATTGCAACTCTAAAGAGATAAATATTTGCTTAAGCTACTCGTACTGCATATTTCTTAGCTGAAAGAATTTTCTAAACTCCCTCAAAATAGAAAGATTTTTGCCCAGAGATAAGGCTCCTAATTTTATTGGTCATATATGTGCAAAAGCAGCCCAGCAACCTTCATAGTCCTTGCAATCTGAGGCCTTCCCGGTAAAGCAGTGAATACAAGCAACTTCATTTCACACCTTTAGTTAATTGCAGTGTACTTAAAATATTTTTAAAATGCTTCCGTATGTGTAACTGTTAGTAAACATATTTTTATTGAAAGGTCCTCCTTAAATTACAAAGTAACAGCAATTTGTTTTCATTTAATTGACAGCAAGATATCAGTGTATCGATGGCTTTAAATACGCAATGGAAAATCTCCAATAAAGAGACCTTTGAAAGTAAGCTTTAGCAATCTGGAAAGAACAAACTGGATCTGACAGTATTCAAGTCTGTACCATTCCAACTGCATGCAGTCCTAGCTCATCATTCATCTAGTATTAGATTTGCAAGGAGGGGCATTACAAACCCACTGGTGGCAAAACAAAACAAAACAAAACAAAACAACACAAAACAAAACAACAACAAAACACCTTCCAAATACCTAGACATGTTTCTTTTTCCTGTCCTGGAAAAGAAATGTCTCCTCTATCTGTATTTAGCCTTGCATGCAGCCCAGCAGAGGTATTCAAGAACTGTGCTGATGTGGTACTGAGGGACAGGGTTAGTGGTCATGGTGGGGGTGGGTTGATGGCAGGACTAGATGGTTGTAGTGGTCTTTTCCAACCTTCGTGATCCTATAATACAGTAATAATACAACCATGAGAAAAAGATAGAGAGTTTGGAAGACTGCTCCTTCCTGAGGTCATGCACAGTACAACATCCTCACAAGGAGTTCTCTTTGTGATCCAGAATAGTTCTCTCTCTCAGTGAAGATGGTGCCTAAGGAAGCAAAGCTTAGTTGGAGAGCTCTATCTGCAGAAAACAAATGTATGCTTTTTTGATGGAGCAAATAATTGCTTTTCCAGTCAGGAGAATGCAGTTCAGCTTACCAACACCAAATAATGGAACTCACACATCTCTTTCCCTCAATATTTAGATAAAAAGTGCAACTGTTCACACAAAGAAGAGAAGAGGTTACTAGAAAAGGATCAGAAAGACAACTGCTCTTTCCCAGAGCTGTTTCTGGCTGCTAGTTGACTAAGGAGAGCTTCCGTCTCACAGGCCTTATTTGATAAGTATCCCTGCCACAATCCTACTTTAATAGAGGTAAACCCTCCAAAACAGCAGTTTCTCCTCCAAAAAAAGTTTCTCCAAAATAAGCGTCTCCTCCACACAACCCTCTTGTCCAGGTTTCCATGTCAAAGAGAGACAGGGACCCAGGCAAGTTTTCATTTTCCTCTTGAACATGGCTTGGTGTTAAGATTGTCAGTGAATTGTTACAGAAAAACCAGTTCTAACAGTTCATTTGACTCAATGGGACCAGCCATAAGGAATGAAGATTACAGAGTCTCATGTACAGCAAGTGAAGACACAAGACCCATAACCTGAAAAGAGGTGTTGGAGAAGACCTGAAAGAAAACAGAGATACCCATAGGTACCAATCACAGTCAGGATATTCTAATTTTGTATTTTGACAGCATTTAGAGATTTGACAGCTTCTTGCTGAAATCAGAAGAAACTAATTAAAATGCAATTGGAGCAATGAAAGGAAGTTATATATTAGAATTTGTGGTTTGGAAATGCGATTTTTGAATACACCACCTAAAATGTCTCAGACGATTTTGAGTAACAACACATCAACAGCTGAAAAACAAAGCCTATATTAACAGCTTTTCAGCAGCAAGGAAAAGGCTGCTCTAAGTTGTTATTTTGTGTATATTTCAACGGAAGTCAGAAAACAACATGCTGGTATGGGTGCAAGAAGAGATAACAGCATTAAATGTAACATAATATCAGCAACACTACCTGTGTTCCTAAAACTCACTAGTAATTCTGTGACAGTTATGCCAAGTGAATGGGTCAAATCCGGCCTCTGATTTAGTAGGCGTAAGTGTCCTGCAGGTAACAGAATGAAGAAGTGCTACCTTTTCTTTTGCTGAGTAAGGAATTGGCTGGATAGCTAGGGAAAGGACTTAAATGCAGCTGGTGACTCGTGCTCCTCAGGGGTTGGTACTGGGGACCATCCTGCTTAATAATTTTACAAATTGATGTTTTGGATGAGCGAATTAAGTGCATCCTCAGTGAGTTTGCAGATGACATCAAGCTGAGAGGAAGTGTTGATCTGCCTGAGGGTAGGAAGACCCTACAGAGGGACCCAGACAGGTTGGATTGATGGGCTGAGGCCAATGGGATGAAGTTCAACAAGACCAAATGTCAGGTCCTGAACTTTGGTCACATAAATCCCATGCATCAGTACAGGCTTGGAGTAGAGTGGTTGGAAAGCTGAGCAGTGAAAAGAATCTGGGGGTATTGATTGATGCTCAGTTGAACGTGAGACAGCAGAGTGCCCAGGTGGCCAAGAAAGCCAATGGCATCCTGCCTTGTATCAGAAATAATGTTGCCAGTGGAAAAGGGGAGGTGATTGTCCTCCTGTACTCAGCTCTGGTGCACCTCAAATACCGCATTCAGTTTTGGGCCCCTCATGACAAAAAAGACATCAAGCCCCTCGAGTGTGTCCAGAAAAGGGCAATGAAACAGGTGAGGAATCTGGTGTATAGGTCTTATGGGGAGCAGCTGAGGGAATGGAGATAAAAGCATGAAGCCAGTTAATCACTGACAAACAAACACAAAATTTCTAATATTTTACAAAGAAAAAAAAGACAAAAGGATTGGAAGAAACATGCTCAGCTGCATGGCAGGTGACATATATTGAAGATTTGTTAAAGTCAGGTAGTGCTAGTGCAAAATTTTTGGCATAGCAAATAAAACTGAGTTCAGGAGTCCCAAGAAATTAAAATATCTTATCTGATATTTTTATTAAGGGAAGTCTGTATTAGAAGAAAGAACTTATGGAGGTAGACCAAAACATCACAGTCACAGCTCAGAGTGCATCGTCTTTATTGATAAACATCTGCAAGAGTTGGGCTACCCATGCTATGCAAGATACATCGCAGCCATAGCATGTCTGCTTGGTATTCTAATCCACCTGAGGGCTGCTCCAACTCACCAGATACAAAAAATCTTGTGATTTTGCATCTATATTGTTATCATTCCTCTAGTGCTGTCTGGATGTTCATCACATAAGTTTATCATGGTGAAAAGACGTTTCCCCAACCAATCAAACTAGAAAGCAGACATAGCAATACAGCTTTTTAGTATTGAATTCAAAGTCAATACCTGATGATGCACAGCTGGGTTGTTCCCTGTTTGTATGGACCCTGAATCTGTTTCTTTGAAGTCAATAGCAGTTTTACTATCATCTTGAGAAGAAGTGAGTAAAGAACAAAGAAGAAACAGGCCTGTATGATCATTTTCTGATCTCATTACCTGTGAGGAAAAGAAGAAACTTATTTTAAGGAGAAAAAATAGAGTTTGTGGACCAGGAAAGGAAAACAAATACAAGATAACGTGTGTATTGATTGGCTTTAGAGTTAGCTACTATGGCCAGCTAACTCAATTTCTTAGAACTTAGCAAACCCTACAACAAAATAAAAAGAGTCAGACATCATGTTTTGTCTAATGATAGTAAGCCAGATGGAAAAGAGCTGTAATAACAGACAACTTATAATAATTTTATTACAAAAAAAACAACAAACCAGCTGTTGAATGCTTGTACTCCTGAGTCAAATGAGCTGTCACAAGTCAGATGGGCTCAGGAATAGTAACTGAACGATGTCACACTTTTCCTTTCCTAACTTTTTCTTTCCTAACATATCGTTAGATCATTTTTCTAAGTCTCTTAAAATAAAGCCTTTAGTTCTCACGATAGTCACTGGCAGTAATTTGGGCTGATAATAAACAAGCTTGCATTAATTACATTTGAAGACAAAATTCACATCCTGAATTAGACACACTTAAAGGGGATGAAGGAACACTGCAATAAAAACACAACCACTATAATATTTCTTTCTTACAAATGGGTTTCCAGCACAGTTTCTTTGTTTGTAGAAGCTTGTTGACTGCAATGTAGGAACTACTGAGTCAGTTTTTACTAATTTTTGAAAGCCTCCTCAAGACCTTTGTTTTGTTCCAGAAGAAACTCTTTTTGAATTGAGAACATCCAAATTAAGAAAAAATACCACAAACCTAATTTTTCTTTGACACTTCACTATGCTCGCACCCAGAATGACAGTAATCTGTATGCTGGCTTCTTATTCCAACTGGAAAGTATTTTCTGTTGCTCTGTGGAGTTATTCCTGGCAAAAGAAACATGAAAGGCAAAATAGTCTTTAAGAGGCCTTAAATAAACAAGGACCTCCTGTAGCAGATGGAAGAATGTAGAGAGAAACACAGTTTATCTGGACTTCTTTGAAATTTCAGCACTGTGAAATTTTTGTAGTAAAGAAATAGATTTTTTCTAAGATGTTTGTCTTTCTTTGACTTTGCTGAATATACAAAAAGAAGGGAAGCTGACACTACATAAGGCAAATGAAAGTGTTAATGAAGTACAGTCT
>JAOWBP010000001.1:98925541-98936135 GCA_028571105.1 Tragopan temminckii | reverse complement strand
TGCATGTGGCAGGGGGGTTGGAGATTCATGATCCTTGTGGTCCCTTCCAACCCTGGCCATTCTGTGATTCTGTGAATAAGTAGGTTTCAGTAGTATACATCTGGGACATGGCTGTGCCTGATCTCTACCTTTGAAATTGAAGAGGCTCTCCGTTTTTCTGAAATTTTGGAACCTTGTCAGTGTAACTAAACATTAATTGGAGGGCCATGATCTCCTCCTTTCCGGAGAGAGTGCCTTAAAAAGTAGAATGAAGAATCCTTTTAGTTTGCTTCCTTAAGAATGTATTATTAATGTAAGTGTAGTGTAGTTTTAGTGTTTCTCACACTCCAGCCACTGGCACCACAGACATGGGGACCCTCCTCCTCATGCTCTGAGTTGCACTCAGAGCCCATACACACATATGCACGCAGTTGAGAAAGCCCTCAGCCAGAACAGAACTAAGAAAAGTTTTAATCAGAAGCCTCATGCTCAGAATGGAAGCTGCCATCTCTGAGGAGCTGCCTGGCCCCTAACAGGTTTGTGCCTCTTCTCTCACTGTCCCATGATGCAGCTGCAGCTGAAAGCTTTGTGCAGAGCCCAAAGCACTGTCCTGATGAGAGTGGGCCATTGGCTTGAGCATCTTGCTCAGGGTTGCCTTGCCATTCTTCCATTCTTCCTGCACATCCTCCAGAGGAACATTTCTGGTGTCAGGGTGAAGACAGTAGGGCAGGTGTTCATCCTCAGCCCTCTCTCAGGTTATATGTTTTTGGAGCTGACAATTTATCACCCTACTCTGGGCTAGTACTTTGCCAGTATACCACAGATATGAACTACCTCTTTTCTCTCTTTCTCTCTCTCTTTCTTTTTTTTTTTTGCTAATCTAAATTGTTAACATCAAGATAGTAAGTTAAGACTGAAAACTACCTATTTTTTTTCCAGTTTAAAAAGTGTTACCTTTGCTCACAAACCTTGCCTTTCCCTAAACCATGCAGCTTTGGCTTGAGATGCAGTGGCATTATATTCCAGGGTTTCAGCTGTGACAGGAGGTCAAAAATAATGTAAACTCTTAATAACATCTCAATGCTCACTCAGTAGTGGTGAGTCACTGAGGAATGCCCAGTGCAGCTCCTACAAGGAGACCAACTTATAGGACGATGCTCTATGGGACCACCCGGTTGGTCCTCCCAAGGCTCCCACACTGGGGTGTTACAGGCATTATTTCTTCTGGTTTACAAAATGTACGTTTTACCAGTGGTGATTCTGCCCTGAAAAACTGTACTTTAAGAAACTGTCATACTTGTCGTATCTCAGCTATCACATAATCATCAAGTTGGAAAGACTTGATCATCTAGTCCATCAGTGACACATCTACACATTTCTTGAACATCTCCAGGGACAGTGACTCCACCGCCTCCCTGGTCAGCCTGTTCCAGTGCCTCACCACTCTTTCTAAGGAGAAATTTTTTCTAATATCCAACCTGAATCACCCGTGGTGCAATTTGAGGCCATTCCCTCTTGTCCTATTGTGATAGCTATTATAATGTCTGTGGAGAAAGCACTTAGAAAAGTCAATGTTTCTACAGTTTAAAAAGGTATTAAAGAGGAAAAGACACACATACATCACAGACATTCAGAACACTTAATCAGGAGAAAATGAAACAGTCAGGTGTTGGAACAATGTAACTTTAATGTTCAGTGGCTGAAGCTAGTCATATAATTTCTGAAAGGGTAGACTGTTTCTCAATTAGATGATTGTCTCTGTAAGTTCCGTTGCCATACCTGGTAACTAACAACTGCCAGACAGATGTTAAGAGTAACTGACCTGTTGTTTTAATATTAGTACAAATCTTCAAGCTCCCAGGAACTATGGTTACCTGAAGGAAATGAGAATGTAATGTCCTCAAAATGATTAGCAAATAAAGTGAAGAAAACCATTGTTTCAAATTATATCTTTAACCTGGAATTATATTGTGGGTAGGTAGAAGAGAACATCTTTTATTCTGCCCGTGGCTATCATAAAATCAAATTATTTTTCTGTTGTCCAAGATTTGTTTCAAATAAAGCAATAAAGAAAGAAATGATGGGGCTGGGGGAGAACTTGCCCATCTTTCTTTTCCAGGCTTTCTTATGAATCACAGTCACACATGTGTGAGTAATTAATTTCACCAGTACATTTCCCAAATTCCCCAGCTGTAACTACGACAACTCAGGGATTGAACATGCCTTTGGAAAAGGAATGAACTTAATTCACCCAGCTCCTTTACACCCTGTTAAGAGTAATTATGTGCCTTTTGATCAAGGTGGCAGTAGATAGATAACCTTCCAGCACTGCAGTGACCCCTGCAAAGTAAATGTGAGGCCTCAGGGGCAAGTCAGGACTTCTTTCTCTAGCCTATTCCACTACATCACTCTGTAACTTGGGAATGATGTCAAAAATGATATGTTATTGTGTATAAACATATATAAATGTATATAGACATGTATATGTGCGTATAGATAGGTGGGCATCATGCTTACATTTATGGACTCTGTTGGTAAAGGATATCTAATTCTGGCATTTCCTCATTTTGAAGTGCTCTGCTTTGCAAGAGTAAGAGCTTTGCTTTTCTCTTGCTTACATCAGGACATCAGGCTGCAGCAAGTCCCTGAGAAACAGGTGACACGAGAGGAAACTCAGAGACCAGAGACAAGAAACATCACTCCCACTGCTGGCTCCACTGCTGCTTTCTGCTGTGGCCTGGGGCACGGTCATATCCCTCTCTTTTGGTGAGGAGAGGGCAGTTTGGGTTGTGCCTGGTAGGGCTTGTGAAAAACAGCTCTTCTGCTTCAGCCTCCAAGGATACCCCCATCCTGCTAGCACCAACCTGGTGTCCTCAGTTAATTCTGGAAGAGTTGTCTGGGTACAGCTGATGAATAATGTGGTCTGAAAATGGGAAACAGAAAATTAGGCAGTAAAATATTCAGTTTTTAGTTAGAAGAGGGAAGAACACCAGAACTTTGTTTGCTTTCATGCATAAATAATTCTAGAAAATGCATCTACTTTCCATATTAGAGCCAATACATTAAAGTGTACTACCTGCATTTATTGGTTTCTGCTATTTGCTGAAAGCTATCCATAGCTGCCGACAATAGTTAACTGCTGTTATTCAACATCTTCTGTTAGACTGAGAATCATCCACAGGAGCCAAGATAATGTGAGCACTAAAAAGATCTGATCCTTTGTGATTCACATTTGTGCTCTCCTGAATTCATCATCAATCACCTAACTGTACGGCTCCAGTAAAACACTGAAGTCACATCACATGTAGCAAGCAGAGAGCTGACTAAATGCCTACCAGTACTGAACTTACATTTTGCTACAGCAACAGATGATTTTACATATTCTTCTCATTGGGTTACAAGAATTTAAAAGTTATATGATTATTAACCAATTTATTTTTTCTGCATTTCTGTTTCTCTTGAATATAAATTTACAACTGCAACAGCTAACAACAACCAATGTTTTCTACTGTAATCGACTAGAATTTTCCTGCAAGAATTCTTACAGGATTAAAGCTTATCTGTGATAGAGAAATGCTTCATAGAATCATAGAATCACAGAATCGTAGAATCATAGAATCATAGAATGGCTTGGGTTGGAAGGGACTTCAAGGATCATCAAGCTCCAACCCCCACTATAACTTCCCTATATAAACTTAACTTCTTGCTTCTTCACTAAGTAACAGGTGAAAGTAAAATGTTTCTGTATGTCCAGCCTTCCTTACAGTTACGCAGACCAGCTAAAATCTCTTCTAAGGTGATTTTATGTCAATCCAAAATTAAAAAAATATCACCTCCAACAATTCTTTTGCAGAACGCTAAGTTCTCTCATGGAAGGCAAGATCTTATGCCTATCTATACATGTATTGAACCATTCTCTCCCTCTTTTATCTGTAGCTATGTTTTCCTAGTCCACCTGAATAGGTATGAGGTGAGATCATTAACTTGGCATACTCAGGAGGACCACAGTGTGTCCACATGCCTCTCTTTCTATGCCTCTCTGTCTAAATTTTCTTCACCCAAACAGATTAGACTAGACTGACAGGGAGCAAATTTTATCTCTGGTACTGCAAACTACTACTAATTATGTCAGGTAATAACTTTCATAGCATAGATAAAATTGTTTTCAGAAAAGAAGAAAAGGAACTTTTTTCCACAAAGTCCAAGTTCTGTCACCTATTACTCTGACAAAAAGACATTCTGCATATTGCTTTTTCCATTCTTTTTTTTCTTTTTTTTTTTTTTTTTTAACAGGGAACACTTGTCTGTCTTTTTGATAGAGCTCTACATACTGTATGAATTCACAAAAGCCAGGAAAAGCTACCAAATGCTTTGGATGATTTTGCATGAAGATCATACTTGAAATACTGAATTTAATCCTATTCTTCCACCTTTTGTATACCTTTTCTGTAGCAGATACACGAAGGGACTTAATGATAGAGCCATTGTAACCTCCACACAGATAAAGATAAAAAATAAAAAAGCAGAATAACCTACTTCAGAAGTAGAGATATCTCGTTGGATACACAATACACCATTCTGATTATCACCATTATTCATAAGCGTGACTCACACCAACAACCCATGTGTGTTTATTTGAACTCTTTTTCCCATTTATTGTTCTCTACAGAATCAGAAGTGATGAGGTGAGAGTATGTTGACATTCTTTTATATATTGATTAAAAAGGAAAAAATATCTGCCTTGTTTCTATGAGCAAGTAAGCATAAAATATTGTCTGAATTTCTTACGCATTAAAGAATCTGCACTGGGTCATAAGCAGTCAGCATTTACCCAAGCCCACTGATGCATGGACTTTTCATGAAGAAGAACTCCCATTAGCTTTATAGTAAAGGATATACACAAATCTCTGTTTGATGAAAGATTAGATACATGTTGTCAGAGGAAAGTGAACAGAAATCTGACCAAAAAATACTAGATATAGTCTTTACTTGGTTATACATTAGAAAGATATTCTGCTCAGTAAACCAAAACAACTTCTACTTCCATGTAGTACTATAATTTTACTTGTTTGTCCCTCTCTTCATGTTTTAACTATTCAGGTCTCCCTCAGCTAATAGCACAGTATCAGAAAGTGACTGCACTTTGTTCATCCTTTATTCACATGCATTCTGTGACATTGTCATTTGATTTACGTACAATCGTTTTATGCATCTAACTCCTTGCCACAGTTTAGGAACTTCTGTGCAGAACCAGGCACTTGCATCTGCATGCATCTTTTGTTAAAGGAGGTCTACTTCACTTCAGATGATAATGGAGATCAGATTCTGGTGTAAGAGGGTCCCCCTCCCTCCCTTATTTTCCCTCAACAGGGGACCAAAGGACAAGTCTCGGATTCCTATGTATATACTTTCCTATGTATATTGTACTTCCCTAGTAGTTATGTGTTATCTGCATCTGATAGGTTTGAGAGAATTTGTTTTCTTCCTAATGCACTACTAGTAATCTGGTTAATCTTGTAAAAAGTTGACATGGAGAGATAAAACGTGCAAGGTGTTTTCATTCAGTCATTACCTCAATGACAGTTCAGCTAATGAACATTATAGGGAAGTCCTGGTCTAGCAGAGACACCTCCATGCTCAACACGGTGTTCTTCAGAGCACATTTCTTGGCTTTCCTCATGCACCACTGTGGGAACATAAACTTAGGTCTGTGTTCTCCACCACAATAGCTGAGCACTGAAAAAGTTCATGTTGGCACATTTAATCTGCATTGCCTAAGTATTTTGTGGGATCTAGCATTTGGATTGATCGTTTACACTCAAACTTGCAAAGAAGATGGTAGAAAGAAATGTGTCAGTAAAAGATGATAACAAAATGATGTTCACAGCATTTGGAATTGCTATCATACAAGAATGTGTATATGAACATCTTAGGGCTCTAGTGAAGCATGTTAACCTGCTGTGCTGACCTATGTCCTACAAATAAGATCAAATTTAGTATTAAAGCAGACAGTTATAAAAAAATCAGTGAGTTACCAGTGAGTTAGTCATTGCTTAGTCCAGTCATCAGACTGACATAAAAAGAATCTCTGTAAGCCCTAAAGTATGATAAAAAAAGAGATGGATGATTCTCTATTTAATAGAAGATAAATTGTGCTTAAATGAATATAGGTACTGATTTTCAGGCCCAGTTTAAAAACGTGTGGGGCAGTGAAATCAGCTTCCCATCAAAATATTTTGCTTTAGAAATAAATCATTCAGTTCTCAAAAGCCACAGTTTGAAAGCTATTAACATCCCATGAGACAGATAGACAGCTGTTTCCTGTGGTACAGCCTCCTTTCCTCTTTCTGTCTGACCTCCCCAGCCCTGAACATAGATGAGACCTCCATAGAAATATTGAAATGAGGCAATACCTGGGTACAAGTCTTTCAGACAAGAAAGAAAGAATCATTCCGTAATTCTGCGGGACTACCAGGGTTCAGCTTCAGCCTAGCTGTGGGTGTCTATCATGATATGCTTGGGACTAGGGGGAGTGGTTTTAAATGATAGCATAAGGAGGTTTTAAACTAAGATAGGAGAGATATAGGTTAGATATTAGGAGGAAGTTTTTCACTCAGAGGGGGGTGATCCTCTGGTTGCCCAGAGAGGTTGTGGATGCCCCATCCCTGGAGGCATTCAAGGCCAGGCTGGATGTGGCTCTGGGCAGCCTGGTCTGGTGGTTGGCAACCCTACACATAGCAGGGGGGTTGAAACTGGATAATCGCTGTGGTCATTTTCAACCCAGGCCATTCTATGATTTTATGATATACACGTGCACACATTTTTTTTCCCAACACTCTACAGCAATAATATAATGTTACATCTCTCATGAAATATAAAGATAAAATATGAAACATAAGATGTTTGAAGAGTTTGAAATCCTTGAAGCATTTTTGTTTTGTTTTGTAGGGTCTGGGCATGGACCTCTGGAATCAGGTGAAAAAGAATCAGTGAAACTTGATGTTTCAAGCTAGTAAGTATCCACAAATACAGTGAAGCTGAAATGCTGACATGAATTGCATTTATATTGCAAATCCTATTCTCAGAAAAGATCAACTGCCACGCCTTAGTACCTCTCTCTTTCTGAGATGGTTTACTGAGCTGAAAGGCATTCCTCACATCCACCCTCTCACCTCCAGGGCTCATTCACCTGAGAGGAGCTCTCTTTCTGTATACATCAGTTGTATACTGATCTACACCCTCAAAATATTAAATTTCCCTTCTAGTACCTTCAAGAAAACACTAAATTAAGAAATCACCATGTAAAATCCTAGTTTTATTACTATTATTTTAAATAGCAGCTATAATATATCATCTTAATTCACAGCACTGAAAATTTGAAGTGACTGTGATTTCTAGAGAATTGTAGTCATGCATCCATCAGCTTCTTAAGTCATGTTTAATACCTCAGAATAAAAACGTTACATTTTTATCTTTTCAAACTGAATTGAATAATTTGGTGCAATCTAACTAAATAGAAGGCCATAGGTCTATCTTGTTAGCAAATAATAGTAGAAAGTTAACTTCTAGCTTTATGGTACATTGAAGTTTATTGTGAAACTGATGTCTACTAAATTTGGGCCTTTAGGTTTGTATGAACTGGCTTTTTTTTTTTCTTTCTTTTTTTCCTTTCCCCAGAAGTCAACTTGAAGTCATGTACTTTTTCAGCACCACCTTTCAAAATGGCTCCCTCAACCATGCGAAGGCTTCCTTCCTTATAGATGATTTCCACAGGACTTAAACTAAGAGTCCATGGTCATTTTTATAAATCACTATGCAAGTGTCCATAATGCAATGCTTCATGAAATTCTCTGGGTGTTTAACTCATAGAAGTTACAGCTGATTTTAAATATTAGCTGATTTTGGGACTGGTAGAGTCTAGCATATGACAGTAACTGTTGAATCAGAGCATATATATTAGAGAAGTGATCTGATCTTCTCAGGTCTACAGAGGATGAAGGAATAAGATACCCCTGGGTGGGATGGTAAGTGTGGTGTTTTTACAGGTAAAATTGGATAGGAAGCAGTGAGTTTGCTATATATCCATGGCTGCTTTCTCTACCATTCCTTTGTTTATATCCTGTTTTCTCTAGGCTAGATGCAGCTCATGAGATGGGTCTTCCTTCCCTGTATCTGGGATAGTATTACAAGTACACAGGTCCATCTACAGACATGCAGACAAAAAGGAGCATGTGCATTTTCATGAACAGTCTTCACGTAAATTGCTTCCTTTTCTTTTGGTTGCTGCTGACTGCCTCCAGCACTGATTAATCTGATTACTCATAGCAGCTTGATGTTACTTTTTGTGTGGCGCTACTTTTAGTCATTGAGAGCAAGAATTGCACATGTGTAGTAAGATAATTCTGAATTGCAAAGCTTTGCACTTCTGACGATGTAGTAAGCCCCAGTTTGATTCTCTGCTTGAATTTCCAGGGCAGGCAATGGGTATTTAAAAGGAAAAAGAAGTGAAAAAGACATTATTTTCATGGGAGAGAAAAAAAATATCTATATTCTATTATATATAAGTTATTTTACCTAGTCTTATCAACATCACAACAGAGCATCTTCCAGTGTGAATAAAATTAAAAAATCATACCTGTTACTTGTGGATCAATTTTCCTCTCAAGGTAGACAATAAATATCAAATTTCATAGTATCTGACTCTGAGTTAATTCTCAAAGAAGATGTTTTCTTCTAATGAAATAATTCAAATCTCTACTGTATGCATTTCTTGGACTATCAACAAATACAAACCATAGACCAACCACAAAGGAACTGCAACATAATTAATCCTTTTTAATTATTGGTGATGAGAACGTCACCTTCTAACATTCAAAACATCAGAGAGTATTTAAAAATTTTAAACATGACTTATCTTCAGTCATCTGTGCGGAAGCTTCCTAAGATGCATAGCTACTTTGAACTGTTTTTGTCAATGTTTGCTTTTAAAAATTCAGCTAAAACTAGGTTTGCTTACTTCTGAGGATGAGATTAGGAGAAAATTGCTTTGTTGTGTCATACGTCTGTCTTTAAAAAAAAGTCAGACAATTATCTTTAGGGTACTCTACCCCTGACCTGGAAGTCTGGGATGGGGAACAGAATAAGTCTCCCACAATTCAGGTGAAAACAGTTAGAGACCTACTACTTCTCCTGGACTGCTACAAGTCCATGAAGCAGGATGGGATCCTCCTGAGGGTGCTGAGGGAGCTGGCAAAGGTGATTGCCAGGCCACTTTCCGCCATCTATCATTCCTGGTCAATCAGAGAGGTCCCAGAGGATTGGAGGATTGCCAAGACTTCCATCTATGAGAAGGGTCATAAGGAGGATCTGGGGAACTATAGGCTGATCAGCCTGATCTCAGTGCCAGGAAAGATTATGGAACAGCTCATCTTGTGTGAGAACTCATGGCATGTGTGGGACAACTGGGGGATCAGACCTAGCCAGCATGGGTTCACAGAAGGCAGGTTCTGCCTGACCAATCTGACCTCCTTGTATGACCGGGTGACATGCCTGGTGGATGAGGAAAAGGCCGCTGATGTAGTCCACCTAGACTTCAGCAAAGCCTTCAACACTGTCTTTCACTGTGTTCTCGAAAAGCTGGCAGCTAGTGGCTTGGACAGGTATGCTCTTTGCTGGGTAAAGAACTGGCTGAAGGGCTGGGCTCAGAGAGTGGTGGTGAATGGAATTAAATCCAGCTGGCAACCAGTCATGAGTGCTGTTCCCTAGGGGGCAGAATGGGGTCTGTCCTGTTTAGTATCTATTGATGACTTGAAGGGGATTGAGTACATTCTCAGTAAGCTTTCAGATGGCACCAAGCTGGGAGGAAGTGTCCATCTGCCTGAGGGTAGGAAGGCCCTTCAGAGCTTTCTGGACAGGCTGGATCGCTGGGCTGAGGCCAATTGATGAAGTTCAAAAGACTGAGTGCTGACTCCTGCACTTCAGTCACAACAACCCTATGCAGTGCTACAGGCCTGGGGCAGAGCGGCTGGAAGATTGTGCGGAAGAAATGAACCTGGGGGTATTAGTTGACACTTGGCTAAACATAGGCCAGCAGTGTAAGCAGGTGGCCAAGAAGGCCAACGACATTTGGCTTATGTAAGAATTAGGGTTGCCAGCAGAAGCAGGGAAGTGACTGTCCTGCTATATTCAGCTCTGGTGAAGCTGAATCTAGAGAGCTGTGTTTGGTTTTGGGCCTCCCTGGAGAGTGTCCAGAAAAGGGCAACAAAACTGGTGAGGGGTTCTGGAGCACAAGTCTTATGGGGAGTGGTTGAGGGAACTAGAGTATTTAGTCTGGAGGAGAGGAGGCTCAAGGGAGACCTTACAGCTCTCTACAGCTTCTGAAAGGAGGTTGTGGTGAGGTGGAGGTTGGTCTCTTCTCCTGCACAACTTGTGATAGGATGAAAGGTAATGGCTATGAATAATGTCAAGGGAGGATCAGATTGAATATCAGGAAAAATTTCTTCTCTGGTAGAGTGGTCAGGTGCTGGAATGGGCTGCCTAGGGAGATGATGGAGTCATTGTCCCTGGAGGTATTCAAGAAATGTTAGATGTACTGAGGGACATGGTTTAGTGGGGA
>JAOWBP010000001.1:98906312-98925441 GCA_028571105.1 Tragopan temminckii | reverse complement strand
TCCTGGCCTGCATTAGAAATAGTGTGGCCAGCAGGAGCAGGGAGGTAATCATCCCCTGTACTCAGCTCTGGTGAGGCCGCACTTCCAGTATTGTGTTCAGTTTTGGGCCCCTCACTACGAGAAAGGCCCTGGAACGTGTTCAGAGAAGGGCAGCGAAACTGGTGAGGGGTCTGGAGCATAGGCTTTATGAGGAGCGGCTGAGGGAGCTGGGATTGTTCAGTCTGGAGAAGAGGAGGCTCAGGGGAGACCTCATTGCTCTCTACAACTTCCTGAAGAGAGGTTGTGGTGAGGAGGCTTTTGGACTCTTCTCCCAGGCAACAAAAAGGACCCAAGGAAATGGCTGCAAGTTGTACCAGAGGAGGTTTAGGTTAGGCATAAGGAAAAACTTTTTCTCTCAGAGAGTGGTCAGGCAGTGGAATGGCCTGCCCAGGGAGGTGGTGGAGGCGCTGTCCCTGGCAGTGTTCAAGGCGCCTGGATGAGGAGCTACGAGATATGGTTTAGTGCTTGTGGTAGCAATGGTAATGAGAAGACAGTTGGACTAGATGATCTTGCAGGTCGTTTCCAACCTTGTGATTCTATGATTCTATGATTCTATGTGAAGATGATATTATAAAGGCAACGAAGGCAGAAGGGCTGATATGGATCATAAACTTGACTTGCAGAAATAGAGGGACCAGGTGAAAAGTGTTGTGAATCCTTAAGGACAGCCCCAAAACATTAAAAGCTGCTTTGGTATAGAAAATACTTGGCCAGATTTGTGTTCTTTGCACTCCTGCAACGCTGTCTGTGAAGAAGTTAGTCATGTGGTAGACTGAACAGAGGGCGATGAACTGTGGGGTCTTCTCCTCCCTGTCTCCCAGAGTAGGAAAAGGTCTGCCAAAGAGTATAAGAAGCCCTGGAGATAAGAATTGTGCCCCACTACTGCACTGCAGGGGTGAGCGGAGGAGCAGGGCAGCCCGTCAGTTGGCAGCCCTCACTTGGCTACCGCTTAGGTGCGGCTCTTCCCTCAGCGCAGCGCGGAGCACATACCGCAGGCCCGCCCCCAGTGTCGCGCCACGGGGCGCCGGTGTGCCTTGGAGGGCGGCAGGGGGCGCTGCTGCGGCTCAGCCCGGTCGGCGGGGGGGGCCGCCATTTCTACGGCCGAATTGCTGCCCAGTCTGTGTTATGCTTAGCTTATGTTTCGCCGCGAAGCTACTTGCAAGTGCCTTATGTTAATGTCTTTCCCTCTTTCCTTCTTTCTCTCCTGAGAATTGTCTTCTACTGCTCTAGTATTAAAAGTCTAAAATATCAGCCAGCTAGCCACTGATTAAAAAGGGAATGACTCCTTCAGGTGTGTTTCAGGGTAAAGTTTATTTCAGTGCCACTGCTGGAAGTGAATTAGCAGTAAGAAATGTGTATTTCAGAGCAGCTCAAATTATTAGGAAGGAGGAGAGTATTTGAGAAGTCACATTTTAATTAGCTTTAGTTTCTGCAGTTTTCACTGTCTTGAAAAGAACTGCTTTAGAACGATTTTTATTTCTTTGCACTCTTTGTGGACTTGAATTATAAACGTAAGAGGATGCAACTAGAAACAAAAAATCAGTGGCTGGGCTTCCCGCTACGGCTACTTCAGCAAAGCAAAATGAATGCACTTCATGTAATAATCTGCATCAATTTTTGGTGTGTTAGTTTACACTTCTCAGGACAGTTTAAATGCAACAATTAGCTGTTGTGACTATGTTATAATGTTACCAAATGGTAGATTAAACATAGACTTATGTAAGACTTTAGAACAAGCATTGCTTATTTTAATTTACAGTACTGCCTGTGAAGTATAGAGGTTGCCCATGTTTCTTTAGGCCTAAAGGTTGCTTAAGGAAAAACGTAAGAATTAAGGGTACAATAATACACTGTCAGCATTTACCCTCTCTGTCTGACAGCATGAGAAATGCTTCATTACTGTGATAGAGATAGTAGCCTTAGATTTCAACCAGTGTATTCAGCTGCAAGATGCTTCTCTCATCCCACTCAGGTGAACCTGCTGTGCCCTACACCCAAATTTTTTTTTTTTTTTTTTAAACAGCATTTCAGGAGCAGCTGCTGTAATGATGGTAGCAGAGTCATATATTAATGCCAAAGTCTCTCAGTGGTAATAAGAGCATTAAGAAATCAACTCGAATAGTTTTAAGACATTCTGCCACACCATTTTTAACCTCTTCTGTTGGAATATTCCTTTTCTTTCGCTAGAGGGCACTATTAAACAGAGAATACTATGTTTTAGTTTGTGGGTGAGAAAAGAGACATCTGTACCCAGTTCAAGAAATCCTGAAATAAATGCAGTTTTCAGTAACTGACTTTAACTTTTTTTTTTTTTTTTTTTTTTTTAATCTGTACTGTCACTTTACCATCCTTATTTTTCTCCACTGGGAAAAAACACTAGAATCACGTCAGCCAAACATCAGACCTATTTCACTGCTTCATGAATTTAAACTCAGCCTCAAAACAAAACAAAACAAAAACCATCCAGAAAAACAACACTAGTGTCAAAAGGCATAGAGTGGACAGAACACTGGTGAGAGGGAATTTCCTCTATGGAAGTGAGGATGGCTTTCATTTTAATTGTGAACGTAGCTAATCCTTTGCTCCTAAGTCTCTCTCCCAAGATTCAGAGAATGAAAATTAGCAAGAGGCTTTCATAGTTTTATCTTAAAACTGATGCCTTTTCTATGAAAAAAAAAACCAACAACAAAAGCAAGACAAATCTTTCAATCTTTTGACAAATACTAAATGCAAGAGATATCTGTCTGAACAGTTGTGAAATGAGAGCTACTGAGCACAAGTCTCAAGAAACCTATAAATTTGACTTATTTACAGCAGATTTCTTTATCCCACTGGTAATAGCTTGCAGTATGAAATACCTTTATTTTAGAAACCATTTTGTGGTCTGCTGTATTTGTCTGCTTGCAGAACATGGGGGAAAATCCACATGCTACAACCCTTAGACCTCTTCTAAGAAATGTAATAATGTTTCTCGATACAGAAAAGTGAGGTGATGACCTAAGGCATGTATTATTGAAAACAAGATGTGATTTTTCCAGCACTGTCCATCTGGTGTATTTCATAACACAGTGTTAATATAACTAAATGTGTAGAAGACCAGAAACAAAAGCAGCAGCTTCAGGGAATGCAATAATGAAACTGTTGCACCAGTTTTGTTCTGGAGCCAGTTGGATTACAATGGATGTCTGATGGCCAGGGCACAGTGGTGCCAAAGAAGACAAATAGGTAAGGAAAATACATAGATTGAGAACAATGTTTAGAAGTGCTGATGCTTAGTTCAGTAGATTAAAGCTGAAGAAGGCATGGAGTTAAAGGACTATGGAGAAGTCCTTTAAAAATGTGTTAATTTAAAAATGTGTTACCTTTGCAAGCAATTTTTGGAAGGGGCTTCTTGTGCGTAAGTACTACATTTCTTGTAAATCGGTATGAGTGCCAAAGTGAGGTTTGTTTTTGGACTTTCAGCAGGGGTTTGGACTGGTTTATCTCCAGTGGTCCCTCCCAACCCCTATGGTTCTGTGATTCCTACTTTAGATGCTGAACATGCTAATTGCTATACTCTTTCCCTTTCTTGTTCCTTATTGGATCTTGTAGAGTACCAGTCCCCAACATGTGATTTGTGAAGAATTTGTTGACTCCAAAACTTGCGAAACTGTTCAAACTCAAAGCAAACTGAAGTACTGAAATATACTGAGGCTGGACGTGGGAGTGCTGCCGGATGTTCCCACAGTGTGTTACTTAGTGCATATTGTGGTCTTCACAGCTGCCAGTGAAGAGGACTGTTGGTGCAAAGATGCTAAGCTCTCTCCTCGCACTACATTGCAAAGCAGTATGGTGAGAAACTGCTCATTGGCCCCCCTCAGAGTACAACTCTGTGATAGCCTACAGGCAAAGAATATATGTGTTTTCTTACTTCTCCCCTTTTAGCATAGTTATGTACTGTGCTATAAGGGGACAGTGTAAACCCCCAGCTGATATTTTCTGGACCACTTATTGAAAATGAGCATCCAGGCCCTTTGACTTCCCATCAGATCTCAGCTGGGTGATCTGTTCTGTTTTTCTTAATGGTGTTTGTGACTCTAAGGCACAGATAAAGTAAAAAGTTACGGCACGACAGGAAAAAATAAGGGAGAGGTGTGAATGAGACAGTTCATAGTACCTTTTTTAAGTGGGTCACCAGGTTACAGAAGAATCATAAGAACGTGAGATGTTACTTGAATACTTTATCACTTTACGTACAAGATTATTTAAATGATAAACTACAGTTCTTGGTTCTGTGTATGAAAATCCATATAAATGCTCTTGCTTGATCTGTGCATTTCCTGTGCTCCTTGTGCTCAATTTAGCATGTGATGTTTGGGCAGTGTCACACTGAATAATACATGTGTCTTTTAATAGCATTCATGTGTTTTTTTTTTTTTGTGTAGGCACTGCCAGAAGCCAGTCAGAGCTGATGCTTGGCCTGTGCGCTTCTGGCAAGAAGCAGAGACAGGTATGTGGGACTTGACTGCATGTGGGGCTTTGTTGAAATGCTGCTTATGCAAAGAGCAAATGACACAGCCATCATGGGTGCCATGATTAGAGAATAATGCCCTTCTGTGTCTTCTCTTAGCTAAGCAACTATTATATATGTATATAAAAAAACCTGCTGAAGTAGTAACAGAAGGCATTGAGGAGAACTGAGGGTAATGCAAGACCATCAGCCTGTTCTGATTTTACCTATTTTACAGGCATAGGAGCTGATTGTCATAGTTGGCACCGGTTACATCTGTTTTTTTTCCAGTTTCCTCACATCTTTTTTTTCCCCTTTTTCTTTCTTTTGGGTTATAATGTAGTCATTAGAAGAGTAATTTGGAGCTGTTTACTTATGTTTTCTTCTCTTAAATAACACTGACTTGTAATGCTGTTAACTGCAGAGAAATGTTAGCCTTTGCCTAGCAGTCAAGTATTTTCAAAAGGCATACCCTCCTGAGCTCTCAAAGCACAATCACATAATCACAGAATCACCAAGGTTGAGAAAGACCTTCAAGATCATCCAGTCAGCCATCCACCTATCACCAATAGTACTCACTAAACCATGTCCCTCAACACAAAATCCAAACGTTCCTTGAACACCTCCAGGGTTGGTGACTCCACCACCTCCCTGGGCAGCCCATTCCAGTGCCTGACCACTCCTTCAGAAAAGTAGTATTTCCTAACGTCCAGCCTAAGTCTCCCCTGGCACAGCTTGAAGCAGTACCAGCTCACTTACTGTGTGGCAGCCCCCATCCCTTACCTGTACTTGATATGAGATGAGAGAGGGATAACTTTCTATTACAAATCTAGCTGCAGGATGAGAAGAGAGGAGAAAAACTTAGATGCCAGATATATATAATTGGATGCATGCCACTGCAGCCTCTGCAGTGTAGGCCACATGCCAGTTCCCTTTCTTAGCCTGGTAAGGCAATTGATTAAATAAAGTTAACCACTGTATAATTCTAAACTTTTATTCTTGCTGGCTCCCTTTTATCTAATTTCTTTCCTTCCAGAAGATGCTGCTACAGCTACTCATAGTGTTGCTGACTATGAAAGTGACAGAAATAGCTTCTTTTTTTCTTTCTTTTCTTTTCTTATTTAAGGTGATGTGACAGGAAAGTGTATTTGCCTAGGACATTTTGCCCTAATAGAAATCCTATACAGTTACAGTACATTTTACCCTCCCACTCATATTTTCTAACCACTGTTTAACTGGGTACCATACTGATTTAAATGGCTGGGAGAGCAGGTGATAATACCCATGTGGTTGTGCAGCCCAACAACTAGCAAGGAGCTAATATTCCCATAGTCTTCTGGTAGTTCTTTTTTGATGAAAGTGGAGAAGCTAACCTTGAATTTTCCAGAACTTTGAGGTGGATCTGCTTAAAACTCTTTCTTTTAGTGAGTTCTCAAAGAAGACTACATTTTCTTTTTAAAATGAAGACAAGTGAGATGATCAGAATATGAATTAGAATAGTTACTTTGTTGTTGTTGTTCAAATAATGAAAGCTGAAGATGACTAGAGATGGAATAGAAACAAATGTACATACTTAAGTTTTCTTTTGCCACTGTGTCATTGCAGTTGGATTCTTATTTCCTTCTGGTTTCAGAAGCTCAGTAGCTTCCTGGGTAGCAGCAAATTCTGGGCAGTCTTCTCCAATCCATGGAAAGTTTATTTTCTTCACTGTAGGGACTGGAGTGTCAGTTGCTTTCTTCTCCCAGCAGTCTCTTTGCTTGGGCTGTAGGCATCCACTTCTTTGCTAAGCCCTTTCTCCTCTCCTTGTGGCACCTCTGGAACTTTCTCCTTCTCACTGTTAATAGCACAGACAAAATAATAAGTGGAGACATAAAATAGATTAAGTCCTGGATCAGGATTGTCTAAATTCTGCAAAAAACACCCACTCAGAAATGAATTGAGGTCATTCTTGCCTGGTGATAGCTTCCTTGGCTCCCTGCCCTGGCTACATTAAGTCTTCTACATTCTACATAGAAACTCTTTGCATTCTTCCAGGCCTTGATCCCAAAAGCTGTTGTAGATGGTTCCCTCAGACCCTCTGGTAAGATATTTTTTTCTTAGTCTTAGGGCTATTTTATGAGTTATTTTTCTGTTTTTTCTGTTCTCATTTCTTCTGCTTTTGAAATGTCTCCTGAAAATTTACCTAAGCTAAGGGAATTTTTCAATCATTTTTCTATTGTCCTTTGTACATATAGTTACTCCTGCTGTGGAACTCAATACTTGCTATCAAACATTAGCTAACAGAGTGACATTTTTAGTAGTTGCGTGTGGCCACCTACTGCTGTTCTGAATCCCTAAATCTGTTGCAGAGCGTGCAGAAATATTTTGATATTGATTGCAACTATACTAAGAAAGAACTGAGTGCTGATGGGAACATTGTAGTGAGACTTTTTTTTTAATGGCTATTTCTAATAGAGAAAATGGGGGAAACAAAAATTATCTTTATAGAAAGGGTGTGCATTTCAAATAAGTAATGATAAGTACAGTTAAGTGTAATTTATTGTTTGGTCTTGGTATTCTCTATGCAAAAGTCTTCCTGTGTGTATGTGGGACCGTGAGCTCAATTTTATGTCTAATATTTGAAGATTTTTTTAATTAACAGTTTTAGAGTTGTAGAATTTGATCTTATCACTGCGCCATAACCCACTCAATTCATGTTTTTAATGCAGATACTACTGTCAGAAATCTTGGGACTCAAATTTAGAGTCTGATCTCATCTAGAACTTACGTTTGTCTGTCAAGTAATAGATTGAACCCATCTCGCATTTGCAATGTAGGCTTTGATCAGTTCCTTTGATTTGGTCCTGGTCTACATTTTCATGTATACATACTTAAGATAAACCTGGTAATTATCCCTCTTGGCTGATTATTTTGGGGGTGATGATGCGAAAGTCATAAGCATTCATTTCTGTAGTGTTATCCCACTCCACCTCCTCACCATGTGTTGAATTGCTATGGTATTTTTATTTGTCTCTTGTCTAGTTCTCTTCAGCCTTCTCTTTTCTCACCATGGATGAAGAAGCTTATAAGAACTGTATCTTTTTTATTTTCTCCTTTCTCTCTCTCTCTTTTTTTTTTTTTTTCCCCTTCTAACTGAATGTGTGTGAGTGAAATGAGAGAAGAGCACTGGGCTGCTTTCTTTGCGTTGGTGTTTACTATGAGTCATAACAACAGCTTGGTGCTCTTGAAAACTTTTCTTGTGGGAGAATCAACAGCATGGGTGCAGCTGAAGAAACAGCAGAATGTACTGTACTTGCAGTTCTCTGACTCAAAGACAAAATGGTGGATGATGGGAGTACATTTTAATGGAGGTTTGCCCTTAACTCGTGCTGTGGATATATTTCTGCTAAGGAAGGAAACCTGATTGCTCAAGGTTTGCACTGAAACTGGAATTGCTGGGGGTTATTTTGGTAATAGATGACTTATCATAGAACTGCTAAAATTGACAGTGTGAGAAGTCTAGAAGGATTATTTCTACATTAGCAGTATATAAAAGCTTAAAATAAGATGAAATATTCATCATGCTTCCCTCCAGTTATTCTGGAATTACCCTGATTCAGAATATTAAAGACCAATTTAATTCTTATGTTTTGTGTTTCCATGACCCCAAACTACTCACAGTTTCTTACACTTAGCTCAGAAACGAGGTCCTGCATTGATACAGAAATGAACATTTATTATGATCTTAAATGATCATCATAAACGAAAAGAAGACTATGTTGTCCTGATTTCTAGTTGAATAATCAACTTTGTAATTCTCTGTCCCATTTTAAATGACTGAAACAAACTGTAAGAGACAATATTCAGCCCTACAGCTGAAAGCCCATTTATCATGGTAATAAAAGAGACTCCACATCACTTTCTTGATGCAAAGCGCTCTTGGACAATAATTTCACGACTTGTCTGTCTTCAGAAGACTTAATGGTGCTAATTATAGCTTCCAGGCTTGGATCCAGTTCCAACACTCAGTTCAGAACACAGGGAAAGCAACAGATGCTAAGACATGATGTTGGGGTATTAGGGTGAGGTAAGCACACAGTACATGTGAATTGAGACTGGAATAATACATCCAGATAAAGAAGAAGGATATAGCCAAGTGGTTCCAATTACTCATCATGACCTGCAATTTTCTATGTAAAATTAAAAAAAAACCAAAACTTGAACAAAACTTGCCTACATGTAGTCAGAAAATATGTTCTCTAGACAAATAGTTTCAGTGATCAGCTTTGCTGGTTGGTCAGCATTTACCAGTTCTCCAGCTATGCCATTTGACAGGCAGTAATTTTACAGGTGAATAATGATGCTGGTTGCTAATAAATCTCAGGTATTCTTAAATTACAAATGAGCATGCTAGACATTAAACAAGGAGATGGGGGCTACACTTGACATAGTAAAGATTCTTTCAAATTGATGACTGTGGAACCAATCTACCTTTGTACTGAAAATATTAACTAGGAATCCTAAGGAGTTTATAGCAGTACAAAGGTAGTATGTTATGGAAGTGCAAAATTCCACAATTCTCACATAGGACATGAGAAATGGCTCCCTGGCAAAGAAGAAATAGCCGTGATGCTTACAGATGCAAAAGCAAAATAACTGCAAGTGGTTGCACAAAGCTGATGTTGAAAGGATGTATAAAATTAGAACTATTTTGTGTTTGTACCAGTAGGATCATTATGGAAACCTGGCATTGCCATTTTTAAGCAAGAACCTGTCTGGAGAATTGGCCTAGAATATACTGTTATTAAAATCAGTTTTCAGTAATACAGCTAACGAGAGCTAGGACTAGAAACGCTGTTGACTGAATTTCTATGGGCTGTTTATGTTTCACAGTTAGATGTCACTTTAGAAAAAAAAGAGCTGAGATAAGTATAGTATCAAGTTCTGAGTCAAAAGGCAATTATACTAATGCCAGAGTCACACCTGAGTATGACTGATGTGAACTGCTTACAGCAGCCAGACAGAATCGTGGTTGCGTGCAAGGTTAATGACTGCATTGAACCTGCTCTCAGATGTTTCAGTTCTGGCTAAATATTAAACAGAAGAAAACAGAGGTAAAAACATTACCTCTGTCAAAACAGTTCACCTCTTGCGAACACAATACGTCACATAGCTTCTTGACTGAGAAGAAATATTGGTTTGGGCATAAATTTTTGAACTGTGGTGATATGCTCATTCTGTCACTGACCTCAAGCGTGACTTCAGATTTACAGGTTTGTAAGGCCAAAAGGGATCATATGCCTTGAACTCCTCTATGATCCAAGATGTAAAACTTTGCTAAATTCCTGCAAGAAGCCTGTGATCAAAAAAAACAAAAACCAAAAGAAAACAAACAAGCAACCCCCCTCCCCCCCCAAAAAAAAGCACGTTGTATTCTGCAGAAAAATATATTTTCTTGATTGACGTAGAATGTATGGTTACATGAATTTCTAGTAAGCTATCCTAGGAACTTATTTGCCCTTGTTGCAATGATATGCCTGGTTTCTAATCCAAATTTCTAGTTAATGTTCATTATGCTGACATTTCTATCAGAAGAGTCTTCCTGGCAGTGATGCTTCTCTGCTCTGATTGAGGGGATTAATTAAACATTCTCTTAGATAGATTAAATTGCTTAGTCATAGTTGCATATTTTCTGAACTTGTATCTTTCTTGTAGTTTTTTTCTGAAGTCACTTCCAATTATTCACTTGCAATGTGGAAACCTACATTTATCATAGCATTGTACTTGGAACTTCAGTTCAGTCAGTAATCTAGCTCTAGCTCCTTCTAAATTTGAAATTACAGTCCTCCATTCATCATGTGCTTTGGCATATGTTCTTTTTAACTAGATTTTTATTTGGCTGTATTAAAATTGATGCTTCTTAGATGAACCTATCTCACCAAAGCCATTCAAATCAATTTGATCTGTCGTCACAATTCATTTGCACTCTGTTGCCCTTTTGTCAGCTGCAAATTATGTCAGCAATAACTGGATCTTTTCTTCTGAGTTATTCATAAGGACATGGGTTTGCATGAGGACTTGTGGTCAGTTCAGAAGTAATCCATGCCAGTACTGGCAAAAAGATTCTCACAACATAGTGTTTTGACATAATTATTGCTGAGACCTGTCCATAGAACAGTTCTCATGCTGTTCAGCTCAATTATGCATTGGCATTGTGCTATTATTTCATCATCACGTGAAACAACTAAATATTTTATCACAATGCTTCCAAGACATTTTATTAACATGTTGAACATGTTATAGAAATGCATATTTCATACAAATTTAAGACTAGTTTTCCATAAAACATAGGCTATCATTATATTGGAGCTGTATTCCAAAACAGTCTTGTTACTGCTTTGCCTGTGATAATAATTGTCATTGAATCACCCAGATAACTGCCTTTATAATTTTTAAATTGCTAGTTCACCTCCAGTTTTTTTTTCCCAGTCAGTAGAATCATCACTGATAGTTAATATTTTTATTACAAATTGTATTTAGTGTGATACATAAGGAACAATGAAAGATGTGAATTGGCTGAACTGCTGGGCTCGGAGAGTCCTGTTCAGTGATGCAAAGTCCAGCTACCAGACAGCAATTAGCAGTGTCCCTCAAGGTTCAGTTGCTGGGATCCATACTGTTGAATATCTCCATTTACAACCTGGGTGACAGGACAAAGTGCACTCAGCATTTTGTGGGCAGCACCAGATTGAGGGGACTGGCCAATATACTGAGGGCAGGGCTGCTATTCAGAGGGACTAGGGCAGACTAGAGAAGTAGACTGATAGGAACATTATGAAGGTCAAGAAAACAGAAAAGCAGTATTTTTTTTTTTTTATCTTGAAAGGAATAACACCATGTGACAGTAAATGCTGTAGGCCAACTATGCAGGACTCAGTTCTGCCGGGAAATGTCTTACAGTCCTGTTATGCGGGAAGTTGAACATGAGGCAGCAGTGAGCTCTTGCAGCAAAGAAGGGCAGTAGCAGGCTGGGCCGTATTAGTCATGGATATATTGGAGCAAATCCAGCAAAAGTCCTCAAAGATGATTAAGGAATTGGAGCATCTGTAATAAAAGCAGAGGCTGAGAACTGGGACTACTCAGCCTGGTGAAGACAAGGTTCAGGGTGAATATCATCAGCATGTCTAAATATCTGATATAAGTGAAGGTGACCAGACTCTTTCCAGTCGCAGGACAGGAGGCAATAGGCATGAACTGAAAGACATTCAATTACATTCCAACATTAAAAAAAAACCCAAACCTTTTATTATGAGAGTGGTAAAATATCAGCACGGGCTGCTCAGAGAGGCTGTGGGGTGTTAATTCTTGGAGATATTCAAAACCTGATTGGACACTGCCCCGAGCAACCTGCTGTACCTGGTCTTGCTTTGAGTGAGGGGTTGCACTGGACAATCTACAAAGGTCCTTTCTATCCTCAGCCATTCTGTGATTGAGTGAACTATGAAATCCAAAGATATGCTGTGTATTGGTTCTCTCTTCACTCATGATTTGTGCTGTTAGAGAATTGTATCTCAGATGGTGCATCTGCTGTTTTTCCTCCAAGTTTTAACTGCGTGTATCTAATTCCAATGAATTTAAAAATATTTATTATTATTATTTGCTATCCAATATCTTTTGTTACTTAGAGACAGTCAGGAGATGATTGTATCAGTGTAAAATCAGAAAACACCATCCTTCTTCTTCCCAAGTAGAAAAAACTTATTACTGAACTAGATACTTCTGCATTTTTACAAAGACCACTCAGTTTGAGACTTATGCAGACCAATTATGTAAGTCCATTCTTTCCCAGAACTGGAGGAACATACCTCTGTACTGTATTTCCCTGTCTGTAAAACTTGTTGCTATGTATCAACTCTGAAAGCCCGAGCAAGGTGAGAGTTCATTGGGTGTTCATGCTGGTGCTCATGCTGGTAGATAGTTGGGCATGAAGAAGACTGAGCACAAAAGGTGGAAAAAGGCAGGATAAAGTGATGTCCTTCCAGGTGGCTGTTTCCCTAGCTGACAGTTTTTGCGTGTTTGCTATGCTGACCGAATCACTCAGATCATCAGCTGTGATTTGATAAGATTGCTGAGTCTGGTGGTCTGGAATCAGTCTAATGGATTTTTCTGCTCATATGCAAAATAAAGTATGAAATAAACTCATTGCTGAGAGTTGAAACAGTCACCGTAGGCTGCTAACCATATGTGAGAGCAAAGTGCGTGACTTTTATACGATTAGAATGAATCAGAGGTAGCCCACTATTTTTATTGCATTGACATTTCTATTAAATTAATTTGCAAAAGCTGAGTGTTCGGAGTCTAACCATAGGTCTTTTAGAATGAGGGTCATTTCTGCTTACAGCACCTTGATTAATGTGTAGCGTGTGGTCTGTCCCTTCAGATTCTTTGTGATTTCTGCTTTTGAAAGAGGCCATAAAGGAAAAAAAAGACACAGATGCTTTTCAAGTATATTGATGTCAAATGGAGCTGAAGGCACTAAAGTTGGCATGTCATTGGATGGATACAACTGGCTTTCAACATAAAAACCTAAATATAGAAAGGATTAAACAATTGCTTGTAATTTCACTAAAACAAGTGCCAAGATTCCTATAGTTTCTAATGGGGGCAGGAGCTAACCTCTGCTGTCCTCATTTTAACAATACAGAAACATAATGGTAAGTAATTAAGAGATGTGGGCTTTTGTCATTTTTAATTCTATGAAATTTTGTGTTATTGTTTATAGTATTTTTTTAACTCTTGAACTATGCTGTTATGTAGATCTCAGATCTCTTCATGCAGCAAATATCTACATGAGTTTGGAGGTCAAAGTGTTGTGAAAATGTACTGAGTGTAGAAATTAATCAACTTACAAAATGTAATGGATTTACAAGTACTAAATAAAATGTGAATTTTATTTTTCTCTTACAAAAAAACACCTCAGTGATTTATTTTTATAAGAGAAAGAAATCGTTGTTTGACAGTCCACCCCCTTATGAATAGTAGCTTTCAAAAAGATGCTTATCAAAAATGATGTATTAAGCACTTTCAGTATTTCCCACTGGGAAAAAGATGGAATATCTAGCTGTTGTTAAGTGATGGAGGAGTAATGAATTTAATCAAACAACAATATCCAAAAAAATCACGTCACCACAGTAGCATTAGACTACAGAACCTAAACCAGAGTTAAATGAATGTCACTCAGAAGGCAAGAGGTGAATGTGTAGCTTCGTATTTATCTGGGGCTCATCATCCAAAAGCAGAATTGAATTAGGGAATATAACCTCCCAGAGATTAATTAATTAATTAATTAATTAATTTTTAATTGACAACTCGTCGGTTTGTCTGTTAGGTGAAAAAGTTTCTGCACTTGCTTAGAAAGGTGGTTTTTCTGACTCATGTCTTCTACTTCTATATATCCAACCAATATAACCATAATTTAATATTAAGCTTGTGTCTAATACTCTGTATATTTATATTGGCAAAACTACCCAGGCTCATACATTGCCTGCTTTGGCATTTTTATTCAGGTCAGTCATCAAAAAGAAGTAGTTGGATTGAATTTAGTTCTGTTTTACTCTATGGTAAGGGAATTGGTTAGCAAGTAGGGAAGGAATTGATTTTAGTTATAAAATGGATAGAAATCAGTCTGCTGTCACCATTGTTTCAAGCTGGGGAGGCATGTTGCAACAGAGACCCTGTGAAGCATAGCACTACTGGAACATTTGTCTCACCCTGTACTGAGACGTGTTAGTCACTTAACTGTATTTTTCACTCGATATCATATGTTCTTGCATCTAAAATGGAGTAAATCTCTGCTGGCTATTCATGTTCCATCCTAATGAAAAACAAATAAAACAGTAGCAGGCAGAAATTTGATTCATCACACATATTTTTGTGTTTTTGGTTTGTGCCCTTACAAAGATGTAGTTGGTAATACTTCCTTCAGATAATGAGAGACAGAAACAAGGGCTATACTGGTAAGAAAAAGAAGGCCATAACAACTTAGGAGTGGGAAGATAGGAGGCTGGGTGGTCTCTCGAGTAACCTTTATACCAATTATACATACATGTAATCTGGGCTGGTAAATTTTTAGCTTTCCATGGTGTTAGTTTATGGATTTGCATGTGAAAATGCAGTAGTTTTAAACAGAACCCTATCCTGGAAGCAGTCTAAAAAGGCTGGGAGCACATCCAACAAGATATAGCCAGAGCCAGATCTTAAACATCCTAACTTTAACCAGTTGCTTAATTCACTAAATACAACCTATTTAGGTGTTTAGTACTGATATATTTGTTTTGGATATGAATAATTTATCAGCTTCTTCCTGGGTCCTTTTGTGTCTGGCACATTCCAGTTTGGTTATTTGCTCATGTTTACTCTTGAGTCTGAATTTTGCAGCTTCAGACCAGATTGGATATTGACAAAATATGTGCTTGAGAAAAGTCTCTCAGATTAGTGTTGCTTACACTGGGTAGCTCTAAGTCTTTTCAGGACATTTAACTTATTCACTTCTAGGCTAAGAAATTAACTGTTTTTAAAAGATACTTGTTCTGTGTAATTTTACCTATGCCTGGTGTCATGTAGAGATGAGTTAGATATCTGAAAGAAAAGCTGCTATATTCAAAAGAAGAAGATAACAGTAAGGTTCTACTACTATGCTGTGTCTCAGGTTGTTTCCCAATAGCTAATTTAAATAGAGGAGAATTTACCTAAAATAATCAGCATCAGCAACTTTTTTTTTTTTTTTTTTTTCCTCCAAATTATTATTTAGAATTGTATCTACAGGAAGCAATTAACAGAGATTGGATATACCAATCTTGCCAAGAGGAAATGTGAAACTGCATTCATTGTTTGTGGAAGATGCTACTTTGGAAATCATAATTCAAGGCTGTTCCTGTTGAGCAGGAAGACTGCCTGTAATTTTGCTAGTAATGAGCTTGTAAATTTTATCCATTGATAGAAAAGTCATCTCAGTGTTAATGGCAAGAGAAAGCAGCTGGACAGCAAAAGAATGGCTGCCAAGCACACAGTATAAGGCATTTCAAACTGAGCCACAGGAAAGAATAAAAATAACAAAAAATAAACCTAGTGTGGGAGGAAACTGTTAGACTCACTGAGGAAGTGGTGGCTCATGTATCTGGCCAAAGAAAAGAGCCTTTTTTTCCCCAGAGGTCTGCCAGGTTAATCTGTTTTTTTTTGCTTGTGTATGTATGCTCTTTCTGGTTACATATGTATTTAGACATGAATAAGTTGTTTTGAGAGGTTCTGTGTGCACAAGTGTTAGTTGCCTGGTGTAGGTAAGGTGGGGGAGAAGTTATAAGACTTGCTCATGTTTATACCCATTGGGCCTTGAGATAAACATCAAAGATAACATGTAGAGAGAATGTTGCTTTTTGACTTCAGTAGTTACAGATGTATGTCTAATGTCTGAGTTTAGCTGTAGTTTCTTAGGAGGGAATAATCTCTGATGCCTGGTTCAACTGAAGGCTTGAGGAAATAGCTTTCTTGTCTTAAACTTCTCAGAGGCAGGCATGGCTTAATAAAGCGTTTTATCACCTAAAGCACTCTGCTTTCTGATATATGTTTATCAGAGTAGCTCAGGGATCCACCTGTTGAATGGAGACATGTAAAAGCAAAATAACTGTGTGTAGAGAATCCACAAAGACTTCGATTTTTTTCAGTAGTGGGAAAAATACTCCAACCATACCAGAGAAGAGGAGGCTTGGAGGAGACCTTATTGCTCTCTACAACTGCCTGAAACGAGGCTGTGGCAAGCTGAGGGTCAGTCTCCCAAGTTAACTAGTGATAGATGAGAGAGAATGACCTCAAGTTGCACCAGGGGAGGGTCAGGTTTTATGTTAGAAAATATTTATTCTCCAGAAGAGTGGTCAGGCACTGGAATGGGCTGCCTAGGGAGGTGGTTGAATCACTATCCCTGGAGGTATTCAAGAAATGTTTAGATGTGGTACTAAGTGGTTTTGTGGTGGAGGTAGAAGGTTGGACTGGATGATCTTGGAGGTCTTTTCCAACCTTGGTGATTCTATGATTCTATTATGCTGGGTCTGGGTTGAAGTATTTTCTACCCTTTGATTAGTAACAGTGTTTGCAAACCATACGTATGCCTCATAGCATGTGAAATTATGATGATTAGCAGCATAGTCATTATATGATCTCAATACATTCAATGCCTGTTGAACTTAGTAGGAAAAAAACTTGCTTTAGTTGCAGACCAATATGTTCTTAGGTTAGGTATGGCTCTAAAATATACAGTAGATTAAAAGTGTGTGACAGTCATGCTTGAAATTATTGGAGATGAATATGTATAGTATTTCAGTAGTTACTGAGCTGTATAGTACACTCTGAGTACAGCAGTGTGCTGTTGTATCTGATGTACCTGATCTGATGGCAATATTACCTGAGTGTTTCACTGTATATGAAAACCTTAGTCTTCCTCAAAAAGACGAGGAACAGAAAGAAAGGGAAAAAAGCTAAGGAAAGAAATAAATTTCACATCAGATGAAATATGACTTCCTGTTAATTACTTAAATAGTGCTGTGTTTATAATTTGTCATTTGTACCTCAAAGAGAAAATGTCATGAAAACAAGAAATTTCATTCCAGTGATTATTATTAGACCGATTAACACAAATAATTATTAGACTGAGAACAGAACTTCCAGCATGAGCTGGAATGTTAGTCTTTGGAGAGAATAAAATAAAGAATACCAGAGTAAAAAGATACATAACTCTGAAAAGTTGCACTGCCTTCTTTCAAGCCAAATAAATAAAAAAACTATGGTCACAGTATTCTGGAACGTGCTGTTATTGCTCTATTCTGTGCATCCTCAATAGGTGTATTTTTCTGTGTGTGGTATGGTTGGATTGAACTATAGGTCAAAATATTCCATCTGGGGTGGCTTGCATTTCTATCTAAAAATATGCATGTCAGATCCACATAGAAATAATTTGACTTTCAGAGTCACCTAAAATTATCTTAAATGTTATGTGGACTTCAAGATGCTCCTTGCTTCTATTTCAGGCTAAGTTTTTTAGGACACCAGATACAGGAATAACTGCCCCTGCTAACAATTTTATTTTCAGATTTGTTAGTGCTAGGGATTAGCCATGTAAAATGATAGCTAGTTTTAATGTAAATTAAAATAATTTCTATGTTCTCTTTTCTTTTTTCTTTTCTTATTGTATTCTCCTGTTTGCTGTCATATATTTCAGCTTTAACTGTTGTAAGTTTGGAGCTATTTAACTGCAGGGTGAAAAGATCTTTAGTTTCTCAAAGCAATGAACTGTGTAGTTAGTGGTTTGCCACTAAACAGTAATGCTAATGGACTGCATTTTCCTTTCTCCTTATGCTTTTCATATATTCCTCAAATGTGTTTTTTTCCATGGAAATAAATCCACTGTGAGATGTTCAGTTTCCACTTGACATAGTGTTGGTCTGTACCTCTTTACAAAGACATCGCTGAAAAGAAACTGGAAACATCCAGACAAATTCTGCCTGGATAATTCTTTAAGCAGTCTCGTTGGAGAGAGTGTTTTGGGGATACGAAGATGGTGAAATTAGTGACTCCACACCCTGTGGAAAAATAGGGACGTCTGGGAGAAGGAAACCCCAAACTTGTGAGAGCAGAGACATCCAGAGTCAGACCAAGCACCTTGTGCCATGTCATTATTTCTACAGATATTTTGGGGTGAATGCCTTGTCTAAGCTGGAAGAGAGGAGGGAGAGAAGAACTGCTGCCTGCCTTCTAGTGAGGTGATCCCCTGACAGGATATGTATGTCTCAGAGGTGATACTTGTGATTGTATGTGCTGGCGGATACAGTAGCATTCCAGCAATTTAGCATGACTAGCATGATAGTTAGGAGAGACTGCATAAAGAGCATCTTCTTCCTTCATCTGTTTTCTATTTGCCACACAGGTGTGTTTCTGGACAGTGTCACTGTGGTGAAGGCCCATCCCAGCTGTTGATGCATAAAGGTGTAGCGTGTCTCTCACAGTAGTTTTGCTGATGCTCATTTCTCAGGTTGTGTGTGTCTTTGCGCTTTTCCAAATATCTAAAAAAAAAAATAATAAATTAATTTAGGGTGAAAGTACTTGGTTGTTCTTTGAACTTAGATAATAGGGAAGAGATGTGTGGGGTAGGAATAGATGCAAAGGAATTTAGGACTCATTCAGTGCGTCTTTGACAATTTATGACATGTATTCTTAGCTTTATGAATTTAAACCTTGTCTCTTAATATAGCCTGTAATTATTCCTCAGGGTACTTCAATTATTGAATGCCTATTTAAAGTATCTAATTTGCTACCTTTGTCAGATTTGTTATTCAAGTTCTATCAGCATTAATTTAAAACAACCCATCTTTTTTCTCTTCAGCGAATATTTCCCAATAATATGATGAAATAAATCCTTTCTTTCATGCTGAAATTGATTTATTATCTGTATGTTTGTGCTTGAATAGAAAAAATATTTATCTGTATGTACAATCAATGAATATAAAGATATTATAAATGCCAAAAAGCTCGGCTAAGTTGTTAAACCAGAGCAAAGAAAGATAAAGCGCTCACCCG
>JAOWBP010000001.1:98887197-98906212 GCA_028571105.1 Tragopan temminckii | reverse complement strand
GCACCTCAGGACTATTTCAGAGAAGAAATTATTCCTAATTTCCAACCTGGATTTTCCCTGACACAACTTGAAGCCATCTCCTCTCATCCTATTGCTGTTACTTGAGAGAAGAGGCTGATCCCCCAGCTCACTACAACTGCCTTTCAGGCAGCTGTAGAGAGTGACAAAGCATCCTCTGAGCCTCTTCTTCTCCAGACTGAACAATGCCAGTTCCCTCAGCACTCCCTGTAAGACTCTTGTTCCAGATCCTTCACCAGGTTTGTTGTCCTTCTCTGAGCGTGCTCCGGGGCCTCAACATCTTTCTTGTAGTGAGGGGCTCAAAACCAAACACAGCACTCAGAGTGCAGCCTCACCTGTGCAGGACAATTACTTCCCTGCTCCTGCTGCAAACATTATTTCTGATATAAGCAAGGATGCCTTCAGCCTTCTTGGCCACCTGGGCACACTGCTGGTTCGTGTTCAGCTGAGATCAGCCAACACCCCCTGATCCTTGTCTTCCGCACTGCTTTCCAGCCATTCTGCCCCAAGCCCGTAGCAGTGCATGGGGTTGTTGTGGCCAAAGTGCAGGACTCAACACTTGGCCTTGCTGAACCTCATCCCACCATCCTCAGCCCAGCAATCCAGCCGGTTCAAAGCCTCTGCAGGGCCTTGCAATCCTCGGGCAGACGAATACTTCCTCCCAGCTTGGTGTCATCTGCAGACTTACTGAGAGTGCACTCAACGCCTTCATCCAAATCATCAGTAAAGATATTGAAGAGGACAGACCCCAGTACCAACTGCTGGGGAGCAGTACTCATGACTGGTTCCCAGCTGGATTTAATTCCATTCACCACCACTCTCTAGGCCTGGCCTTCCAGCCAGTTCTTTACCCAGCAAAGAGCGTATCTGTCCAAGCCACAAGCTGCCAGCTTCTACAGGCCAATACTATAGGAGACAGCATCAAAGGATTTGCTGAAGTCTACATCAATAGCCTCTCCCTCATCCATGAGGTGGGTCACCTGGTCATTGAAGGAGATCAAGTTGGTCAGGCAGCACCTGCCTTTCAGGTTTGTAGTACCTCAGCTCCTCCTTATGAACCTTCTTACAGATGTCCATGCTTAGCAGGGAACACTTTGTGTTACCTCTGACCTCCTGCTGTGGAGCACTTGTGGACATCAGAATCACTTCATGCTACTCCTCCCATATTGCTGACTGGAAAAAAAGAGAACTTACAGAGACTTCACAGAGAGCTGGAGAAAATGTGTTTATTTCTGAATAGACTAATGGAAAGAAACAAGTTCTGAGCTTGATCTGTTCCCTCCTTCAGATGCAGGTATGCAGCAAGAATTTGAGAATGGGTAGACCAAACTGACACTTTTCTGGAATAGTAGACCCAGGTATAAGCACAGTCTTGACTACAATGAGTTCACTGAATGAGTTATAAGAATTGATATCACCTTTTTTCTCTTGGATCTAAGGGAAACTAATTGCAAGATTGACTTCCTTATAAGTCAGATGTAGCCACCTCTCCACTATTCTCAGTAGACAGGAGCAGCTTATACTTGAGACAAAAAGGCAAAACCCTGGTCCAAAAGTGGAGAAGGGGATTTTGGCAGGAGTGTGCAGTACTTCTAAAGATTGTGCTTTGTGAGATTCATTTTCTGAAATGGGATTTCTGTTTTCAAATTATAAAAGCCATAACAAGTCATTAGAAGAATATAAAGCTCTGTGCAGCAGCTTCGGTGGCTAATTTATGCCTTTGTATGGGGAGAAGTAAAGTGCGTCTTGTCCTTGCTGCCATTTTTCAAATAGACAACTAATTTCTGGTGATTCTGATCCCAATTGCATCATGTTATTTAATCATCTGAAGATTTACAGTGCCAAGAGTAAGTTAAAGCAAGAACATGCTGGTGCGTCTGGATCCTAGAGGTGGCACAGTGGTCAGAGAGGGCTTTGCTCAGTATACATTTCTGCTTCTGGAAATGGAGACAGAAACGTGCAGCAGCATGTCACCACCTCATGGCAGATAATTAAGCTGAGAAACCTGTGCCTCAGAGAGAGCTGTTGCATCTGAATCATGCAACACAGTGTTACATGAAGATGCCAACTCACGCCCACGAGTAAAAAACAGCTACTCTCCACAAGACTCATTACCTCAGGCATGGCCCCAGGCTAAGACAGGGTCAGCCAATGCTATCAGAGCTAACCTTGACAGCTGACTTGGGATAAGTCTCTTTGTTACGCTTTATTAGAACACATAGGCATAACCACTCTTTTTTTCTTTCGTCATTGTTCTGCTCATGAAGAAACAAAATTGTTTCTGATAGATTCTTAGTGATATCAGGCAAAGTATTTGCATATATGTTAATAGTCACATACAGAATTAAGAACTGAACTCACCCAACTGGTAAATGGGATGTCTAGCCATCCTTCTCAAATAGCATCCTAAGACTAAAAAATGCCCTCCCTTCAGTGGCTGGCCCTTAAATGAATCCAGCATGCAAACCTGTGCTTCCTGGGCCAGCCACACACCTTCCCCAGGTCCTCAATCACCAGTTTAAACCCTGATTTAATGGTTCCCCTAGAGGTGCCTATGGATCTTTGATAGCATTCAGAAAGGCCATCCATCCTTGTCTCTGAGGGAATTTTAGCAGCTTTGTATTTTAGTGGAAAATCAGACTTCATGAAAAAAGAAAGCTATAAATAGTCAGGGTAGGTACTTTTTATTGAGAAGCCCCCTCAGTCTTCTGCTATGGACTTTTTGCATTTTTCTAGATATACTATTATGTTTTTGGTTGCTTGTTTCTCAAAATCTCTTTATCAAGCCAAAGCAGTCCCCTGCTGTGTTTTAGTTTCTCAGCATGTCTCTGAGTTAACTACCTTTGTAGATAGACCAAGTGTTTGCTAAAATCTCCTTACTAATATACTGAAATTATGTGCTTCTTTCCTGAATACATAACACCTAGCATCTGATCATCTGAAATATTTGCATAAAACCCACATCTATTTTATATTTCTGCCAATACTCTGCTTGAAGTATCTTTGGATAACTTGCTAAGCATGCCAATTTATGGATATGCTGGACAGTCAGTTAAGCAGTCTGATTTTTGGATTGGACAATTTGCATAAGATTGAAATCTTAAATATCTGCAGTCTAGCAAACTATTTCTCACCAAGGGTCCTCTGAAGTAATAGACACTCTGTGTGACTCATATCATACAGGGTAGAAGAGGTTGTGCACTAGAAGCATCCAGGACTGAGCAGATGTAAACATGTGCATTTGATCAGATGAGCATCAACCTTGGCAAACATGGAAGCCAAAGTTACGGAAAGATTTTGCTTGCTCCTGTTTTCACAACTGGCAAAGTTGGGGAGGAGGACTTATAGAGAAGAAGGTGTATTCTTCTAAGTGGGTTAGATCTATGCTTGAAGGGTGTTGGATATTAAGTACCCGAATTACTAAAGGAAATAATGAATGATGTTTGATCCTCCTAGAGTCTGAATTTCAACAACAGAAGAATGATGTAAGCGTTGGGATGAGAGCTAAGGTGCTTTCTGCTCCCTTCTGTGCAATAGTTTACCACTACAGCTTAGTAATTTATGGGATGTGCAGAAGTGCACAAGAACTGGTGTGGCTGATTAGGTTTTTTTCCTCTGATTTCACTTTATAGGACAATAACATGTCAAATATTTTTTTATCAGCTCTCTCACCCTTAGTGAATCTCGTCAAGGGCTTGTTTGAGCCTGATCACTTATCACTGAGACAAGTTTGCACTTGCAGATATATGGCCAAAGGCGGGTTGCAGGGGTAGAGTGATGCATGCTTTTGTATGTATTAGCCATCCATTGACAATGTGGAAAGACTACAGGAGCTACCTTTGCTCTCAATTGCCTGCTGCCAGTTGCCTGCTGCCAGTGCATGTCCCATCTTGCCTGAGCATTCAGTGCATGGGCTGAGATTACCACTTGAATGAAGAATTCCTTCCATTGGTTACCCAGGCCCAAAGCTCCTTATGGAGCAAGTTTGAGACCACTTATTCTTTATTTTTCTTTTAAATAGAGCTTTTCTCTGTTTCTCAGGAAAACAGGAGATGACTTCATCTCATCATAATGGCTAAATTTATTTTGAAGACGGAAGAGTGTCAAAAGCTGTAATCTTGCACACCCCCTTTAATACGTAACATCCTGACTATAGTGGCCCCGAAAAATTAACAAGTATTCAAATAAGCTCTAACTGAAAAGGATGCGAGGCCACCATTATCCAGCCTGTGTGACTCATTAAAGTGAAGGGTGAAAAGCACAGCAGAACTGCATTAATCACTTGGTTCTGCTACATAAAAACTACTTATAGGCATAAATGTTACAAATTACCATTCAAAATAACATAGAATCATAGAATCATAGAATCATAGAATGGCCTGGGTTGAAAAGGACCACAATGATCCTTGAGCTTCAACCCCCCTGCTATGTGCAGGGTTGCCAGCCACCAGACCAGGCTGCCCAGAGCCACATCCAGCCTGGCCTTGAATGCCTCCAGGGATGGGGCATCCACAACCTCCTTGGGCAACCTGTTCCAGTGCGTCACCACCCTCTGAGTGAAAAACTTCCTCCTAATATCTATCCTAAACCTCCCCTGTTTCAGTTTAAAACCTTTTCCCCTTGTCCTATCACTATCCACCCTCATAAACAGTCTTTCCCTCTCCTGTTTATATACTCCTTTCAAATACTGGAAGACCATGATGAGGTCTCCCTGGAGTCTTCTCTTTTCCAAGCTAAACAAGCCCAGTTCCCTCAACTCTTCTTCATAGGAGAGATGCTCCAGGCCTCCGATCATCTTAGTGGTCCTCCTCTGGACCTGTCCTAAGAGCTCTCTGCACCTTTCTTGTGCTGGGAGCCTCAGGCCTGAACACAGAACTCCAGATGAAGCCTCACAAGAGCCGAGTAGAGGTGAACATACCTAGTTCAGAGCAACATTTACTGATGTTAATCACTGCACATTTACAAGGATCTCAGAGAAGATGGTTACACCCCTGCATTGTGTTGGACAAATGCTCATATTGCACAGAGCTGTTCAGAGATGAGGAAGTCAACAGAGAATATCTCACATGTCGTTGATATTATAAAATCTAAAGCACAGAAGAAAAGAGATTTGGTGCAGGAAGAAGCGGAGAATTCAAAGTTGATGTTACAAAACAACAACAGCACCAACAACATATGGAGCTTCATACGCTATGGCAAAAACCATAAACTAAAACATGGGCTGGCATGTAGAGAAATTTTAATATAGTTTGATTATTGTTGTTGGTTTTGGCTGGGGAGCCATTTGAGAGCCTCTTCCGGGAGCCAGCTGGGTCTGATTACTGTATGGAGTAGTACACATTAAGTAGTGCAGAGCAGCTAAACCCAAAACACTTGTGGAGCAGACCTCTGCCAGGCTCCCTGTCTTGGGATGATTTCTGGATTTCCTGTGGTAAAAATCACATTATTCCCAATCTGAAACTGCTGTATCTTGACTGGAGAGTGTTTGGATTTGTCCATAGCCATTCTCACCTTCAATAAGCCAATTAAAGGAGCCATTTTAAGATCAGATAGGAAGTTCTCATCAATACAATCCAAGGTTTGTGTTGTCGACAAGCATCAATGGAGGCAGTGGGGCCTGTGGTGTGGTAAGACAATTTTTGATTGCAATCAAGTAGAAAAATGACATTCTAGGCTCTAATGTGCTTTTATTTAAGATTAACTCTTAAACATTTCCCAGCTTATGAAAAACGCTCTAGATTTGCATAGAGCCTTCAAAATTTGTTACACTTCTCAAATGCAATATCAGTAGGACTACTACCAAGGTTATATATATATATATTTATGCAAGGCAATACATATGTATAATGTGTATTGATACATACATGTATATATACAATGCATGTATAATACAGAGTACACATGTATTCTGTATTATGTCATAAATACAGGATAATGCATGACTGGGCTGTGGGACTGACTTCACTAGTGAACTGAAAAATACGTTCCTTACAAAGGTCACATTGAAAAAGTAATAAAATATTTGATTCATCGTCTTTTCTGGGTCAGCAAATCTTGCCTGAACTTTAACAGGTTTCCAATTCCAGATTGATGGTATTTTCTTCTTTCCAAGGATGTAAATGTTGGAAAAAGGCCGGTAGTTTATTTTGTAGAGTAGTAATAGTCATGATGAGATAAACCTATTTATCAATGAGTGCCTCTTTTATTTTTTGACCCTAAGGAGAAAATGAATATCCATCCCCATGCTCGTTCCCTGTCAGAGCTCCTCTGCAGCCTGCAATGTTTTCTCTTGGGTCTCGCTGTTTACTAATCAAGTCTTTTTTTGCTATTTGTGTTTAGCTTTGAAAATTTATTCTTCTACTTCAAACCTGAACAAGTGTTTCTGTGCTTGAAACCTTGTTTGTTTTCTCAGTGATGTAAAATAGACCTCATAAAAAGAATGACTGTCTTTGCTAATTTTGCCTTTCCAGTAAGGCAGCATTTCTAACCAATTCATCTGAACTGCTCTGATTTTTTTTTTAAATGTATTCCAAACTAACATGTATTTCATGCAAAAAATTGTAGGATGACATTATAAGGACATAATCGGGTGAATCTTTCCTACCATGCATACTATTGAGGCTCAGAAGTATGTCTGCACAATACACTTCTCATTTTAAGAGCTGCAAATTATTTTGGTCAGTATTTCTGTATCAAGATATTAGGAACATTTTGGGAAGAAAACTTTGTTAGCAGAACTACTGACCGACACCAAAGACACTAAATGAAGTATGGTTTGATAAAATCAAAATTCTGTTAACATAAGTCTCATTAAATTAGAGCTGTAAATACTAACATACTCTCTTGTCTCATGCAATCTGAACTGGCCAATACGGAAGGCTGTGAATATTTTACAAAGAAATTTAATTTTTTTAAAATCTCATTTCCTGCTGAAGGTTTCTCTGGCACATTGCCCCTGTTACTCTTAAAACTGCAGCATTTTAGCTCTTTCAAACTCTGTGAATAAATCAAAATTCAGGAAATCAAATATCTACGTATTCTCTAAATGCACATTCTTGGAGCGCTCCTACTGACATCTTACATTGTCATGGGGAAGAATTCAGAACTTACCTTGTTCAGTCAAAATATGAATGTGTCTTAGTTAACAAACATAAATGTAGAGGGAAATAACGTCAACAAGAAGTGCCTGAAAGATTTGCATCAACTATCATTTGATCATCTGTAACATGCAGATGTATCTGCAAAGTATAACAGAAATACCTGTAGCTTTAGTTGTCAACACATCTTGGCAGTTTTGCCCAATTGCCTTTTGGATGCTCTCTTTGCATTTCTTCTCTGACTGGTCTTGCCTTACCACCTTTCACAGGCAAAGTTAATGGCTGTGATCATACCTTTCTACTCACTTCACATATTCTTTCTGACTCAACTTCTTCTCTGACTCACAATCTGTTTCTATTTCCATAATCAAGAGTGTATGCAAAACATCTTGCCCTAATGAGAAATGGCACAGACATCAAAATGTGTTATTCATACCTATGTGAGTAATGTCCACTCTTTCTTTGGTACATGCAGACTTGATAGAAACTTCATTTCCTCTTTCCATTTATTTTATTGCTTGGTGAAACTTTCTACAATAATGTGGGTGATTCCACTTTTGTACTTACAACAGCAAGAAACCTCCTTCACATGTTTAGATTGTCTCTTCAGCCATTAAATACAAACAAACAAACAAACAAAAAACCCCTTGCAAAATAGAAAAAAAAACAACCAAAACATACCAAAACTTTAGGAGTTCTGACAAATGATTAAACTTTACCGAAGATCTAAGTAAACCACAGCATAATCTGCTGAAATGCTCTTCAGCCTCTATCTCTTTGTAGCCTCTCCCTGATGAGCAACAGCTCTCTCCTGCAGAGATTCTCACTCTTAGTGAGTAAAAGCTCATAAAGAAATTCAGCGTAATTTAGAAGTTCTTTATGTGTTATATGTATGCATTTTGGCTTTTGCTACAAGACAATTTTTCTGTAAATTATGTGTAAAAAATGACACAGCAAAAGATGATATATCTGGAACTAATTTGTTTGCTTGGGCTCTAGATCTGGTGCATCATGAGAGACGCATTTCAGTGATAATGTATTCTACCGTAAATGGAGGTCGGTAGATGACTAGGTGACCTGTAATTGATGAAGCTGCCTGAAATACTGGTGGTTTTGGCTGAAAAGTTTAATGTACTTGGTAAACCTACTGGGTCTTCTTAGGTACTTGTTATATAACCTAAGTAAGATATAAAATTGCAGGGTAAAATTTGTGTAAACTTTACGAAACTCCTCATCTATAACCAAAATCCACAAAACATGCAGAATGCAGTAGAGGCAAGAACACTGCTTTCTACATCAACCCCTTTAGCAGAAGGAGCCAGGAAAGAGGAGAGAGATACAAAATGACCATGACATTAGCTACTACTTTAGATGTGACATTAGGGTAACACTTTTATTTTTATTTTTTTTTAATTTTTAAAATGGAACATTATATATATTTAAAAAACTTGAGTTTTCTTTTCATATGAACATTCTACTAATACTTTTTTTTACAGATAGATATTAATTGACAAATGTAAACTATTAGATAAGTTCTAGTAAGTCACAGACTTGGTGGTTATTGAGGAACTGCAAAGTAAACTTGGTTAACTTGAAACTCTGACTGGGCATTCAGAGATCTGACAACAGTTCCACACCAATTGCTTGGTGATTAATGAAGAATATTAATAAGACGTTGCATGCACTTCACAATGTTAATATACACAAATTTATTTCACCACATGAAGTAACTCAGATTTCTGCCACAGATGATATTCAGATGATATTGAGAATAAAGAAATATTGAAAGGAATAACAATTTTGATGTTCAACCTGCCTTGAAAATGGCACAGTCTGTTTCTCCCAGGCATCTGCTGGACAAAGACATAAATCCTGAAATGTAATTTTAAATGTTGAGTTAGTTGGAATTAGAGGAAAATCTGGATTTGGGTATCATTATGATACAGTGCGGTTATTTCAGTCTAATTGCTCTCAGTTATGCTGCCAGGAACACATACATCATACGCTCTGAAGAGGCTTCCCTCTAGTCACTGTGGTATCATACTGAGCATGAACTTCAGAAGCCTGTTTCATATGAGGGTTGAGTCCATTTAAACATATTGGAGATGAGACATCTGGTAAATGGGTGTGATGCTCTGATTTTCCATTTCCAAGTGGGTGGATCATAGGGTGTCACTCCTGGGTATAGCGGTGGAAGGAATGGGAAGGAAGCCCAAAATGAACTTGATGGGGCCATTCCTTCACTGTAATGCTAACAAACTGACGTCACAAGGCAAATATTACAGCAAGACGTGTCTTGGCTTTGTTATTTCCATCCTCCCTCATTTAATTGCAAAACATCGATTTTCTGGAAAGTTGTTCTCTCTCTTTTTTTTTTTTTTTTCCCCAGCTACTGTTGTTGATATCAGCATTAATTACCATCCAGTGCAGTACACTATTTTGTTTTGCTCAAAGTTATGGCTAAGCAGAAGAAAAATAAAACTTTTTTCTCCTCTGGAATGTGAGAATTTTCCCCCTGGTACGCCACTTCCAATTTGCCTTTTGCTGCTTTATTTTACAACAACTGTACAACCTAATCAGGCAGAATTTTTGGTTTAAGACTGCTGTTCCTGAAAATGCTCTAAATAAAAGGTATCAGTGAATTTGTGTAAAAATTTGTGCAATTTTTACGTATGAAATTTATTTAATGGGTGCTCTACCACCCTTCTGAGTAACATCCTGGATTTGCTGAACAATATTACGATTAAAGTTTAAAAGTTACCATTTTTATATGCAGGATATTTTCATTTTGTGGAAGAACAACTTGAGATATGAGATGCTTCTTCTGGTAACTTGATATGTGCTGGACACTCGAGCTTAAATGCTCGAGTTTCTTCTGACCCATTCAAGTGTGTACATTCTTTGCAGACCTCCTAATCCACCCGGTATAAAGAGCAGAGGTTGTAGGTATTTGAGTAATTGAACTGAACTCAAATACTTTGTCTGCATTCAGGAACAATTCTTGTATTTCTCACACTGGAATTTCAATTTTCTTGTGAAATCCTCTTTCTGAAGAAAAACATCACGACAACAAAAACCAACTGCAAGAGCTAGGTTAAACAGATTCTCATAATAGTGCTTTTTGCTATATATTAATGTTGGTATTTAGGTGCACAAGTCAAGACTTAAAGGACTGTGATCCCATTATGGCTGTTATTGTGCACATGGCCCTGAATGCCTCCCTCAGGTGGTGGACAGTGCTTTTCATGCCCACGTCTGTGTATCAGCACATCTCCCATAGCTTTCTCACATGATATCCATTTGCTTTGCCCAGGCCCCAGGCTACAGGCGCTGCTCCACCCATGACCTCGGCGACAGTGCTCCTTGGCCACCTGCCATGGCAGCAGCCCATGGCCTTTTCCTCTTCTGCCCAAATCCTTGAGCTCATGCCTGTGGTCCCAAGGCAGCTGCTGGGAGTTGTCAGTGCTTGGCCAACCCTCAGGACAATTAAAGCTCTGCTGCCAGGGATAAAACTTTCTACACTGCTGGGGCTGTTTTCCTACACGTTTGTTTCAGGAGGCAGATTCAGGGGCAGACAAATTCCTGAGTGTTCTTTAATGAAAATCCATAGAATGATCGAGGTTGGAAGGAACCTCTGGAATTAATCTGGTCCAACCTCACTGTCAAAATTAATTCGTAAAAGATTTGCATTGCTACAGACTTCTTTTGGACTTTGGAGTGCAGCTTCACATAGGATGTGTACAAAAGTTATTCATGTTGCATGTGGAGTTAAATCCATCTGAAGGCAGAAGCCCCAAGGAAGAGCTGGAAGTCAAAAAGCAACTGCTTTTTGCTCAGCAATGACAACTGAGTTTGAGTGATTGAAGGACTCTAAACTTAAACCCTGATGCCCCGTTATTTTGTTTCTCATTTCTCTATTTGTTTTTACTTAAGGACAAACATTCATATGGAGTAGGTTACTGACAAATTCACTGCTTTGTTGGGGCAGAAATAATGTTGTTTGTTATAAACATGTTGTTAAACCGTGACATCAGTGTTTGGGACGATAGCTGTTACAAAAGGACCATGTAAGAAATGATCTCAGTAAGTGGATAACAGCTCAGAAAAAGACTAGAAAACTTTCATCTTAACTTAAGACAAAGCTTAACTTAAATCCATGATTTGTAACGACATAAAAATTTGATCTTGACAGAAACTGTATATCAAAACTGAAAAAAAGTGGCTCTGTGGAAATAGCCTTGAAAACGCTTGTTGTAGTACTGAAATTCCTAACTAAGCCGAGGATTACTAGCAAAAAAGTTGTGGACATAACTCAGGTCTCTGCAGATAAATACTACTGGTCATTAATGAGAAACATAACTGCGATGAAGGAGCACTGTGATGTTTTGACTGAAAATGGTTCAGTATTTTCTAAGGGCATGCATTGAAATATGTATTTCTTTAGAAACTACTTACACTGCATAAGACATCCTTCCTCCACAAATGAACAACTTGAAAAATATGCTTCAATTCTGAGAAACAGTCATCTCCTGATGTCATTGCATTCATTTGTCAATAGGTTTTGAAAGATGCTTTTTGACTATCCTGTTATGTAGGTCTCTCAAGCACAGAACATGTTTTCACTAGATATCTTTGTCTCAAAGGCACGGTGACTTGCTTTTTATAATGTGTTTTTCTTTTTTTTTCTTTTTTTTTTTTCCTGTTCCAACAAAGACATTAATCAAGTGAAAGTAGAGTTCATTATTCTAGGAATTCAGTTATGGGTCAACATTCTCTTGTAAGCTCTTCAGTTGTGTGCTAGTAGACTGCCAAGACTACATACACACATAAGAAATCAGAGACCAGTCCAAGTGCATCTCTGTTTATAGTTATGATTTCCTCATTGGAGAGAACATGTAAGAGAGAGATGTTTTACAGACTGTATGCTCATAAATCTGAATGGTTCTTTGGGCATCACGTGGGTGTGGGTTGCTTAGTGGACACTTCCTATACTCCAGTGTAAGAGTGCAGAATTTGTATGCCAGATTCACTGCTTCTGATGCATTTTGAATTCTTCTTCCTCCTGTTTCATTTCACCTCTGCACATCTCACTAAAAACAGCAGCCATTACATCATGGATGTGTGTATTCCTGTACCATTTCCTTTACTACATTTTGTCTTTTGTGACAGATATTCAGTCTTAGGAGACTTGCTTTCATTTGTTTCATATTTTGAACATTGTGAAAAGGAGTTGTTGTTGAAAGGAGAAGAGTCAACAATCTAGACTCAGAATAATTAACAGACTGGTTGTTTGCACACTCCAGTTTCCAGACTTTCTTTGACGTGATGTACATTTTCCTTTACATTCGTATTTCTCTATTTTGGGTGTAAATTTGCAAGGAGCAGTAGTATTAATGGATATTAGATAGCGAATATATTTCAAAAAACATAGTGGGATTGTACAATATCTGTTACCTGAAGTCAAAACCAAAGTCAGAATTTTAATAGAGAGCACCTGAACATCTTTCGTTCTGTGGAGGAAAACATCTTACTTTTCAGTGCAAAAGAATCTGAATTGCTGTTACTAACTACAATGATAAGACCATGGTTTTATCTCTCTAACAAACTTATAAGGTTAATAGTAAGCAACTGTCAGCCAAAACTGAAAACTAAAGTTGCCTCCTGATCTTAATGATGATGTAAGTTTGATATACTATGAGTGTAGTGAAAAATCTCATACTGAAAAATATTGAAGAATTCATCAGTAGGGTAATATTTGTGACCGAACACCTGGTGCCAAACACAGGAGCTCTCACAGTAAACAGTGTATTTACAAGGGAGGAAGAGAAGTATTAACCAGGTGGTTATAAGAAGGAAGTCTGCTGGACTGAAAGAGAAAACAGATTGATTAGAATGGATAAGAGCAGAGTAATGTGCCTTACTCCAACTACAGTCAGCGACGTAGGTAAAAACCACATACTAACATAAGACCTACTATGTAATTAAACAAGCTCACATTAAAAAAAGGAAGCAGAGAACAACTGCCTCCTGTGGAAACATTCTTTATGAGCACTTATTTTCAGAGAAGAACATCACTTTACTGTCTACTTTCTGTATTTGGTATTAGTGTTGTAGAACTAGAGTAGGAAATAAATTATCTGAATTATCTGTTGTTTATTGCATTAGACTTGGTAACTCATTCAAAAGCTTTAAATAAAATTTTTCCTCTGACTAAAGAAGAAAAGATCAAAAAAAGATCAAATTGCCTACATACAGTATTAATATTTGTAATAATCCTGTCTCAGTGTTATCCACAGAACTTTCACATGATTGAGTGTAGAATATTACATCACTCTGCTTCATTAGGAATGAAGAAAGAAGATGTTTCTCCCAGAATATACTGGAATTATTTTGACTTATTTACACCCAACAGAAAAATGAATTTTGGAAGTGAGGGGAAGCATCCAGGGGAAGTGTCCTGAAACCAGAAAACAGACTCCTAAAAGTCAGAGTTAATGGCCTACAAATGCAACTAGAATGAATTCTGAGTTACCATGGTAATCTGATCACTTGCCAGTAGAGAGCAGCATAAAATTAATGGGACTAATACAAGTGAGAACGTGAAAGAAGCATTCTAAATATTCCAAATATTTTTGTTTTTCTTTAAGTCAGTATGTATCCTTTAAGAGCTATTTCTTCTTCCTGAACTGAACTTGTGAATGTCTTTGTATCTTATAATCTTAACAGTGTTTATGCCTTATCTTGACTACTATGTTATGGTCAAGGCAAATTATCTTTTAACATTAATCAATTTATGAATCGCACTAAGAATCTAGAAGAAAGCCAGATTGAAAAACCATCAGTTTGCTGGGATTTGAATTTCCCGTGTGATGTGATAGTACTTTCTCACTGACAAGCTGCTTTACTGTATAGCCATAATTTGGAAATATTTCTCCTAGTGCTTTGCCAAATATGAGACAATGATTTAATTTCAAAGCCAAAAATGTCAGTGTGTAGAGGTTCAGATCAAAGTAATGGCACAGCACGTGGTAATCTGAGACACTAATAATATTTCCAAGAATATTTAACTCTTAATTTGATAAACTGAACCTGAAGTACTTGGATGAGGAGCGTAGATAAGGTCTTCATGTAGGCAGTGACAATCAGCTCCCCCAGCGTGGACTTTCTTCTCCTAACCATTTTCTATTTCTCTTGGAGCTGTTGACTGCAAGAGATGGGAAAACAGTAGCAATTTCTTCCAGAAGAAAATCTTTGCTGCCAGTACTGGCAACTTGATTTTCTCCAACTGCTTTGTACACGAAGTGAAAAGAAGGGGTAAAAATATAAGAGCTGCTGTATTTGTTGTTGACATGATTTCTTTAACAGTCCCAGACTGGGAGTCATCTGGAAAGATAAAATGATTGTGTCACCCATACTGGGCTTCGTTTAAGACAAAAGGAAAGCTGGGAAGCTAGCAGATAAAGGAATATATGAAGAAATTCCCTGTGCTGCTCTTATTTGAGGTGAAAGAGGGCAGAATTTACTACAACTTTTGCTACCAAATTTGAGGGCCAGAAGAAACAAGCAGAAAAAACACAGAAACACAGTAAACAAAAGCAGAAAATGTCTTCTCAGTCTTATCTTGCTCATACTGCTGTGCACATAAATACAGTAAACACATTGCTGTGTATTCCAAATAAATCCTCATTGCTGTAAAAGGAGACATTGGGAAAAAAAAGCAACAAACAACTGAGTCAAAAAAAGATCAAACTCTGTGACAGAGGTAAAACCACTCCTACAGAGTAGCTGCAAAGGTGAAAGAGTAGGTAAAAGTATAAATACTCCATAGCTTTCTCCAAGGAAATAGAGGTGGAGCATGTGTGAAAATAATCAAAGCAGCCCATATTTCATGGATATAGTGCCTGAGTTGTTCTTTATTTCATATATATCTATACTGCAAAACAGAGGCATCTCTGCCTTGTCTGCACAACAGGCTGCTTCCAGATGGGTGACTTGTGTAACACTATATGAGACACCAAGCTGAAGTCCCAGACTTGCAGAGGAAATACAAGAATAAACTGAAACCAAGAGAGGAGAGGAAGTGTAAGGGCAGCTGAGAACATCCGCTCTATTGCTGAGATCCTCAGCCCTTTGTTGCTTCCTGACTCTTACAGCTGACAGGGGCAGAAGACAGGGAAATGCAATGGACTCCATCAAAGTCCCACATAATCACTTAAGCAAGTTTCTTTCTGCTTGATAATAGTGCAAATCTTCTACAGTATGATGTATCCTTCCTGACACGTTTTGTATTAAACTTTTTTTCCCCTTATTTTCTTTCTTCTTACTCCTTCCCTTCTGAATCCTTCATGATTTCATTTCCTCATTCCTCTTCACTCCTTCTCCCCCTGAGACCATTGCCTCTGATGTGTGACGTTACATTCTGCACGCTGCCTGCCTGCTGCTGCTTTGTTGCAAGCTCTTCAGTGTAAGAGGGGAAGGATGATGTTGTGAATGTACCCTCTTTTTCTCCATGGAATGTGATAATGCTTTTTACTGGGAATTGCCCAACTGTGGTGGTTTTGGTGCTTCCTCATTCTTTATTTATGGAAGTGGTACCTTGCGTGCAACTCAGTGACAGTACTACGGTGGCTGACTAAAACCCTGACTAAATATTGCCTATATAGGTATAGAGTTACACAGTCTGAAACAACTTCTGAAACATCTGATTCACTGTTTTCAACAGGAGGCACAGAACTTAAATGACTCTGATGGAAAATCAGGGAATCCTATACATTGATGGCTTCCTTTAGTCTCCATTATCTTGCTGACACTTCTTAATTCATTCACAAGAAACTAATCTGGAGGACATATGCTGGGAGAGACAAGAAAATACATTTTCTGCATCTTTAATCTATCTGTTCTGTCAATGTCTTTTTGATAGGGAGATATGCAAGTTTTAATTTTCCTTGATCTTAATGAACTATTATATATATATCTGACAATAATAGAAGCCCCTATTTGCAGATACAGGGAAATGCATACTTAGCTGATTTTGTCAGCACTTCTATGATATTCATGTGTCCAGGCATCTCAAGATCTTGCTCTTCATCCTATGTACATGTCTCAGATTCCGTGCTCAGTGTTTAAGGCTGTACTAAAATATATGATTGTTCAAACAAGCTTATCCTATCAGCCCATTCAAGGTTTGTAGAGAGACATTAATTTGTATAACTGCTGTGTTCCAGCATCACATACCAGTATTTAAATAGAAGCATTCATATAGCCAATACTGATTGTATGAACTTTTCCTAGGCTGGCAATGTACTGAATAATTGCCAGCTCCCTGAAATAATTACTTATGTAATCTGTGTGCCCTCACCCATCTAATCATCATCTTTTAATTCCCTTGATATGATGCTTTTTACTGGAATTCAAGTTAGGTGAAAAGGCATTTATCTTCAGGTATGAACTGCCAGCAATTTTTATTATCTATCAGTCAACATAAACTAAAGCTTTGTCTTCCAAAGCAATCAATCATGGCACAGGGCTTTGTGCTATCATCTAGCACCGTCATAACTCAGTGAATTTGACATTAAATATTTTTGAGTCTGTGAGTTCCAACAGACAGGAAGAGATCCCTGGCTCAAATCCCTCCACTTGTTCTGGAGAAACTTGTCAGGATGAAGACAAGTCCTGCTCCTTCTCATAAGTAGTTCCTTTCAAATCAGTGTGACACACAGGAAAACAGAAGCCTTCAGCATCATGCAATAGGCTGTAGTCAGCAGCGATAGCAGCTTGCTTATTTATAGTACATTTTCCCCAGAAGAACTCTGAACACAAACATAAAGGCAAAATTAAGAAAGTAAAAAGTAAGTGCAAAGCATTGATTGTGTAGAAAAGGAGACGCCAGCCTTTGTCTACTGAATGAGGAGCACCCCTAACTATAAATGTATTTGCTTTTATTGTAATGGTTCAGAATCTTAATGGTAATCTAATGTATTTTTAATGGGATGAATATATCTCTTCACAACCTCAGGAACTGATCATGATTTTAATTTGAGAGAGAGTTGGAAAAGCTCATTACCCACTAGATTTGCCCTTTACATGTACTTAATTAAATATGTAAACAAAATACCTGTAAGCAAAAAAGTCTGAAGTGGCTGTCACAGAGCTAGCACAAAACTATCTTTCCTTCTCTTGTCCTCGGAGCAGTCATGAGCTGGGTCAACTATCATCTTGAATTGAACTAATTGACAGCTTCCTCAGTTTAAGTGGGTTGTAGTGGGCTAGAAGTATGCCGGCACTTTTGTTTCTCCTGCTATGATCCTTTGCCTACACAACGATGGAGTAGCAACAGCACTGCCACAGCTATTTCAGCATTAGCTCTTACCAGGAAAACAGTATAACAGAACATTCATTGCAGCTTCAAAATTCCTTTGAACCACACTTATCCCAGCACAAGAAAATAGCCTGAGCTCTTTTTCCAGTTCATGGATAATGTTCTAATCCATTCTGCACCTCACATTTTAATGACATTGCATAATTTCGTGGCGTTAAGCTGTGTAAACTCTCCTTTGAAGAAATGCTTTGCCGTATGGCAACACTGAGAAGCAGAGCTCACTGGAATTAAAATGATCAGCACTATGGAGTCTCCTAATGTTGCCCCAACCATAAATTGTGAGATAATTATTATTTTTTAGTGATGGAGAACACTGTAAACTTTTTGTAAAAGCAATGCAAACACAGCATCCATGATCTAAACAACTAACTTCAACATCAGTGCCACAAAGGAGGACAGATAAAGAAACAGAACAGAGAAAGGAAATTTTAGGAACAAGCAGACTAATTTTGACACAGTTACATGTGTACTGAGTTATCATAAAACCAACCTGAAAAAAACCATCTAGTTACTTACCAAAGACCTTGCATAGCAGGTAACAAAGAGAAGAAAGAGATTTTTAGGAAAACCATGAAAAGAGGATTTATTTCCTTGGCAATTTTCTTGATGGTGTTAAAGAAGGTGAATTGATGAGGAAAAATGAGACTTACTGTAAATGATATGAGCATGGGGAAGGGCATGGAGAAAAAGGGTTGATGGGGCAATGCATATAAATGTAGGCCTGTGATGTTGCTGGTACTGGAGGGAGTGGGCATTTCATCACAGAATCATGGATCCAAGGAATATCCTGAGTTTCAAGGGATCCACGAGGATCTTTGAATCCAACCTCTGGCTCCGCATAGGACTCCCAGTGTCAAACCCTATGTCTGAGAGCACTGTCCAAATGCTTCTTGAACTCTGCCAGCTTGGGGCCATGACCACTGCCCTGGGGAGCTTGTTCCAAAGTATAGCAGTATAGCATTTTGTTTCACCCATCGTTTATTAAATAAATTCTGCCTTCTGTTCACTGGGAAGTAGCTGTAAAAGTCAAGAGACATAAAAATAAAATAAAGCCACGTACTTGGAATATGTTGAATAAAAATACTCATCATACTCAGAATAAATACCGCTTCTTGGCACAAAGTAATTCCAGCTGTTTTTAAACTTTGTATCAATTATGTCTCTTTGAAAGGTGTTAGTTTCTCACACTTGAGCCATTCCTATGATGTTTTGTTCTGAGTTGTATTTCTACTTGCTTTCCTTGGGTTTTTGGTATGAATTCATATCAGGATAGAAAGCCTCCAATCATTTGTAACATGCAAAGGGGAAAATGCAAAGGTTATCCTGCTGTACAGGCAAAAGAAATAGTCTCTCTCTTGTTTACTCATAAAATGAACTGTAAGAAAACTTGAATATCCTTTTCATGCTGAAAATGCTATATGAACTAGGCAGAAATAATTGCCTAAGGTTCCTGTGGTAAATAGCGGATTAGCAAGAGGCACTCAGTGTTGAACTAGTTACAACCTTTTCTTTAGGATGGCAG
>JAOWBP010000001.1:98848319-98860740 GCA_028571105.1 Tragopan temminckii | reverse complement strand
GAGGTCTTTTCCAACCTTACTGATTCTGTGATTCGTTCACTGATACTGTTCTTCAGAGAATGGGCAGCTGCACAGCAAAAATCACTACATAATTGCTAGAACTTGTCCATCCACACCCAGAGCAGAGATTCTGTTTGTTTTCAGGAGGACCTAAAAGCTCCTACAGAAAAAAAATAAGAGTGAATGGACTCCCTCCTCATTTCTCACCACAGAACTGCATATGCTATGCACGTTGGCTAACCCAAAGTTTATGTAAGTCGGTATATAAGAGTTATGTTAAAATAGAATTAAGAGGAGCATAAGAAGAATATCACTCACTTTAGTGTGAAATGCTACAAATACAAAATTTTTTTAACAATACAGGTTCTGCATAACTGCCATGAGATAAGGCTAGTCCCATGCTGCCCTGCAGCTCTGTCCCCAGGGGGAAGTCACTGCAACACAAAAGGATGCTCAGTGTCTCAGCCCTGTTTATTCACGCCTACTGCTTCCACTTCCACAATCAAGCAGCCTGTTTTCACTACCCTTGCCAACACACACCTCTGCGGAGTCCATCCAGCCCCTGCCTCCACTACCATGTAAGAGGACAGTTTAAAATACCTCTGCACACAGTTGTCTACTGTGGTCACTCTGCTTATCAAACACAACTGCTGCATGACTTTCTGTCAACTATAAAGGCAAGACGCTAAAGAAATATGAGCAAGTATCCACCTCTCTCACTAGTTTACCCATGCACCCAGAGTCGCTTCCCGCTGGCTCCACACAGGTTTGCTCCTCCTGGCTATTGCTGCTGCTGTGCCAAACATTTTAAAAAGCACATGCCTCATGCTGGAAGCACAGTGTTAAAATAGTTTGTTAAGTATAGAGAAGTAGCAGCTATCTGTGTAAAAGATGAAAATCATAGTATTTTCACAGGGAGAAAACTTTTAAGGACATGCCACACAATAGCTGTGACAGGGCCTTAACTTTTTTATTATTAATTTACACTCCCCTGCAGTTTTTGTTAAGAGGGACAAAGCAAGGCTGAAACAAATAATAATTTTATATGATGGCAGTTATACATGGCCTCATCTACCTGCTTCCCTTCAAATAAAGGGGAAAAAAAACTCATCCTCAAGTATGCAAAGCTCTGATGGAGGGTCCTGATTACAGCTCCCGATGAGAAGCACAGCTCAGCTCAATAAGCCACCTTTCCTCTTTTCACAAAACTACAGTAGACCCTTAACTGTCTTAGTAACTTAACAACCAAAGGACAGCACGTGGGTACAAAGAATAGAACTGGTGATGCTGTAGGAGGCAGCAGGGCCTCTTTTGCTCTCTCCTAATGTCCTCCATAAAAGCCTCGCTGAGAAACAATGAAGTTCAGCTCCAGGTGTGCCCATAACAAACATCTCAGCACTTGCTAATGGCATTACAGATTATGTGCTTCCTCCAGCGAGCTCACATCTGATGTTTTTTTCCCTGACAAAACTCTAAGCAAGGAAAGTGGGGACTGTACCATGCTTTCCATGGAAGCCATCCATAGAAGCTACAGCTGGTGAGCAGTCTGGAGCAAAAGTCTTATGAGGTGCAGCGATCGTTCAGTCTGGAGAAGAGGAAGCTCAGGGGAGACCTTATCACTCTCTACAGCTCTGTACTGGATTTACTTTGCTAATTTGGAACTGCACTGATTAAGCCAACAAATCAGGGTTGTTAGATTATGCAAAATTAAACCCGAACAGCAGTAGGTTGGTCGTAGGCACAAAGGAAGAAAAAAAACAAAAACCAACTATACAGAAAACGATATTGGTAGAAGCAGAACAGCAGCAGCTGCTTATTCCACACCTTGCTCCGAACCCCTCAGGGGTTTGGCTTCAGTTCATCCCATCACTGCTTCCTGGAGCAAACCCAGAACCCCTCCCAAGATAAATGTCACACTTCAATTCCCGCCCTCTTTGTCAGAGCTCACCTGGGCCTACACAGAGCTGCACGCAGCTGCCCATGTGCCACGAAGCAGGATGTGGTGCTCCTTTTCCGCAGTGATGGGAGGAGGAAACTTGCATGTTTATACTATCATCCGTACATGTAATAAAGAGATTACCTGCCCACAGTCCTTGCCTTGCTGGAATGGTACACCCAACAGAAGCAGAGGAAAGAGCACCTCTGGCAGAGGGCATCTGGGAGTACTGAGACAAAGGCCAACAAGGAGAGCAAAGTTCAGGGCACACCTGCACAAGAGGAGGCTGCTGTGATCATGCCAACAAACCACAGCTCTGCCCAATACAGTGAAGCTGGAAGTACCACTGGCAAGGAACCACGTGCTCTGGTAGCAACACTTCACATACAGAGATGAACCAAAACAGAGCTGGGGCTTGAGAAGCCTGCCTGCCCAGAGCTTAAGAATAGGGGTAAGGATGGCTGGGTTGAGTTGGCTTAAGTAGCAGAAGTTCAATGAACATTTTGGAAGGCAAAGAGAGGAATCAGCATGGCAGCAAGAGCTGCATCCTCTCCCATGCCAAGGGAGAAGCTTGGAGGCAGGCTGAGCTACATGAGGCCTGCACAGTGCAAGAGACTGTGCACTTGGACTGGTGGCAGCAGGAGGGGCTGGCACATTGGGAGCAGCAGGTAATTTGACAGAAGGGTACAGGCTACGTAAACACACATCCACCATACAGCCACTTTTGATTTTAGTACCATTTTATTGATGCACACAATTTATGGATTTTAAGACAGCTACCAACAGCTACCACTGAGAAGTGAAAAAGATGTCTGATTAAGTCTTTGCAGGCTGAGGAGCAAGTTACTTCAAGTTACTTGTGCTTAGCCAAACCTAGCATCAGGAGCCAGGTCCTGCACCACCCTGTCTAAGCTGCACTAGAAAAGGCTTTCACTCCACAAACCTGACACTGTCAGCTCTTATGAGCTTGCATAAGTTACACAAAATTCTCAAAGACCCCATGCTGCAAACTAAATACTCTACTTTTGTATTCCATTCTACCTCCATCTACACATAGGTAGGAATTAGGGTTATTCTGGCAAGGCATAAAACAACAGACTGGACTACAGAGCTAGAAACAAAGGATGGAGGCTGAACGTGCTCAGCTCTAGCTGAAAGTAAAGCTAGCTTTTGGCTGTTGAACAAGTCTTCCTTATTCTTTTAATATTTCTGTTTCATGGGACTTCCTCAGCTGTCTGATTTTATGAAGGACTGTACAATCTAATCTACCTGAAATGTTGCTGCTTAGAGCCAAGTCCAGCAGCTCTCAGCCAGTAGGTCTATCAGTCAGAACTCACATAGGACTTCTCCCATGTGCTAAGTCACCAACAGTAGTTTTGATTGGAGCTTTTCAAAATGCATGCATCACCAGAAGCTATCTGCATTAATTTCAGTGCAAGATAGCCATCAGAATAACATCTTGAGGACCTCTCCCCTCTACTCTCAGTCTGTAGCCTAAGGAAGCATATCATACTGCAACACTGGTTAACTGATAGCTGCTCTGAAGACTAGGAAAATGCTCCTCAGCCTGTTATGTTATTACCTTTCATTTTCAAAGAGTTCTTTGATATGGTGATTCTCTGTTTTTGAACTGTGATGCCTGAAGCAGAGGGTTAGACAGCAAGGAATGTGATTTCTTTCCGCCTCTTTCCCCTTCCCAGTCTCCTTGTGCAGCTGTCACAAAGAAAAACTATGATCTACTTCATCCCCTCAGGCTCCCACTGAAAGGCAGGTGGGCTGGTGAGAGGTCAATTCCTCTGTAGCCCATCTGATGGGTGCAGCATCCTCCCTGGTCTCACACTTTTCACTTCCAAGGCTGGATGGAGTGAGGTCTGCTCCACTGGGGCACAGGAATGAGTACAGCATTGAGTACTAATACAGACCTGGAAAAAGGAGCAGGACAGAGCATGGGAACACATCCAAGTCTTCTGGACTGGTTTTTGTGAGACATATGAAGCACACCATTTGCTTGCTGCAGTCTTATCCTCCACCCCCAGTGTTGTCTTCCCTGGTGGCCTGAAGGCAGCACAGCTAGAGATGCTGGCTCTGACTAAGCCCATATCATCCTTAATGACCTCATATGCAGGTGTGCGTGGATCAGAACGAGGAAGGAAGATGACACCATTAAGGAGGAGAAGAAAAGCCATCTTATAAGAAGCTCAAGACTTAATCCAGTAGGTTGTCAGTTCACCAATAGCATAGGCTCATCATTAGCAGCAGCTAACTTGGCAACAAGAAATTTGTACACTGCAAGGGTTTTACACACACACAGAATTCAACAGTCTTCCAGGAACATTACTGTGCTGTTCTAAACACTTTCTGAGTTGCTGCATGGCCTGTAAGCCTGTCAGCATGCTTTAGAAAGCACTTGTCACAAGGAACACTGGCTCTATGTGAAGACTTCCTTTACAATCTTCAGAATTACAAAAATTGGATTTGAAAGTGGATGTGCTCGTACTGCATAACATGACTTTCAGTTCCATTCACGCATCATTTAAGCAACTTCACTGCAGATTAAATGTATTAGAATCCAAGGCCATCAATTCTTTTTGAGACACTCTTCAAAAGTATGAATTTAAAGGAAGTCTGAATACAGTCAGTGATTACAGTATAAGAAAGGAGAGTACCTCAGAGTGGGAGGACAAATCAAAACACAGGGAAAATGTACCACAAAGGGGAAATGCAAACCTCACCTTTGATTACAAAATATATTATGAAAAACAAACTCCTACTGTTATTTGTAAATAAATGAGCAGATTACACCAGATATTTCTGTTTCACTTCCCTTCTGTTCTGTAACCTGGTAACATCACAAAATCCATTCCCTCTGCAAAATTCCCTCTTTTCTAAAGCATCTCTCCCCTGCACATCACCCAAACATTTTCACTCAGCGCCATGACCTTGAGAACCTGCCAGCCACCATCCTCCTCAGATCCACAGCACATTTAAGCCAAAGGAAGGTCATCCTTTCATTGCACTGCACCATTAAATCACTTCCCATGACTGCTGAAAATTGCCCTGTTTACTTAGAACCACAGCACTCAGTGTTACTAAACCCAAGAAGCATAATGGAAATACTTACATCTATTAATAGGCCATTAAGGGTAAGGGAAAAGATGCCCTGTGGCTGAAGCACAGTACTAAAAGTCAAGACACTGTGAATAAAGGTAAGGCCCTACTCCCATTTCCCTGTAGGACAGTTAAAGGAGAACCAGTTCATCTACTATTTATTTTGGAAACAATGACTGGCCTGTCTTTTTATCAGCATTTCAAGAACCCAAACAACACGAGGAGAAAGGACTGCTCCCACTCCACCAGGGAAGCCCTGACTGAGCCGAGCCATCACCTTGCACCACACTGGTGAGGGAAGGGAAGTTAACAACCCTTCATTCAAATATTCAAAAGACCAAAGTGATAATGTGTGGGTAAACACTGTAATATCATCTTATTCTCCTTCCCGGGGCAAAAGGAAAAGCTTTTTGGGTGTGATTGCCACATGGTCTATTTAGCAGAGTGAAAAGAAAAAAAAAAAAAAAAAGTACTTCTATTTCCTACGATTGGGTTAAAAAAAAAAAAACAAAAAAAAAAAACAAAAAAAAAAACACTGAGACTTAGTTAAGTACTGGAAGTTTATTCTAACTAAATATTCCAGACTAGTTTGCTCATATGAGAGTACTCTTGGTTTACCAGGCAGGGAAAGATCACTTTTGCACTCCTTCTGTAGCTAACAAACCCAGACATGCTGCAAAGCCACCAGCAACATTTGCGTCTTTGTTTTAGGATCAAAGCCACATTAAGAACTGCACTACTCGACCACATCTCCAACCAAAATTAATTGCAGACTAGAAATACTTCAATGAGTGTTTTGCTGAAATAAAGAATAGCTCTGCTAGCTCCTGCTTGGCGTGAGGCGAGTAATTTGATAATTCATATGGATTGAACCAAGCAAGGCATTCTTCCAGATCCTACTGAAACAAAACCACAACAAGCCCTCCAGCATCTGGCATTACAACAGACAGAGCAATCAAATGCAGTAAATACACTAACATCACTAGCATTTTCTTAAAGATTTTTAGGATGTTTTTACAGTGGCATCCACAGACTGATACATATGGTTACCATGTCTTTTTAACCAGCACAACCCTTCCTAAATTCTAGGGCTCCGTTTTATTCACCTAGGTCAATACAAGGAAAAAAAGAATCTATAAAAGAAACGACTCAGCAAACAAAGACAAGTTGATTTATGAAACTCCGTAAATTCCCTCCTTCTAAAATGGTTGTTAAGCACTGGATCCACATGGCACTAAGGCTGTGGGGCACAGCATCCGTCCCTCTGCTCATGCATGCGGATGCACTGATGTGCACGTGGAGGAAACAGGCAGAGAGCTGTGACAGCTCAGGAAGTGCCTCAGACTTGAGAAGCCCCCTAACAAAACCAAGTTAATACGTATCCAGTGTGCCCTCCTCTTGGAAGGCAAATGGAAGCATGCAGGGATGACTTACAAGACAGTTGTAATTATTAGTAAAGGGGCTGACTTCAAAACCTTGACCAGTTAAGTCTATTTCTGTACTCAGCATACAAAGAAGTGCATGTTTACAGGTTTCTGGAACGCTAGAAAAAGAGATCTGAATACCTATGACTGCTCCAAGCATCTACTTCTGTAATAGGGTAAAAAAAAAAAAGTTCAACAAAGGTGAATGCTAAGATGCAGAAGAAGGAATCTCTTCTGTTGAATCACCACAAGAAATTCAGATTAACAGTAGAGTTCTCAAATTACCTCAAATGACAGAAGCATGTCATTGCATGTGTTGCAATGGTACTCAAAAAGCTGCATTTTCCATATTGTATGTCTATTAACAGTAGTGAAACATCAGTAAGTAGTGTTTGCTACTGGCAGTTTTAATTATTTACCAAGAAAATAACATGCAAGCAAAGTGACAGCAGAAACTCTGGCACGTGGAGAACCCCAACAAGGGGTTATGAGGAAAGGCTGAGAGAGCTGGGACTGTTCACCATGGAGAAGAGAAGGCTGAGAGGGGATCTTATCAATGCTTACAAGAATCAGAAGGATGGGAATCGAGAGGATGGGGCTGGGCTCTTCTCAGTGGTGTGCAGTGACAGAACAAGGGGCAGTGGGCACAAACTGCAACACAGGAAGTTCCATCGGAACACGAGGAAGAACATCTTTACAGTGAGGGTAACAGAGTCCTGCAACAGGCCGTCCAGAGAGCTGGTGGAGTCTCCTTCCCTAGAAATATTCAAGACCTTCCTAGATGCCTTCCTGCACAATCTGCTGTAAGGAACCTGCATCTGCAAGAGGATGGACTCAAAAGAGGTCCCTTCCAGCCCCTATGGTTCTGTGAGGAGCTGCTGAAAGCAGTGACCTGTAGGCAAGCAGCAACACTGCAGGCCCCACAGGAAGGCCACCAGTCACTACTGTGCTCTGTGCACGCTCACGGAAAAGCAGCCAAAGGGCAACGTGGAGCCTGTGCACAGCCTGATGTTAATCCAAAGGTCACAGGAACACTGTATTGATCACAGCAACGCAGATATTTCATTTTCAAGTCCATGAGGACAGTTTGCTTTCCACTGGTCAGGAAAGAGGCAACACACACTGGGGCAGGAGCACAAACCTCCAGACACTCAGGTGCAAAAGGGAGGTGGGTGCCCCAGGGTTTATGCTTCTAAGCAGTTTGACCCGGCATTCAGTAAGCAAAGATATGCAAACAGTACAGTAAATAAAACCAACCACAAACTTGACAAGATTTCACATCACAGAGAAGATAAATATTAAATAGTTAAGGAGAAATGCTGACTAACGTGGATCATTCATTTAAGAGTTAGAGGAAGAAAATGAAGTAGGGTAGTATGGTTAGGTTGCAGTTGGACTTGATGATATTTAAGGTCTTTTCCAACCTGAGCAATTCTATGATTCTATGATTAAAGAGGAAAACTAAGATGTTACCATCAGACATTTTAATACATTATTTCATTGCATCTACAGAAAGTCTGAGATGTATATGCACAAAAGCAATTCTATCTGAAACATTTTAACCACCATTTAACCGGGACAATAAATACGTTACTCAGATCCTTGAAGCACTCATTTAAACAGGCAGAGAGCAAGGTGTTACAGTTTTAGAAGCTCAGTACAAACAAGACAAAAAAAGTGTATTTACCGTTTGAATGGCAGGCACAAAGTGAGAGGTGCGTTACACTATTTTAATCAATAAAACAGCCATCTTGCATTTCTTTCCTTTTTTTTTTCTACTTTTTTTTTTTTTTTTTCCAGCTTACTAGTACAATAGATTCCCTCTGCATGAAAACCATTTACCTCCCCTCTTCTCACCCCCGCACATCAGCACCATTCATCATTATGGAAATAAACCACAGAGGAAGGTGTTTATAAATACCCCACCTAAAGTCAGCCAGGTTAAAGCCATGCAGTAGAAGAAATCTCTGTTCAGACAAGATTTCTTGTTACTGTTTCAATCAATTTGATAGACAGACCACTGCATGACTGAAGGAGCACTAATTCAGCTGTTTGAACACAAGTATAAGGGGAAACTAGCACATACCATATCCGTACATACACTGCCTTCAATCACAGAAAACACACAGGTAATGCATCACGTTGTGATAGAAATACCAAATACCAGTCAAGTACAGCAAAATAACTCAGAAATTAATTTAAACATCATAAACCATGGTTAAAGAAATCTACTGTGGTACTGAAAGAACTTTGCTTTTTATTACTGCAGTAACTTTAGCTGGCTACAGGTATATTAAAAAATGCTACCCAAATTCTTCTCTCAGCCACAGTGAGATTCACAGGAAAGTTAAGGCTAGACAGGCAAGACAGTTGTATTTAGGAGACTTGCAGACCCATGTCATTGCACCCCAGTGTAGAGAACTGGGTTAAGCAGGACACAGAAGACATGCAAACCTCACAAGACTTGAAGTTATCAGGCTGACAGCAATTGTGAGAGCCAGCTAGAGGTGAAGGATGGGACGCAGGAAGATGACTTGAGCTACTTGCTATTCAGTACTGTTAACATTTACACAGTTTGCATTAATTTCCTGAAGAGCTGTATTTCTCTCTCAGAATCATGAAGGTTGGAAAAGACCACTAAGATCATCTACCCCATCACACCAGGCCCATTAACCATGCCCCTCAGTGTCACATCTACATGTTTCTTGAACACTTCCAGGGACAGTGACTCCTTCACCTCCCTGAGCAGCTTGTGCCACTGCTTCATCACTCTGAGAAGCTGTTTTTCCTAATACCCAACCTGAACTTCCCCTGGTGCAACTTGAAGCCACTCCCTCTCATCTTATCACTCAGACCTGTGAAAAGAGGCCAACGCTCACCTCACCTGAGCCTCCTTTCAGGAATCGCAGAGAGAGCAATGAGATTTCCCCTAACACCTTCTTCTCCAGACAGAACAATCCCAGTTCCCTCAGTTGCTCCCCGTAAGACTTGTGCTCCAGACCCTTCACAGCTTCACTGCCCTTCTCTGAATGTGTTCCAGGGTCTCAACATCTTTCTTGTAGTTTTTTGCTACATCGTAAGATCCACTTATCTACTGAAGTCCTGTACAAGCAATACGTTTTTCCCACCTACACCACATAGGCAGACAGAGACTTAAACTGCAAACAGCTGCTTCCAAAAATCAGCTGGGCAGCTTGAGCCAGGCATCGGTATGGGACTGAAAGCTGCAAAGAAAGCCCTGTCAGGGGCTGGTGAAAAAAGCCCTATTCATAAGGGTTGGCCAAGGCAACTGGAGCCACAAGGGAAAACACACAGGATGAAATATTTTCTATTACCTCAACACTTTAAGAACTATCCAGAATTAAAAGACTTGCTCTTACTTTTCTATAGACCTAAAATGCATTAGTAAATGAATCACAGATAAGAGGAAGATATTAAAAGCATTCCTTGCTGTTTTTGCTCCACACACACTAAAAGACCAATAACTGTGAAAGCTATAATTGTATTTTATTTATTCATGAGAGGAAAACAAGCCTTATTCCATCATTCTTCATACCGTATCAACACGTAGGATATATAGTTTTATTTACATGAAAAATGTATAGGCTGCTTCGACTAGCGTACCCAGAAATGATTACTTAATATTAAAAAAAAAAAAAAAAAGCATCCCTGATGCATTTCTCTACTGCAGCCACCAAAGCAAAGGCATCTATGTGATGCCACTCAACAGCACCTTACAAGCACTATGAGCACTATCAAGTTCCCAGGTGTTTCACACTCCTACCACACGCACTTCAAGCAGTATGCCACCCTTTTATTTCTAAACACTTCTAGTGCAGTGTTTGCACCACAATTCAACAAAACTTAGACGGTAAAGCCAGTGATCTTTTTCTGTAGGTTTTTTTGTTTTGTTTTTAATCAACAGAGTCTGTCCGATGTTATGGTATTTTAAACAATAGAACACTAACCTAGAGAGCGTGCAGAGTACTGAGCTCCTCTGAACTAAAACCAGTACTTGCAAAAGGTAACATCACACAGAGAACAGCACATCAATTAAAAGCATACTGTATGGTTCAAAGAAATCAGCTGGAAAAGCATTGCTGTTAAGAAGGAAAAAACACACAGTACTTTGAAAGAAATACATCTATGTATTCCTTTCACACATTGGGTTATGATTTGCAGTCTAAGATGACATGACATGCAGCTTTCTCTTAAATCCTCTTAGGGCTGACCAAACTCTTCTATAAGAAGAAAAGAACACATTTTCCTTTGCAAACCAAAGCGCTCAGTATTTCAATCTCTTAGAAGATGCATTAAGCAAATTTCACCAGGTAGCAAAAGGGAAGATTAGCAATTCAGTACTGAGCAGCTTGTCCTTCAAACGCTGTTTAGTCATTACTGCATTACTGTTACTACAGATGGTAGCAGCAATAACACCCACAGTTTGGTGTCACCTAGTGCTTTGCCTACCCTTACCCAAAACACTCCTGCAATGCCTTCGCAGGCTGTAGCATCTCTGCTGTTTGCTGCACAGCTCAGATTTTCAGTCAAGGGAAGAGCTCCACATCTATTAATTGCTTGCACTACAGAATTTTGCTCCTTATCGATGCATTATAAACCACTGAACAAGTCTCCTCCCTAGCAGCCAGGAGATGCAAACAATTCCCTTAACGCAAGCGTGTTCATTTCATTGGATTTGGGCAGATCCGGTCCACCACACTGCAGTCTGTGAAACATCCTAAGCCCACACTGGCAACTCTTCCCCAGCACACTGTATACTATCTTCCATCAGCTGGTTCAAATAAAAAAAAACAGGCAGGGCTGAGGGCACTTCAGAGCAAGGCGCTTAGGCACTGGATGACATCTGCCTTGTGCCTGTCCCACAACACATGCCCCATTTGATACCATCTTCAGTTACACCATATTTTCTATGGGCTCTCAGTTTCGTATACAAGGTGAAAAATGGTCTGTATAGTCTCTGAAGTTATAAGGTAAAAACAGGAAAACACAAGAAGAAAAAAACCCTGTTAACAGGGAAGAATTCCTTACGCTTTAGAGTGGGAAGAAACTAGAAATATAAGTTCTCAACATTAGCTGTTTTTCTCCCAAGTGACCGATGGGGAACCAGAGACCCGAGGGCTGGAGGTGCACCACTGCTCATCTGCAGTGGTGATGGGCAGGAGAATCAGAGGTCCTGGCTCTGACACAGCGTGACCACGGGGCACTTCAAGGCTTGGATCCAGCTTCCCACTCAATACATTTGGGATAACAGCACTTATCTCCCAAAGCAGCGGGAATGCTACTTTTTGAAGTTACGCTAGCTTAGAACAGAAAGGAAATTAACTCCCCTTTCCGCCCATGCTACGGACGGATTGCTCACCACAAAGACCAGGCCCCGCATCAGGTGAGTAAGGTGAAAGCTCATTCCTTAACCACCACCCATCTCACACGCCGAACCAGGGCGAGGCCACGCAATCACTGTCACCACTCCATCCGACGCACACCCATGAGCTGAAGCGTGACGGTGCCCCCGGTCCCCAAGCCCTGCCCCACGTCCCGTTGGTCGCCCCAGGGCGCGGGGCTCACAACCCCAGAGCCGTGCCAGCCCTCAGCATCGGGAGGCACTTCGGTGGAGCCGTGCCTGCCCACGGGAGACGCTCCGCTCCGTACCAGCCCAACCAGTTTGCCTCCCGCCTTAGCCAACCACCGCAGGCAGGCCCGGGCACCGCAGAGAACTCGCTTTATGCGTCGCTCTCTACTTTAGGGCAAACCAGAGCCTCCTCCCTCCCTGGCAGCACCGCCAGCGGTCGGGGAAATCGCAGCCGCGCACGCAGCCGGCCCGGCTCACAAAAGCCGCCCCACGGCCAATACGTGCCGCCCCACGCAGCCGGCACCTGCGCCTCCGGGGAACCCCCTCCCCGGGCCCGAGATGGCGGCACCTGCCGGGAGGGGA
>JAOWBP010000001.1:98823596-98848219 GCA_028571105.1 Tragopan temminckii | reverse complement strand
CCCTGAGAACCAAGCCTGTGTTTCAGCAAGGCAGCACGAACAGTTAACACATGAACTTCCCTCCTCCGCCACGCTGCCTACTTTCAGTCTGGAAAAGCTGGGGTAGACTTCAGGTATTACTTTAATACAGAAATGAAATAATCAACATCTGTGCATTTACACAATGAGAACTCACTCATTCTTTTGGTGACTGGTTAGGCTTTTGCACTTGGGGAGAAGAAAAAAAAAGCCAGCTCTTTGGTGCCACCCCAATTGCTTTTTTTTTTTCCCCTGATATTTACTCTCAAACAGCCTGTTTGAGCACAATACCCATTTCCTACCTTGCCAGTTACTTAACAGAACGACAGAAAAATGTTATTCAACTATTACTACAGTGCACTGCTCTACACTGCATGATGCTCAGAAGCACAGAAAAGAAGAGCCTTTGCCCTCTGAAATTCAATTCTGTTTCTTTCAGACACAAAAATACATTCAGCTAAAGGCATATACGTGGCTCCACACCTGCAGCCCCTAAGCCACTGCATTCACTATGACACCCACAAAAACCTCACCTCAGTGGGGTCTGCACGATTTGCCTCCACCTACTACAGGAAACAATAAAATTCCCTACATTCCCTTGTTTAAAGTACAGGCACAATGCCACTATGCTTGCATCAGCTGCAAACCCAAATCTCTTTGAAATGTCTGTACTAATTGTTGGTTGTGCACAATCTGTTTGTACAGAAAGAATAATTCTGTAAGAGCACGGGCCCAAGAACCAATGGAGTGCATTCTGCAGGAGAAATATCCAAGCCCAGCTTCTCCTCCTGGGAGAGGACGATCCTACTTCTTAAAGCACAGGCTGCATTACGTTTTTAAAATGCCAAGTACACTTGATATCAAAACTAGAAATCCTACATGCAATTCATTCTTAAACCTGTAATACTCATCTACTTCCCAGTCCTTTTAGGAGAATAAAAAATAATTAAATAATGACGAAACGAAAAACACAAAATAAAACGTGATTGCCTATACACAAAGTCAGCTATTTGAGTTGGTTACTAATACCAGCTTGGCCAAAACCCACTGCAAAAGGCTGAAAACACAGCACGGCTGCTTATACTAAGCTTGCTCATTTTCAAAATATTGCAGACAAAGGCCCTTCATATGAAAAAAGGGGCTGTTCTGATGAAATACCATCTCCTTAACATATTTTCCTCATAGTGATTTTTTTAAGCAGCGCTTGCAGATGTACATTTCAACTGTAATATATTTATACACACACGCAAACACACAAACAAACACAGAGTGCCCACTGAATTAACAAAAATGAGAATCCGTGTCGTAGAAGTCTACAGTTAGTGGGAAAATCATGCGATGCCTCTACTGTGGAATGTGAGGCATGCACTGCTCTGCCATGGCAAAATTAAAAGCAAATTAAAAAGACACTTGGTCCACATCACTAAGGGTAATGCTGCAGAGCATCAGACTGAAATAATAAGAAAACAGTGGTTAGGAAGGACGAAATCGGTGATGATGAACTACAGTGATTAGAACAGTTATAAACGAGACACGATGGTACTGTGATTCTCTGAAATACCATTGAAGGAATCAGCAGGAGCAGTAGAGGTCACAGGGTCTGGAGGAAGGGTGTTGGCAGCTAAACCTAGAACAGGGGGTGGGGTATTTTCTGATTCACCTACACAGCAGAGAGATCAGAGCAAAAAGAGGCGAAAGAATTACTGAATAAGTTGGGGGAGGTGGAATCAAGCACAAACTGCATCACAAAGACAATCTGGTTTCTTTCTCAATGCATGAAAGACTCCTCTCTTTTTAATCATATATATTTAATTTCCTGTGAAACAGTTTGTCATTTTAGAGTTAAATATATTTACATACTGTTTAAAAAAGAGTAACTGCCATAGTCTGTTACCACCCAACCATGGATATATTTTCTTATGACTACAGTTTTTTCAAACCTGGCCAATTTAAGTAAATTCCATGATTTAAAACAGAAAACATGCATACTTTTGAAATATAAAAGCAGTACATGACTGATTATGAAATAAAAATTATCTGTACTGAAGCCAAATCAAAAAGCACGACAGCAAAAAATACGTGGGAGGAAAAAAAAACCTCAAAACTATTTTAAACTGCAGATGCTGCATAGCCATGTAGAAATTCCCATCAGGTTTTCAGAAGTACCAAACAATAACAGATCATCTTTTCAAGGTTTGGCCAGCACTTAGCCCTCTAGTGAATATTAAATTTGCTAACCGTGTGCGTGGGAAGACAATGCGGGGGAAGAAAGTAAGGGAGAAAGAGCACAAATTTTGATTTTAGCATCTGTCATTCTCAAAGCAGAATCTGATTAAAATGATCTGCATTCCTGAAGTTAGGAGTGACCTTTCTTCCCAGAAAGTGTTAGAGGGAGGAAGCCTGGCAAGCAGTTACAAAGCATCTCACATCTCTTCACGCCCCAAGGCAGCAGCCCCTGCAGTACCACACTAACTACAAAACGCATCATCCTCACTATCTCCACAACCTCACGCATTTTGCACTTCAGGATCTGCAATGCAGGCAGCCTCTTTCACTCACCATCTCTCCCTCCTGAGCCTGCAGCCAGTGCTCCTCCCCACGACCATCGCTTCTGCTTCTGTTCCAGCTGCTGGCTGCGTTCAAGGGACCGACGCATCATGGCTTCTAAACGTTCCTGATTATAACAGTACAAAAACAGAGAAACCAAACTGAATCAGTTCTTTAAGGGCTTTTTAATATTTTTTTTTTAATTATTTTTTTACCTTCTTAAGCAATGCTAAAAATAAGCTGTTCCCCTGTTGCTCCACTTAAAATGTTTACAGGAGCTGCTTTTCAATAGAATAAAAAAAGACTAAATAAAGAATGTATCAATATGTTACCTACCTCCAGATCTGTGTATCCTTTGTCTGCAAGCCACTGAGGTCACTACAGAGGCCTAAGTAAATAACACAGGTTGCATCACTGCCTAGCATCTGCTCCTGCTGGTGAGGCTGCTGCTGCGCTCTGGACTTAATTTGTATAAGAATAATGCTCGACAAGCATTAACTCCTTCTTGTCTATGCAGACCTCAGGATTTCTTCCATCCCTTTCCGAGTAAGGCTAAATTGCTGCAATGCCAGTGGCTCCTCCTAGCCACGCAGATAAATGATCACTTCAAACCCAAAGTAGGTTACTTTGCAGGATGGCTTAGTTAATTATTTATTTTTGGGGAAACTCCCTCCTTTCTTACACTGTGTTTTTCATAGCCTAAGCATCTAAAAGCCCTTTTTTCTTTTTTTTTCTCCCCTTCTCCTCTTCTTGTGCATTTTTCCTAGTACATGCTCAGATCATCCTGTTCAGAGCTATCTTTTTTCCCCCACCCTCATGCTCCTCTCCATGGCATGATGAGTTAGAATTTTCTGATGAGGAAGAATAAAAAGATGATTCTTTCTCATGCTAAATACTACCCTACCTTTAACTCACAGATAGGTCTTCTGGTTTCATTTTTATCACCTCCTAACTCTCATAGATCTCCGCTTGGTTTTCTTCCCATCTCCTCCCTCTATCACTTTATCTATGGTTTACTGTTGTAGCAAGGATCTCTGCATGCTTCCTCTGCACCCTTCAAGCAGACAAAACCTGGTTCTTCCCCATCCACCATTCCAACACCTGTCACCTTCCTTCTTTCTTTCACATCTGGCAACCTCTCCACCCCCACAGTTCAGCAATCAAATCTCTACCATAAGAGATGAGCCCACTTCTGCTGCCTCCAACTGCTGCCCCAATGGTTTTTAACCCCTTTGATGCCTTTAGTATTCTCAGACCTATTACTTACTACCTTTGCTACGTCCTTCCAATTTAGCACAAAATTCCCAAACTCTAGCTAATGTAGGCTTCTCACTCCAGAAGCACTGTTTCTGTGATTACATCAGATCCTCTTCCATTGCTACCAATCCCTTGCACCATCTCCAAGATCTTCAGCTCAACTACACTGAAAACCTTTCTGCATCTCCTGTCCAGATTATTCCTTCTCACTGATTCAGGACTTTGGTCTAGTTCCCCCTTCCCTGACAAATTTTAATCCCCAAAATATCAGTCTTTGTTCAAGCATGTCTCCTACAGTCTCTGCACTGATGGTGAGCCTGCAGTCTCTAATTTTGCTTCTTCAGAAGATCAGACCCGAGCACCAGGCAAGTAACCAAGCAACTACCATGTTGCGAACCGTTATGCAAGTATCTACAAAATTTGTGTTATCTTCCTGTGATTGTCTACAGCCACTGGCTTTCATTAACAGCAGTCATCCAGAAGCTGATGAGGGGGTATCTACAACATCCTCTCTCTCTTACACATCTTTGAAGAATCTCTCCCACTACCATGAATGACTTCCAGCAATTTATTGCGGACCAAGCTTCTCACCTCATCCAACCTTGCTAGCATCTACCAAGCTGTATTTAAGCTCTTTTAATTTTCTTACATGCCACTTATATAATAAATTCGATTACATTATGCTCTGTATAAATATGAAAAAAGGCACTCAGTTCTTCAGCCTATGTTACCTTTCAGCCAATTGACTTGCTGCTACGATTGCAGCTGTCTTCTCCAGGAAGACATCCTTTTAGCCCCACGTTCTGTGCTCACTTTATTTTTGTCTCCCTTCTCTATCTTTAGCTCACAGGTACATCGGGCAAAGACTGCTGAAATCATGCAGCTGCTTCTCCCTCCCCCATTTCTTTTGTTCCTTCTGTGCCCCTGGTGTCCAGGCAGGCATGCCATGCGAACGTGTTATCTGCCTTTCCTTCCCCTTTTTTTCCCCACTGAAGTGCAGATGCATAAAGCATCACAAAGCTCAAGCACAGACTTTTCTGTAATAGCACAGGAAAAAATGTCACATTTTGAATATCCCATTGCTTCTTGTCCATACTTTGGACATGAAAAGGTAATCCTGCAAGTAATTTCCCAGCCTTTAGATTCCCTATAGTTTGCTCCAATCTTTCATTCTTACTGTCTGGTGATTATAAATTTTCACGTTGAAAATCTGTGTGTGCTGGCTCGGTATTTCAAGTTCACATATTCCACTTTTACCTTCACACTTTCCAACATTAATGTCATTCTATTTCAGACCCTTTTCTGTACTTACGCTTTCCAAGCTTGTTATTTCAGCACCAGCTCTCTGCAGTTAGCTCCTTTTCTTTACTTTTATCTATTGTACTTTTTACTCCAATTTATGTTTCTACCCACACTCAAAGTAAAATGACCCTTCCAATTCTTTCCCATTAAAACACATAATCCTACAGAATCGTTTTTCCTTCTGTAACCTAATTAACACTCTTACACATTAATAAAAAAAAAAATACAGTATGACAGCAGACAAGTTTCATCTGAGTGATTAATGGTTTTCTTTAATCCTGCTCAGAGCAAGTACCAACAATATTCTCTAGTTCACAAATCACAGAATACACTAACGTACTATAAAAAACATGGTTCTAAAAATAAAATGGAATGCGTGATTAAATAGTTTAAAGAGAAACAATTTTTCATACATATATGAAAGCTCACACCACTCACATTCTGAGGTCGAAATCTTCAATTACACAATGTGGAAAGGATCATTTATTATCATTTGCAAAGAGCCTTTCATTACAGCACTATAGAACATAATGATTAAGCTTAATGAAACTCAGCAGATATAGGTTAGATAAAGAACAGTATGAAAACCCTTTGCACAAAGGGTTATTAAAAAGCTGTTTAAAAAGCATTTTAAATGAGCACAAAACTGAATTTTAGAACTAGAAAGCCAAAGAAAATAACAGGGATGCATAGAAGCACAGTATAAACAATGCACATGCCAATAATTTTCAAATACGACAAAAACCAAACATCAAGACAAAGCTTTTTTTCATTAGCAAACACTGTGCAGAAATCCTCCTATGTTATAGGCACATTACCTCATTAAAGACATATCCAAACTATCTGACCCTCTTTAGGAACTCTATCTGCCATAGACAGAAAAATCTCTGCACTGGAGATGCAATTAGCTTCCTCAAAAAAAAAAAAAAGTACTGGACAGGCTTTGCATGTAGGTTAAATTAAGAACGAGTAATACCACAAAAAGAGAGCCATCTACTGCTAGTGTCTGAAGTAAACATTACTTTCCAAATTCCGTAGTAGTTCATGCACATTTTCCTCAGACTAAACAACAGAACAAACATTTGGACTGCCTGAGTTTTAAAAGTAAAAGCAAAAATTAACTGTGAGCATACACACAATTTTACTGAAGTACTTCCCTTCTGTCTATGTAAGATATGACACAGGTGTGAAAACAAAAAAAAATATTTTACAAATACTATGAGTCAAAATAATTTGTGCAAACAATTCTAAAACAATCTCCCTTATACTTAGAACACAAACACCTAACAGAGCCATGTGTAAGATCAGAGAGGAAAAACTCTTCCTCTTTATGTATTCATCAGCACCGTATGTAAGTAGCCGTTTCCTGATATTATCAGTTGGCCTCGCTTTTATTAGAGTGCCTCTTCCACCTAACAACAGAACTCTTATTTTCTATTTAAAGAACGGTCAAAATTTGTAAAGCGTTTTTTAACTACCTCTTCTGAATATAATTTATTTATACTCCCAGCAATTTAAGATTATGGTTGTATATAAAATTTATATGGAAAAAGAGTGGGTGCATCAAAGGAAAACAAATAGGACAAATGAGGGCTCTGTTACTGCACAGGGGAGCTGGGGCAGCAATTATGGCAGAAGGGGAGCAGAGAGCAGAAGAGAGGATGGTCATTATTAGGAAGAGGACTTAATTCTTCTCCTTGTGTCCACTGCATAGCAATCAATAGACTGCTTTTGTATAGCAGTCCCAACCAGTTTGCAGCAACATTTCTCTATTACTTGCATAACTGAGCATCACTCATTACATAAATGACTACAAAACATTTGGAAGATGTTTATTAATTCCATACATTATAATTTGACAAGTAAATAACTGACACTACACCATTCTAAGGTTTTTGTATCTTGTGTTAAAGTGCATTTTTTTTTTCCAAACATAACAAATAATGTATGTACACCAAAACAAAAATCTAACTACAAAGAGTCTTCCCAGCACTGTGAGATGTTCTTTTCCATTTAACACTGAGTTTGCACGCTGGAACAGATTGGATTTGTCTACCTTTTTACTAGTAGCTGTTCAAATAAACACTAGTATATTGGTAGCATGAGTACTAATTTTACCAACTCCCTTTTAATAAAACCACCAGATTTTATTAACAAACAAATCTTTGAATAGACAGATGCCATCACTCTTATCTGTGCTACTTCCCTTGACATGGCCCTTACAAACGATGCTCAAATTGTGTTATGGAATACGCAAGAAAGATAAGAACACTGCTACTAAAGAAACTTCCCAATATAGAGTGTATAGTAACACATTTATCTACAATGCATTTCCAAAGCAAATGGGAGCTTCAAGATGAAAAAAGGAGAAATAATAATAATAATTTAAGCAAACGAGGACCAGCTTTTCCTTTATCTAGTTGCAACTCCACTGGCTGCTTGCTGATAAAAGGAACTCATTAATACCTTCTGCTGCCAAATACACATCTCCTTCCTCAAGGCTCACGGACTCGTAATACTAAAGGAGGGGGAAGCTTTAAAAGGAACATGGAAGGAAGGGCGCTGTTACTGAAGACTTCCCCTGATATGAAAGGTGCAGTCAATGTAGACAGTGCAAGGATGATTTTCTGACACATTTGTTCAGTTTCTGCCCAAGGAGTGGCAAACACTTCGATCATACTCCACTAGAAGCTCCAGCTGCCCTGGAGAACAACTCTGCCAGAATATCTCCATTCCATTAATACAGACTTTAAAATAACCACTTCTTCCCTGGCAGGGGAGCAGAAAAAGCAGGCAAAATAAATTTTGGTTGCTTCGTCTTTGAGAAGTCCTTCGTATGCAAAATACCCAAACAGAGAAGGCAGCAACATAGGAAGCAAACAATTCCCCATGGTTTAATAGCCATTTACCTCTCGAATTCCTACAGACACAACAAGATTTTTTAGAGTGAGATTTATACAAACTGTTCCTGTCAAAATTATGCACTGCCACCTGTTGTGTTAAAAAGCAAGATGAAAAGAAAAAGACCTAAGGAAGACCTAAAGGCCAACCAATAAGGCAGATTTGCAGCAAGGAAGAAAATCTACATGGCACTTCAGACACTTTATACACAGGTAAAAACCAGTGCTCCAGTCCCCACTCAGTGTATACCAGTCTTAAAGGAAGAAACGCTGAGCACACACTGTAGTATATCAGCTCACTGGCCAGGGTGCATCTCCCACAGGGGTGGGAAATATGAGCTCAAGGCTCTTCCAGTAAAGACAACCTCAAATGTCCAAAATGACTCATGAGCAGTGAGTAACTTGAAATGCCCCTAGGGCTGTAAATTCATCACCATCCATACTCTTCGTTCCTACATTCATCTCTGGGCAAATGCAGGAAAGTCTATTACAGGAGATGGGGTACCTCAGTGAAGAGATCCTTGGTCTGACCTGGAACAGTCTCGCTTCTGTTTGACAGCCCCCACGCTGATTGCTCCAGCAAAAATCATGCAGGCAGGCAAAGCAAGTAAGTGGCTCACTTTGCCTACAGCTTTCCCCTACACTGCCTCCTCCAGTGCAACTTCTGAGGACACAGATTTTGGAGTGTTTGCTTTAGCCATTACCCCCTGCATCTCCTATAAAGAAGATCAATTTTGCTTAGCTGCAAAAGGTTGTCACAGCTGGAAGTATTGGGGAAGGAGAACACTCGATCAATGATGTTACCACAGAAGGAGATAGGTCTCCTAAGCTTTTGTTCCTGTTTTTGTCATTCTTCTTAAAATCTGAAGTGATCCACATGACAAAACATTTAAAAATGAATTCTCAGCAATTATGCAGAAGCCACAAGCACTATGTTACAGTTGAAAGAGGAATGGCAGGATACAATTTTCTTTTCAGGTTTCAGTAAAGCAGTGAAAAAAATCAAACACAGGGAGAAAAGCAGACAAGTATGCTATTCTGATCCCGTGTGGAAATGCTTCATCTCTTCTGTAAAGATATTTTGATAAACTTGGGAGAAGGAAGGAATTAATAACTGCAGATTTCTATAACCCTTTAATACAGAAAACAGAGAAATATCTTCTCTTGATGTTTTTTTTTTCCCTCTCTAAACCACTGTCCCCTTTTCCAAAAATCATTAATTCTTAATTAGTTGCAGTAGCAGTGCTGCATGTCATGTCGGGAGAAACACACACACGTACTGGGTTCAGAAATCTGCATCAGAAATTTGACTCATTAGAGAAAAAAGAACCTTATATCTCAGTAAAGAGAGTAGAAAAAAGGTGCAATTCTGTATAAATTCTGTTCTACGTGACAAGTTTAAATCAAGACTAGGTTCTTCACTGCTTCAAGAAAGAATTTCTGATTTTATGTTACCAAGGAAGAAATACAATTTTCTAAATACCACTTCAGGTTCACAGTGTAAACAAATCAGCAAGAAAAATCTTGCCAGTTTATGAAATAGCTGATCTGTAAGAGCTATCTTTTGGGATGCTGTTGCTTTATTATGTGACAGTTGGAGTCCCAGATATGTTAGTATAAGTAGATGATTGTTTTGTGAGATTAGACAAAAAACAGGAGACAAAAAAAGCTTTGGAAAATGTTTTTGAGGTACAAGCAGTCATGGAGTACTTATAGCTGTGATGTGGATGCAGCTCCCAAAGTAATGCCCATAGGTTCCTGGGTCAAAGAAAGAGAGACACCTGCAGCACACATTGATATTCAGCTATGTTAATGCTAACAGACACAGTTGCTCTTCCATATGACTCCTTGTGGACCTTACCTCCTCTTCTTTAAGCTTTTGCCTCCGCTTTTCTTCAACAGCTGCTCTCTTCTGCTCCTCCCTCTGCCTCTGTTCCTCCAGTCTTTTCCATCGTTCCTCCACTTGCTTTTCATACTGAAGCTTTGCTCTTCTCTCCTTCTCTAGTATCTGCTGTTCTCTAGCAGCTTAAGCAGAGAAAAAGCTGTGTTTCAGATATATACATATATATAATCCCTCTGTAGCTTTAAAGGCAAATTTTACTCACTAGGTTTTAAAGTTAATTATCTACATATGTTGATTCACAAAAGCCTTTGGAATTTCTTTACAAGCAAAAGCTGTTGGAATTTCTTTAAAACTATGATTCTCTTCACAAGGTTGCCTTCAAAATAAATATAAAAAATATGTATCAGCTATACTCCCCACAAAGCTTTGAAAATATATAACCCTGTAATTTGATACTATGCTGTTACACCTTCCAGGCATTAAAAGAAAAATACTATTACGGAGAGTTTCTCTAGTTGCTTATCCCGAATGGAGTCATAATTTTTGTCAAGTCATTACCTTGTTGTTACAGAAATTCAGACTGCAGCATTATGTGCCGCTAGGACTGTTGCTTCAGGTTTACACCAGGAAAATAAGTAGCAGAAGTTAATTTGACAAATCGCGAGGAAAAATCTATTTCTCGTGCAAGTGCATTCCGTAAAAAGGCACAAAATAGGTCAGTAAGCATGCTTACATACACACAAGCCTGTAACATCATACCAACACATATATAGCCAGTATGAAACAAAGAATATTAACGCAGCTGACAAGCTAAGAACTTAAAAGTTAGGGTTATACAAGAGCAGATCTTTCATTCTGCTCACCTGTTATGCCCCAGTTTACTCTTCCAGTTGCTGTTTCCCTTGTTCAGCAAATTACTGCCCTGCGAGCGTTCTCTCTTCCAGCTTTTTTCCATCAGTCCTAAACTCTTGCCCAGCTATCTCAATTTCCTCTTAACAGATCAGCTTTCTTCCCCCAGCTCCTTGCCCTTGGGCTCTTTATCTACAGCTGCAGCCTTCAGTCCCTTCCAGCCTCCCTCTATCCCTAAGCTAGAGACCCCCTAGGAGACACAGTCCTTTCCCAGTAGCCGCATTTCTTTCCCTTGGACTACCAGATCCTTGTAAGATACTTTCTCATGTCCAACCTGCTTTACAGAATACCACCTGCCTTACTCTTGCCAGTAGCATGGTTGATGGTGTCTTCCCCTTTTGCCTATTCCATGTCTACCTCAGGAAAGGGCAATATGAAAGGCATGTTAGTGCTATAGGCAAGTCTGGACTTGTCAGAATAAATTGGACTTGCCAATAGATAGTTACCTCAGATACAGTGGAAGAGGAGAGACAAGTCCCTAATTGTTGATGACTACTAGTCATGTCAGGTGGAACAGGTGAAAACTGCATGTGGGAGTTGAAAAAAGACAAAAAATAGTGAGCTGTCCAGAGATTGTACTAGTTACCTTTTGAACAAGTAGGTGAAACCCAGGACTGATTCTGGACAGAGAAGCAAACCATTCTGACATCAAGACATAAACACAATTCTTGTTTCTTGATTTAGGGATACTAAACCATTGGTTAATGAATTTGGCTTTGAAGAGGAGATTATTCGATATTGCTGCAAAAATACCCGCTGGGTGCATAAATATTTGTCCTTCTGGAGAACCCACTGCTTTTTTTCTGAACTTCTTTAATGGATCTGACATAGACAAACAGCTACTAAGGCCAAAATCCAAAAGTCTTGACTTTTGAAGGGGTTTTAATTCTAACAAAGTATGTTCTCAGAAGGCACATACAGTGTATACAGTGTCTGGAGACAAGAACTGCAACCAACAACTTTCAAACCACCTGGGTTAGCCACTCCCCAGATTGTCCAGCTTTCAGTTTTCCTCCCACCTCCTCTTTTCCTCTTTAGTCCAAATCCTTTCCACTCACCACGTCACTTTCTCAGGAGCCAGCAAGGAAGGGATAATCGAAATGACAGGAAAGGTAGTCTAGACAGAATATAGCTATAAGAGATAAAACTAAGGCTGGTGCATGCCCCATACGGACAGAATTTCTGGAGAGATTAACTACTAAAAATTTTAATCCCCACTAAGCAGATTTCCACATGAACTACAGAAAGAAATCTTGCTCACCAAGCTCACTGCACTAAAAAACATCACATTTCAGGCCTCAGGTTTTGTCAGGATATGGTCAACAGTTTATTTATTGCAAGGAAAACAGTATTTTCTCATGATTCTTTCCACGTGTCTATATTGTTTCAGTTAACATTGTCTTGAAATAAATGACAATTTATTATTTTTATAGCAATTTTATAATATTCTAAAATAATGACAAACCCTTTTAATAGGTATTGTCAGGTAACCATAAGGAACAGAGCTACTGGCCTGTCTGCATACTGCAAATGAAAAAAATAAGCTTAACTGTTTAAACATATTCTTTTAACTTTATAGATACACACATAGATTTAAGGGGGGGAAAAAAAAAAAAAGGTCGAACAGTTCATTTCTCTGTCTTGCAAAACTTCCCCAGCATTTCCTTGGAGACATTAGTAGACTAAAAACAACTGATCATTATAAAAACTCTGAAATCAATGCTTGTATTGTTCAGGAAATGAACTGATGAATTGATTTTTTTTTTTATTCCCTTGAACAAAGATTGTTATAAAACTTTTAAAAATAATCCACTTTAGGCAGGACTTAACAGCTCCGTGGCATATTTTAATAGGACTAAAACTCAACATGCTAAAATTAAGGCTGTTTTACCAAATAATCCTGCATTTTAACATAAATGTTATTTAAGGCTTATTTCAAGTTTTTTGTTTGTTTTACAAATACAAATCCTAACAGTCAGCACATTAACCTACATTCAAAAGTACATGTATCATAGAAGAAAGTCAATTCATCACTACAAAATATGAAATACTTGAATGGAAATTAAAGAAGGTATCCATCAGTTTTAAAGAAATAACAGAAGTCATAAAGATTAGTAATAGACTAAACAACAGTGTTTAAAACTCAGAACAGAAGAAATGTCATGTAACTTAAGTCTATTAGCATATATACATAAATAATACAGGCACTTCCCACCATCTTACCAAGATATTTCTCTCTTTCTTCTCTTCGTTCCTTTGCTAGTCTTTGTCTTTCATCAGTTTTTAAAAATCCATCAATGGCTGAAGTGAGAAAGAGAAGAAAGACAAGTGTTAGTAAAACCAAAGAAGCATCCCAAAGAACTCTCTACTTCCTGCAAATTGAATCTAGCGCATGTAACAACTTGGACAACAGAAATGACTTTGCGCTTGGTGGAGGCGGATGGGTTAACAATCTCTTACCTACTGCTGAAGTCCAAACACAGCTCATCGGCCTAAGTACCCGACTCTTCTCAGAGTGAACAAGCAAGCTCTTAGTGCTCATTTTAAAGTTTGTATGTTTCCTGGGAAACATCGTAAAGACGCAATCAGTGTCCCTTCCACTTCGTTAGTAACCTCAAAAGTGAGATTTTGGCTATCAAGTTTAGCCAAGTTTTTGGCTAACAAAAAAAAAAGGCAGTTCAGAAAAGCAGTAGAAGCAGTATGTCGTTCTCTCATAGCTTAATGCTGTGTGGAGTCCCAGCCGTCGTATTTGCAGCCTCCCAGCCCACAGGAAACCACCAGCACCAGCTCACTGCAACAAGCAGTAATTACTGCAGGATGAGGCTAGGGAGACAGCAGCTCTCCTACTTCCTTTTCCAGGTAGGAAACAGTTTCCTTCTCCAGTCGGTACCTACGAGCACATTACTCACCTGGGAGGAGGTTGTTTTGTTTTATAGCCAGACATCGCAGCAAGGCCCAATCCAGTGAACAGCATGATTTGGCCCAGCAGTCAGAGCACGACACATGAGCAGGCTGGGAGCCACCTGCCTTCGCACCCCGCAAAGAGCCGATGGCTGGGTCTTCACACACTCCTCCATCTCAAACACCACACACAAGCTCTCCAGGCCCTGCTTTCTGGACAAGCCTTAGCCACTGACTTGAGAGAGCAGCTAGCCGACTGCATCCTTCCAACAACAGGGCCTCCAGTGCCCTCGGTTTCTCTCTTTACTTCCAGGATCTCCTGGGGTCTTAGCAGGGCCGTAGTGCAGATGAGCAGAGGGTTTCACAGCAGTTTATATACTTCGCTATCACTATTTGGGCTCTCTGCTGAGTTTTCATATAATGGAATTCCCTTCCCTTTTTGCACAAAGAACTACAGTTGCTCTTTTTTTTTTTCAGATAAATACGATGGAAAACTGACTTGGATTGTAACCGCGATTCTCCTTCCCAAAAATTACACTTCTAGGCTCAGGGGGCATTCTGCCCACGGAAGCAAAGTTTGTTACAGAGCGAGGACTTTTCTGTAAAGGGAACTGCTGTGTAGCAAGTTTGAAAACCAGCCTCAGTGGCCTCTTGTGGCTAGGGAAAAATGCCAATGCTCACACAGACAGCAGCTGCCCAAAGGCAGCCAGGACCCTGGCAAATGGCGATTACAGCTGCCGGCTGGGTAGTTACACCAGGAATGTGGGGGTCAGATCAATATCTACTTATGACCAAAGATGACTACTTCCAAACTAGTCCAGTTGTTTGTTCACTTGGCTGCCATTAATTGTCAGATTTGACAAGCAGTGAGAGCAGCAACTGAGTACGGCAAATGTGACAGGGGGTTATAACTACTAGGAAGGGCCTGCAGTTAAGTGTCTAAGAAGAACAAGAAGCCCGTTGTCAGCATGGTTAAATTACAGTTCCAATTAATGGAAAGTTATTTGAAGATCTGAAACTAAAAACAGCTTGGAAACTACAATTTAGACTAGAAGCAGCAGATACGAAACCAAATCTGGATGAAGAGCCGAGGGAGGGAAGGTTGGGCTTGAGAGCAAGCACAGGCTGCAGACAGGGAAGGAGACAAGCAGAGGCAGGAACCGAGCTCTTAAGAGTGAAGGGGAGTGGTTGAGAAGTGGCACCTCAAGAACAGAAACCTGGATGGCAGGAAGCTGGAGGGATTGGAGGAGCCTCTGGTTCGTGTTCATAAAACAATGTGCTGACTTTCACTTCCCTTCTGCTTCCAGCAAATACCTATGAAATCTACAGACGAAATTATGTCCTGTTACAATTGCCAATAAAATTACAGCAATCTATCTCTACCGTGTTTGCTTTATGAATGCAAGTGGGTAGAAGTGGATCTAAAAACTCTGGCCTTGTCACAACTGCCACAGCCATCCCAAGCTGACATGGGATGAAACTTCCAATTTTCTAGGTTGGCTTCCTCAAGACTACAGATGTCTCAATCCCACCAGCAATATTAAAAGACTGTCAAGGTTCTACTGCCAGATGCTTAAGAAATGAGGATGTATAAGAATTAAACCAGTCTGCACATTCCTTGTTTTGCTTCCTTCCAGACATGTTATTATGTATTTTTTCTTTTTAGGTCCCTTGGCTTATGCAGTACATAGGATGAACTTCCTCAAGGGGTAAACCAAGTTCATAACAAAGGAATTGCAGTATATGCTTCCTGCTTCATTTCCTTCTGAAACTGGAAAGTGTTTAGAAAAAGAAAGAGAAATAATTTGAAGGCTGCCCTGGAGAAGAGCACTCCACACTTGGCTATGTCACAGAGGAAACAACAAAATACATGGGATGACTGTTCATTAAATGTACAACTCACTAATGCAGAAATGAACCGTGTGGAGGAAAACAGCATGTAATCTCTTGAAACACAGACATCATAACTGCATACGCATGCAGCAAGGGTAGCATTAAAATAGCACAGGCGTCTTAGAGCTTTGAAGGCTGGAATAATACTCCCTGGGTAGTAACTTCTATCCTAGCATGATTTTTAAGGCTTCAATTTGTTTAATACATGCCTTCACGCAATATACATTATAAGTGTAATGGGTACACCAGCTATTTGCGATGAGAAATTTGATTAACGATAGGAATGCAAGTTCTGTTTTGTAAAACAGACTACAAGCAGCAAGCTAGCACAGACAGCTCTACAACTACAATAACATTATACCATCTCTGTTTCGTAACACGAACTACCGGTAGATGGCAGAACAAGGTTTAAATGAAAAAACAAAACCACACAGCAAAAACGTTTTCACTGTGATGTAGGAAGGGACTTCAGGTTAATATTTTGCACATTCAGCTTTATCCTGAGCTTTCCTTCTATTTAACTAAAGCAGTTTAAAAAGGTGTGTAACAGTCAGCACAACATTTAAGACGCATAAATATATGCCAACCAGAATAATGAATACAAAGAATCACTAGCAGAAAATTCTCCCTTTAACCCCAGTCTTGCAAAATACAGAAAATGCCCAGTTAACAATAACACAGATTTTACAGTGAGGAGCTGCTCTCTTCTCCCTTCTCCAAGTAAGTTGCTGCTACTTATATTTTATTTCTCAGCTCCACTCTGCAAAAATCCCCTTTTTCAGGAAGTCCCCATTCTCAAAGGTTGCTGTCTGACAGTTGGGTTCTGTCTGACCACTGGGCTAATTTCTCAAGGCTGCGCCTCATTTTTGACTGAAGAGGGTCAGCTGCTCCTCTGGGACTTTGTTACAGCGAGCATTTCTAAAGAAGGTCGTAACTTAAAACCAGTTAAAACGTTAGCAGCCTTGCAGCAGCAACCTGTCATCTAATGCCGAAAGACTATTTCAACGCTTCGTTACTTTGAAATAAATACTCAGAACTAAAAACTGACATGTTAATCACTTTCAACTCTTTTTGATGGGCAATGTATATCTATTTAGACAGATTAAACAGTGCCAGAACATGTACACATATTACACACTATGTACCGCTGCATAAACTTCTGGGCTATCACTAAAGACAGAAAGGAAGATTCTTGTGTTCTGACAAGGCGCGAGGCAAGCTTTGTCTTTTGAAACCCCTCTCCTGCTACTGGTTGAGAATACAAGTACTCAAGCAGGCCAGTCAGGTTGTTGGAAGCTGAGAGTATGTTTCAGTAGGATGAACCGGCTGCCTAGACACTTCCTCTTCTGAAATTTGCACTGGAGCAGCAGCCAACAGGTATGGCTCCTATTCATAGATTTTCTTACTTTGTTTTTAAAACTGCGTAGTCTTCTCTATAATATTCCATGGTATTTAGTTACGTGTTTATATACAGGAGATACTCAAGCCTTTGGTAGCAGACATCCCAATGAAGAAGTTAAGTGGAGATCCAAGGCCAGCTTTACATAACATATTTAGAACTTTGGCCACTTCACATAGTCTGTTCAAAGCCGTTAGACCTTTGTCCATTCTACACAGCAACATTCCACATATTTACACCTTTGCCACTGCATACATCACCTAAAATGACATTGATGTATTGGTGAAATTCCTGGTTCAAATGCATTTCTGTCAGAGGGAAAGCATTTTCCTTCTGTATCATTTATAGTGGTCAGGGAGGCAATACAGCTGAGTGTTCACAGAATAGGCACTTGCCAGCATGGAGGTGGCCTTGATAGCAATGTGGGGAACAGGTCTGTAGAGCAGGCCAGACAGATGTACCACTGCACTTACCACCCACCCTTCTGCTGGCAATCTCCATTGTTTCAAATTATATTATCTCAGTTGATAGAATCAAGGTTTTACTCCTTGAAATCTGCTTTTCCTCCTTCAAGACTGTTCTTCGAAATAACAAAGAACACGGTTTTCCACCTGCTGCTGCTTTCCAATGCTGAATGAAGAAACATATTCTTCAATTTCATGGTGACTGACTATACTTTGCAGGAAGACAAAGGTTTAATATGGCATATGACTGGGGTCATGAAGGACTATTTCCATCAAGAAAAAGCATTTTTTCTGAACTTCACTTATAGGATATTGCTGAGAGGCTTTCAGGTAGAGTCTACAGGCAAACGACCGATGAGCCTTACAGGTATGTCAATAAAATCCTGTAGAACTTCCTCTTTTTTGATAACTGCCTTTTATCAAGTTTAATTTAAGAAGCTGCTTATTGCACTGCACTCAAAAAAAAACAAAAACAAAAACCAACAACCTACAAAGAAACAGAATTTTTCAGTTGCAGCTAGTTAATTTTATTACTAGGTTTGTCAGTACAGACTTCAAATATAACTAGAAAAGAAAAAAGATATTTTCTGTTATGTCAGACATAACTGGAGAGTTATTTGTTATTATAAAGATGTTAAGTGGACAAAGTCATTAAGGGCAGACTCAGTTGCCAAACACAGTGGCATTTCAGACACTCAGGGCTAATTGTGTAAGACGTGGCCTGGCAGGTATCAGAGAGAACCTGCCAGGGATCTGCACACTCCAGTTAAACAACTGGGACACAGCATGTCACAAGATGCCAGCTTTATGTTCCTGACCCCACACTAAATGTTCAAGGTTTTCATTTGCATCAGGATGTATACCATACTAACACAAAGCTAACAGTACGAAAATATATCCCACAAACACCTTATCAGCTCCCTGGGACTGCATGCCTTGTATATAAGCTGTACCTAGCCATAACAGGACCCCAGGCAGACTCCAGTATCATGCAGACATAGCAGATATGTCTCACAGGTCACTCAGAGAGCAAATAATATACACTGGCAGAATTTTTGTCATTTATGAAGATATTAATGATCACCGAACAGATCTCTGTTAGACAGCCTAAGATGCAGCAAGCCCATACAAAGCAGCTGCACTGCGCTGATGTGTGTTCCATATTGCCATTTCATTTAAGTGCTTTGGCAGCCACTCTCTCAGGCAGGAGGGAGTCAGGAGTTTCAGGCTGAGCTTACCAGTCCCCTTCACCAGGATACAGTCCACACAAATCTTCATAGCTGTATTTTTCAAGACTGCGTTAGACCTGTTCCTTCAACTCACTACTACTGGTAGTTAGAAAAAGTGCACCCAAAGGGGGATGAATGGTGAAAGTTCAACCACAGAGCCTAACTATGGTTGTTTGGTTTGTTTGTTTGTTTTTTTTCCTGAAGAAAATGAAGATGAAAAAAAAATCTTGTATCATGTTTATGAAGACAAAGTTAAATACACAATTTCTAAGTGAATCAGTTTCTTCAAATGCTCTGTATTCCTACCTCTGACAATGTAGATCCTAATTCTGTCAATGTAGATCCTAATTAACCCTTTCAACCTTACTACAGCTGAAAAATTCTCTCAAGAAGTCCATATACACATGCATGGATACCATGCATAACAATAATTTTATTCAAATAAATATAAACGTTTTAATCTTACATTTGTTTTTGGAAATGTTATTCTTCATTAGCAGAGATTTTTAACACCGGATCTTGACAGTACTCAAACACACCAACTCCCTTCCAGAACTATTTACTGTCTGAATGCAGCTAGTTTGAAAATGCTTGCAGGACTTCTTTACACACAAAGCTTGAGTAAAGAACCATTCTCAAGCCCTCACAGAAGCAGTGTCATTTCTCTGACAAGTTCACCTTTGTAGCACACTTGAAAACCTACAAACTAACGCCCAATGGATTTTCATACGCTGCAAAATAAAGCCCATGTAAAGACATGCAGAGGTGGTAAATAAGCATAAAAGAGAACATCTCTCTGACATATAAATCATACTGTGCTCCTTTTATCTATGCTTACCTTACATGATGCTTGGTTAGCAAAGAGGAAGGAGAAAGAAGACAAAAAGAAAGGAGGCTCCTTTTGCTTATTGTATATCTTTCACACAGCAATTAGTAACAAATGGGATTCACTCCTCTGCTAGAAAACAGGAAACTATTGTTAATAGTGCCATACAGAACACAAAATAAAATGTTCCTACATATGAACATTATTTCCAGAGCCTTAGCTAATGTGAGCTTCAAAGCAGCTATAGCTCCAGCAGTCACTGATTAAAGTAATCACAGCCCTAGGGTTAGCTACAAGACAGCCCTGCAACTGGGGACCTGTCTTCATTTTGCTCCTGTTCCCACTGAGACCTTTATCTTTTGCAGAACATCAGCAGATGCAGTACTTTGCATCAAGATATTTCTTACAAAAATGTGAGAGTTGACTACAAATACTGAATTTTGCAAAGTTAGATGAGAAGGAAAGAAAAAAAAAGATAAAGAAATATCTAAAGATTCTTATTTATGTCTAAGCTTATGAATAATTTTCAGATATATTTATTCTTTAAAAAGAAGGACTTTATACAGTATTAGAATTATAAGTATTAAAAATCATTCACACTTTCATCTTATAATAATTTAAGCAGGCTTTTAAAAAAATAGAGCTTGATTTTAGAAGTACATATTTCTTTCCTAGTAAATGTAGACATTCTCAGTGTAAAAGGTTATCATATTTAAAGAGGCATTGTTTGAGATGTGGAAAAATCAGAGTCTTTAAAATTGACCCAGTCACCACTTTTTCTTATCATCAAGAAGGCACTATAATTAAAGCTTTTAGGAGCCAACCAAAAATAATAATGTAGTCTTTTTCCCGTTCAGAGACCCACCAAGCTTATGGTGAGGAGTAGAACAAAACAAGAGCATAATCCCAAAGGAATTTGTGCATTCCCAGCATTACCATGATAACAGATTCACACTACGCAAACTCCACATCCAAATGAAGCCAGCCTTCTCTAACCCATGCCCTGAGCAACTAAACCTATGCCACTAACAACTAACTTCTATGCCTGGTCATGGGCTACTATTTCAGCACCTGATGAATGGAAAAAATCAGTGGTCTTTCTGGAATGAAAATCATGCATCCTGTGACAGAAAAAAAAAGTTAAAAAAAAAAAAAAAAAAAGGAAGAAACAAAAATAAATAGTACTTCTAACTCACAGTTATCATTTTGAAAGTAAACAAAAGCAGGGTTCAATAAGGAATAATTTTGGGACCAGTTGGAAATAGATTGAAACAATAAACCAAACCTCAAAGTTAATTAACGCTACAGCTGCGGAGTTTTTCCCCCACTATATAAGCTTTTTGTCCTTCCATACACTTATTGCATTTCTCTTAAATCAGCAACTATCCTAACAAGCATTTAGCCTGCGCACATTGTTTCACTTGCACAGTCCAGTCTCACTGATTCCAGCAGAACTACTTTGTCAGAGCTGGTAGAAATAATTCATCAGGCCCAGTGAGCCGTCACATACCTTGTCCAAGCCTGAAAGAGGCCCTGTCACCCACGTACTGCCATAAACACTAACTTTAGGACAAGAAGCAATGGTCTTATGTTGCACCAGGGGAGGTTCAGGTTGGATATAAGGAAGAATTTCTTCTCAGAAAGAGCGGTGAGGCAGTGGCACAGGCTGTCCAGGGAGGTGGCAGAGTCACCATACCTGGAGGTGTTCAAGGAATGAGTGGATGTGGCACTGAGAGACATGGTTAGTGGGTATGGTGGTGGTGGGTTTATAGTTGGACTCAATGATCTTAGTCGTCTTTTCTGATTGCAATGATTTTATGATTAATGAAAAAATGCTTTTGTTGGGAAGGGCATCTATAAATACCTTAAATACTGCTTGGCTAGTTCACTTAATCTTACAGACTCAGCAGGAAATACTGTCATTGTAGGCCAGTAAGCCTTGAGTCATTATCATTTTGCTCCTGTTATCTAAGAGAAATGCTATAGAATCACACACAATTCTTTTTTTATCCAACTCAGTGATTTCAACCTGAACAACAGCATTTCAAGGACATACACAGCAGTACAAACAAAATTCAATCTCTTTTCAAAAATTTGGAAAACATATCAGTTTTTTTTTTAAAAACAGATATTCATTATTACTCACTGAAACTAAAAGCAACAGTTTTGCATCCTCAGTGTAGTCCAGGACACTTCAACTCCTCACTAAAAATTTCTTTCTGGACTTGTGCTACACATTCACAGATTAGTATCTGTTGATTGCACGTATTTTTGATTAGGCATTAAATAACCAAAGCCCAGTGAAAACTGGGATTTCACTGAAATACACTGATCTGTTAAGCAGCAAGCGAGATAAAAACTATCAGCTTCCACCACCTAATTAGCTTTGCTGGTATACAGCACTGAATACTGACCTTATTCTTTAACTGTATTATGGCTTTCGTTGCTCTGCTGCACTCTCAGTGATAACTAAAGCCTATGAAGACAGCAAAAATGAAGGGCAGACATGCTATAAGTCATGAGCTTTAGCTATGTCCTTACAGGCAGAGCAGTCCTACACAGCCCTCAGGTGGACAAGCAGCCGATCTGCAGTCGGAGCTCCACTCCTGCTATTTCAGTAGGGTTTTTTCGTTGTATTTCTTTTTCTCCCCCTCTGACAATGACAGCTCTCACTCAAACCTTCACAGCAACTTCCAATGCTGCAATTTACAACCAAGGGGTGCAGGAGCCAGTATTTGCAAAGGTGCTTATTTGGAGAAGACAGACAGTTCCCACACACAAGCCCTTAGAAAAGTTACAGCATACTGCTGGGAAGAGTTGGTGTCGTCACCCTCAAAAAACTACCAGCCTGAGTTACATCCCCTATAACACCTGGCAGTGGGGCTGTCCCTGTCTGCTGGCCAGACACTCCTGCTGTCCAGCACTGCAGAAGCCAGAGCTCTTTGCTAACATCCTGCTTCGTATTGGAAAAGTGGAGATGATTTTCCCACCTTGACATTGTCCTGGAGCATTGGTCATATTGCCTGGATCAAGACATTCAAGTGCCCTGCCAAAGCTCGATATTGCACTGCCGGAGCTGCATTCACCTGAAAAGGAACAGCACCTGTACAGAGTAGCTGCACATCTCCAGGTTCAGGGGTGTCAACCTGGGGGTCAGGAGGACTGTGTTTTGAGGGCCATCCTGAGGAGCCAAGGCAACCTTCTGCATGGTCTCTGCATGCAGGGCTAGAGGGACAAAGCAGTCGCCTGCAGGAAAGCAAGTGCTTGCAGATGGGCTAACTGGTAGGGATTAGAGAGAAAAAGGAAAGTCCTATAATCTAACTTCTGATTAACTAAATGTCCATGTTCTTATACAAAACTATGATACAGCAAACCTACAGTTAGCTTGTAAGGCAATCTTCTCCAGCACTGAGTAGAAATTACAACATAGATTTGTCAATGTTTTTTTCCAATAATTATCTTTAAAAACAAAAGTGATCTAAAAAGGGATAGCTACTGAAGAAACAATAAAACTGTGTTTCAATCTGTGGATAAAGGAACCACACAGAGAACACATGGGCTTGGTGAAGGAGCTGATCAGACAACGCAATTCGCAAAATGTATCACTGACCTTCAACAATTGAATCCAGATATGTGTATAGAGACAACTCTGTAATATCATTCTATTAATATTTATTTCATTTCCAGTCTAATTTACTTGAGTCTAGCAGAGTTATTTGTTCTTTGCAATTTGCTGTGAGTTTTAGAAAAAGTATATCTAGAGAATCAAGAATATGTACTGGACTTGTAACAATGCTTAAGAAAACACTGTTGCCCGTATAGCCTTCATTCTCAACACACACCTACTTTATTTTCTCTAGACAGTGGAGTTTACTTTTTAACAATACCTTTATTTTTCACATTACCCTGCTCTTCATCATCAAGTTGGTGATGACTGAAGATGTGGAGAAGACATCAGAATGTTTCCCTTCTATTCTTTCTGGTGAGCGAAATGAACATAAAGCATTTAACAAAAGCAAAGTAACAAAGCACTGATGACTTACTAACATGGGCTCCCATCAATTACTAATCTAAAAGACTTCCACTTTCCTGTGCCCCAGACTGGTACATACTGAAGCTACCTGCTTCTCCACACAGAAAAAATAAATAAATACTGGATTCCTGATGAAGGAAATGCATTTCCCCTGTGATTTCACAAAAGCTTCAAAAAACAAGCAAAGCTGATTAATCCAGAGTGGATATTACCAAGTGAACTTTATCCTCTATGGACTTGACCGTGATTAGGAACAGGAATTAAAATGTTTCTTTTACTGGGCTTCACACTAATAATACTAACCACGGACTCATGTAAGGGAAAGGAAGAAAAGGAAGAACAGCCATTGATATATCACAATGAAAGTGATGTATTCTAGGAAAAGGCACAGCAAATCCTCAGAGAAGCTTCTACAATTACATGTCTTCCTTTACCCTACTTTCTTGCATTCTGATAGGTGTTTTAGGCCAATACGTTTCATAAACAGAAACATTCAGTCTCACCCACCTTGCCTGCTCCACTCCAATGGACAGACAATGTTTGCATTTCCTTAAACCAACCAAAAGCCATTTGATCTAGTGAGTTATTATCGGAAGAATAATCTTCAAGACCAGAAGGCAGTACGCAGACAAACCGATGCACTAACAAAACTGAGGCTGATAATTTCTGCATTCCTTGAAAAAGTTTAAGAACATAGGTTCACTTAACGCTGATTTCATTTGATCTTTTGCACTTGAAAAGGTGCTAAAAAGATTAATCTACTTTATTACCACTACAGCAGATAAATCTTCATTTAATCTGTAATTTCTCAGAGGATTATTCACTGAGTTTCCGCTCTAAATCTTCTTATTTGTTTACGTAAATTCAGAACACTAGTCACGTTATCAGCTCTTGTGAGGCCCCATCTGGAGTACTGCATCCAGCCTGGGGCCCCCAGGACAAGAAAGACACAGAACTCTTGGAACAGGCCCAGAGGAGGACCACTAAGATGATCCTCCACTAAGAGGGCTGGAACACCTCTCCTCTGAAGAAAGGTTGAGGGAACTGGGATTGTTTAGCTTGGAGAAGAGAAGGCTCCAGGGAGACCTCATTGTGGCCTTCC
>JAOWBP010000001.1:98795004-98823496 GCA_028571105.1 Tragopan temminckii | reverse complement strand
CGCTGCCCCTCCGCTCCCTGTGAGGAGCTGCAGCCGCCATCAGGCCTCCCCTCAGCTCCTCTGCTCTGGGCTCAGCAAACACAGGGGCCTCAGCTGCTCCTCACATACACTTTGCCCTCCAGACCTTTCAACATCTTTGTAGCCCTCCTTTGGATACTCTAACAGTTTTATGTCCTTCTTGTGATGTCCAAAACTGCAAACAGCGCTCAAGGTGAGGCTGCACCAGCCGGAGAAATTGAGACTGAAGGAAGTGAGACCAGGAAAACAGGACTAACAGAAAAGGATTTGGTCTCATTCCTAGCTGCAGCTGGTGCAGTGGTTTGCCTGTTTCCTATGAGCCAGGAGGCAATTACTGCCCCGAAACTCAGAAGTGAGCAGATGCCTCGCTTGAAGCAACAGTGGTTCAAGGGAATAAGTATAGCCAACCCACCTATGTGTGCATGTGATAAACTTATACGTCACACACACTAACTGACACCTCACATTTCGTTCAATTCTGCTCAGATGCTCTGGAGTCAACACACACTTTTCCTGATCGGTAACATCAGGTGTATCCACCAGGGTCTCTCTGCTGGGACCACGTAGGCTAAGAAAACATGAAGTTAAACACGCATTACAAATTAAATTAATATTAAAACCAGCGCCTGTCAGTAGTTCCCCAGCATCATTATTCTCCATCTCTGAAGTGTGAAGACTATGCTATTGCACAAGGCTTGAGAATTACTTCTTATTAAGACTAATTATTTTAATCTATTTTCATGTTTTGTTTTTTTTTTTCTAATTATGTATCATTAGAATAGAGAATAGCTTTCATATCCCTTTAGTGTTTAATTTAGTAAACATTCCCTTTGGAAACAGCATGGCTGTGGTTTGAATGCTAAATACTTGGAAATTATGGAAGTAAGCTAGAATTCAGACAGAAACTGATATGAGATAGCAGATGGATCTTATCTATCTTTCAAGCAAGCATTTTGTTTTCTACATCAAACATTACTATCGGAGCTAGACTATACTGAACCATGTTAAGTTACTTTAAAAATAAAAGGAAATAAAAGTTCCTTGATCCCGACAAGGCCCCGTCCAGAAGCATGGACTTTCTGGTTCTGCCAGGCTCACCACTACTTCTACGTACCTTCTCCACCAAGGTGGACTACGTAAATGAAATTAGAAGCTCTTCACAGGGAGGTTACCACACACAATTAATTTTGTGTGTCTAGACCGAGCCTGCAGATGGTAATATCTGAAGGAGAAAGCAAATCAGAGTGGTGAGAGCAGTTCATTGCTGACACCTAGGATGAGAGGCTATGGCTTTAAGTTGCACCAGGGGAGGTTCAGATTGGAAAAATATCTTCTCAAAAAGAGTGGTGAGGCACAGGCTGCCCAGGGAGGGGGTGGTGTCACTGGAGGTGTTCAAGAACCATGTGGATGTGGCACTGAGGGACCTGGTTAGTGTGCATGGTGTGATGGTCTGGGGGTTGGACTGAATCATCTTAGTGGTCTTTTCCAACCTTAATGATTCTGTGATGGGCAGAACCATCACAAGGAACTGCTGTCTAAGGGTAATGATAGTTTTATCAGCCACTCTCTCTCAATTCCTCATAGGGAAATGTTTCATTTGTACTTCACTAGTTTATTATGCTTGCTGATAAGACTTGTGTGGCTTCATTAACTTTGATCTCTGCTTTTAGAGGAGTTTCACAGTCATGTTTGCTTTTTCACTTCTCATCCACCCCTATCCCTTAGCACAATCATTCCTTTTTTTCTTGCACTGTACCAAAATGGTTTTGCCAAACCACAAATCACATCTGCTGTCTTGAAACAGGAGTGAGCTGCCTAAGTCTTTGCAGACACACAACACAGCTTCTGCTTTTAATACAAAAAGAAAGTATTTCTGTCACTCAGTAGAACACAATTAGCCAAACCTCTGAGCCCCCAGTGAAGCAGTGTCAGCTGTTTCTCATTATAAAACCGCGAGACACCCAGTGCTTAGATCAACTCCTGAGGTTACTTGTCAAAATAACTTTAAATCTGAAACACCTCATCCAGACAAGGGAGAATGGTAAACCATAATAATAATAAAAAAAGTCCTAAGAGCTCTGTTCAACAGCATTCTGTAGAACAGTGCTATTTTCTCAGTCAAGGATCAGAGCAACAGATAACAGCTCCCTCTATAATTGAGAAAACAAGTCCCACATTAGTTAGCCTTGAAATTTAAGGAAAGCTATAAAGTAATCATTTAATTAAAACCCGAGGGGAAGCGAGAGGCTGATGGATGGAGCATGCCTGGGCTCTGATAGCATCACCAAATTATGCTTTAAAGAGTCCTTTAGCAAGCCTGCAATCTCCTGACGTACGGTTGCCTGCGTGTTTTACGTACAAGGTTATCGTGGCTGTTCTGTCACAACTTGCTGAAGCCGTGCCATTGCCGCTAGGCATACGGCCTCTGTCAGCGGGGTTGGGTTTTTGCAACATAGCAGTGAAACAGTCTCTGCATACAAATTAATTCAAGCGTGTGACACAGATGCAGGTAACAGAAGATCCCATTTTCATCCCTAAACAACACTGCCCAAATACAAAAGCGTAAACTAACCTTGTCTAAATTGAGGTTACAAGTGCAACTTTCGAGGAAAGAAACACCGATGCAGCCTTCACCCAGGGAGGTCTGCCCAATTCTGACCAGGACTGTATGGCTTCATCACCTCTAACAGCACTTTGTTGCTGCCTCACATACACTGCTGCAGATACTCCAACTCCAAAACCCTCAGATTTATTCTTTCTCTGCCAGCGATCTTTGCCAAGGAACTGCGATATCAAACTCCTTCCAGCAGGCTTTAAGTATTTGAATTGGTAAGAGGTTTAAGTCAAGAAAAGAAAGAAAAAGAAAAGCGTGAAAGCTGTTGTTTGACTGATCGCTCACTCTGGGAAAATTATGAGCAACTCCATAGAATTTACTGGTTTTAAGCCCCCATAGCTCTGTATGTTTACCATATTGATATTTCCAAAAACGTTGTCATCTGTATTTGAAGAGAGAAGTTAGTCTGAAAAAGCATGTGTGATCACTGTTAATATACACCTCTATTTCAGTAAAGCTTCTGAGTGAACATCACACACCAATTTCCAAAGTGTTTATTTTGATCCTGCGAATTGCAGTGTTCAGGTACCCACACAGCCCTCTAGTTTTAGAAAATTACTACTTTGGACTCGAACCATTAGAAGTACCATCAAATGTGTTACTGTACTTCAGCACCACCAACTGCAGAACAAATGTGGCAACTGAGGCAAAAACAAGAGCCAAAAATTATTTATGTGGTCAATAAACCATTTCCTTGTAGTTTAGGTAATTATTTTAAGAGCCTAAGCATCTTTTCTCTTAGCGTTTTTGCACTGGAACGGGCTGCCGAGGGGAGTGGGCAGTGTTCAAGGAGCATGTGGACAATGCCTGGTGGTGGCAGGGGCAGCTGGAGCAGCCGGCCACTTGAATGAGCTGTATGCTATAGCTAACGAGGCTGGGAGCTAATGAGCAGGGAGTCACTTTTTGAAGTGATGGGAGAGATCTGCTCTCTGCCAGCCAGAGCAGCAGTCTGTATCAGCAACAGCACAATCTGTGCAATCACAGGAGAGCAGATGATCTTCCCCTTCCCTGGTCCTTTATCTCTCTAGATGAAAATGCAGCCTCGGGGTCCAGATCCACCCATTGCTGATGCTGCTCTGTTTGGAAATGAAGGTGCTTGGAAGCCGGGAGGGCTGCTTGAGGCCCTTGCGAGGCCTGAGACAAGCTTTGGGTGTCACTTCCCAGAGCAACTCCAAGGAAACTGCTGATCCTAATCAGAGTTACCACGATGCCCCATTACCTTGCATGTATTATTTATTTGTGCATTAGAAACTTGCTAATAGTTATTCTAGTGATTGAAAATAGATCTGGGAAAAGACGGTAGCAGTGCCAAATTCTTCTTGGTGCTTAAGACAGCTGCATTTGCATCACTCCATTCTGCTGCATTAGCACTATGTATTACTAGCAAACGTTACCTGCTAACATAACTTTTTGAAGTAATGCAGCTCTCATGTTTTAGTCCGAGTTCTGCTTCAGTCATTCTCTCACGCCTGGTCTGCAGTTCACTTTCTAAAAGTAACCTGGAAAAAAAAAAAAATCCTTTCGCTCACTTATAAAAATCCACTTAAGGATTATAGGTCCAGTTTGTTTTCTTGCTTCTTCTCACAGTGTGATACACAAATGCTTTACAGCAGAAAAACTCCACCAAAGATGTGTGTGAATCCTAAGCAATCATTCACCAGTTTCAGGACCACTGCTAAATGAAAAATGAAGCTCTCTGGGCAGAGCTGAATCACAACAGCAAACATTCGTATTGATGCGGAGAAGTTGCAGCATCTAAAACAAAAAGTGGAAGCGAATGAATCCCTCAACAAACAGCACTTGCTTCAGATATTCAACCAATTTTTTAAGGCTACATGTGAAAGCAAACGTAAAAGGAAATAATGCGAGGTCTTTATAAATACTGACTTACCTCATTTCCTTTAAGCTTAGTAAATAGTTGAGTGGACAGGTCACGAGTGATTTCAGAGCTGATAAGAGCAAGATGAACTGTTATAATGGAAAATATTAATATACTTTAAAAACAGTCTTGATATAATTTTTAATTTTCAAAGTTATGATTTAAAGAAAAAAATGTATTTGCTGAAGGTTTTTCCCAACATTTCAGTAGACCATAAATAGCAGCTCAAAGCCAGTTACTTTCTAAATACTGGTATGTGCATTTAGCTTGAAGAGAACATTGATGTACAAACACCCTTACAGAACAGACCTCGCACACTCAGTAGAACAGCATCCAATGGCCACGGATCCCACGTTCTCCTTCTCATTTGCCTTCCCACATAATAGCCCAGAGAGCTGAAGCTGAGGCTGCAAGCACCAATAGCATTTAGGATGCCACTGATTGGAAGCCCTCAGCTTACAGCTCTTCTGCTGATGGTCTACATTTCTTCTATGTACTGACAAGACCTCAGAAAGCAAATCAGCACACGGCAAAAGAAGGCTCTGAAAACCACTCCTTCATTCACTATTGCTCATTTCTTCAGAAAACATCTCAGAATAAATTAACACACAGCTGCTTTTAAATTTGTCTTGCTAGTAGTAAAAAAAGCTAAGAAACAACAGTCAGATTCATAAATGAAAATGTATTTCACCTTTGTACATGCTATACATGTCATGCAAATAAAGAAATCTACATGTTATACAGTGACACCATAATAAAACATCATGTGACATTTGTCAAACACAATGCACCACAGCAAAACAAACAGTTTGGTTTTGTTTTGTTGGTTTTTTATTTAAGAAATAAATGTAGGACTAAATTGGAAGACACGGTACCATGCTACAGCTTACTGCACAGTCAAAAGAAATTACTTTTTCTGAAGTACACCAATATCAACAGCCAGATTGCTGTAGGAATGCTTTCTTTATACATTGCACATGATTCTATTGGTTACTTCCCCATTGCTGGCTTCAAGGAGCACAAGAATGGGTCTACAACTGAGCTCAAGATACACTTGGAACTCCCCTATGTGTAAAAAGAAAAATAACCAAACAAGCCAAGTTTTCACTTCTTTTTTTTGTTGTTAGTTTCCAAAGAGAGCAGTATTTATAATTTATTTTTATAAGGAACTGGACAAAAGTGTCCTCAAAGCAGCACATCATCTAGCATATAGTTATTGTAGGTTACCAACAGAAATAAAGTTAACACTGTATGGCACGTAATGTCTACACATGATACAGCTCGATGTGGATTTTCCCATACAGATGCTTATAGGATATTAAGTAGGCTAGCAGTGCTCGCTGTGTGTCTCCCAGCCTTTGTATTTCTGCTGCAACTTTCATATATTATTTTGCTGCCGACTGTATCTTGTTTTGTTGAGCCTGTAAGGAAGACAAAACACTTCTGCACATGACAGAAAGCCTGCTGGTATTAACCAAGTGTCTGCATCTCCAAAGGTTATTGTTACCTGACCCCCCGACATACCCACTTGCATCTACTACAGTTATACTATAATATATTAAGGGATTATACTCAGCATTGTGCCTGCATTGTTTACAGGGGTTACACAGGTATGTTTTTAAACACATAATTCATAATCACTCCAGGACTATTAATATTAACCAGTAAGTGCCACCAGTGACTAAAACTGTCAACATCACCATTACAAGGTAACTCCACACTCCGCAGCCAGTAAGAAGGTTCTTTCACTCCCAGTAATTATCCAGTTTTAAGCCTTTTCAGCTATAGCTTTGAATTATATGCCTGCATCAAAGTTGCCAATAATTCCTTATTAAAAACAAAAAAAGAAGATAGGCACAGAACCAAAGTACAGCGTTGTATTTCTTTTCAGTGCACTGTGGGCAAACTTCATCGCTATTTACAATAAAAAGATGGCTAAATGGATGCATGATAAAATTAAGGAGGAATGATCTTAAAATTAAATGCACAAGGAAAATCACAGTGAAGTGTTCAGATGCATTTTAAATTAAAAGAAAAAAAATAAGTGCTTCGCTAGCAGCTAAAGCTCGAATTCTAATGCATACTCAGTCTTCCCTGAAACCATCGAGGTTCTAGATCACTGTTTTCCACCAAAAGCAGCCAGTTAGTCAACATATTCTCTGGGAAGACAAAGTTTTATTCAGCTCTGATTATTTGAAATCCAGTGTTCAGGACTGCAGAAGCTTTTTCAAGTGACAATTTCATGTTTTACTGCCAGTAGTGTCACAAGGACATACGTCCTCCAGAGATTGCTACCTCTGTCAACTGAAAAAATAAGAGAAGAAAATCAAGTCAGCTATGCAAGTTAGATGACCTCGAGTTGGTAGTCTAGAAAACACAATAAAATCAACTACAGCAACGTACTTTGAAAGTGTCATTGAAGCTCACTTACCTTCCCCCCCACTCCTCCCCACCATACTGTTTCTCAGCTTTCCAGAAGTGTTTCTACACTATGCTGCAAGTACCTACAGCAGCAGAAGAGAGTAAGCAGCTGCAATAACCACCATTTTCTAGTTTGGCTCCACTTCTAGCTGTTTTCTTTATGTTAATGTACTCCAAAGACTTATAGCAACAGTATTTTACTACTGAAGAAAATGAGCAGCTCACTACTCACTGAGCACAGGAAGAAAGTGTTTCAATAGACCAGATACATTCAGTTGCCCATAGCTCAGTAATACATACAAAAGAAGAACTCTCCAAAACCAGCCCTGCAGAGAAGGATTTGGGGGACCTGATGGACAAAAAGCTGGACATGATCCAGCAATGTGCTCTTGCAGCCCAGAAGGCCAACAGTATCCAGGCTGCATCAAAAGAGGGGTGGCAGCAGGGAGATGGAGGTGACTGTCCCCCTCTAATCTGTCCTTGTGAGGCCCCGTCTGGAGCACTGCATCCAAGTCCAGGGCCCTCAAAACAAAAAAGATACAAAGCTGTTGGAGCGGGTCCAGAGGAGGGCCACAAGGATGATCAGAGGGCTAGAGCACCTCTCCTATGAAGAAAAGCTGAGGGAGTTGGGCTTGTTCAGCCTGGAAATGAGACGGCTGCAACAAGGCCTTCCAGTACTTGAGGGGAACTTACAAAAAAGGAGAGAGAATGACTTTTTACACAGGTAGATAGTGACAAAACAAGGGGCAATGGCTTTAAACTGAAATAGGGAAAATTTAGGTTAGATATGAGGGGGAAATGCTTTATTCAAAAGGCAGTGAGGCGCTGGCACAGCTGCCCATAGAAGCTGTGATGCCCCATCCCTGGAGGCGCTCAAGGCCAGGTTGGATGGGACCCTGGGCAGCCTTAACTGCTGGGGGGCAGCCCTGCCCACGGCAGGGGCTGGGGAGGTTCTGAGGTCTCTTCCAACCTGAGCCATTCCATGATTCCATGATTCTTTGATATGATAGCCATTTAAAAAGAGCCGTAAATGTGAAATATTATGCTACATTTAAATATCTAAGAGATCATATGTGAAAAGAATTAGAAAGCTGCTGTTTACAACTGCTATATTATTCTGGGAAGCTCATGAGTAATCACACGATTTATCACATCTAAAGATATTTATCACACTACTGTACCTTTATCTGTTCTGCCGAAAAGCGAGGTTGTCAACAGATTGAATTAAGTGTATTTTCCTGTCCTGGACTGTTAAATCCCTCAATCAAGTTTTTGTTACAGTCATCAATGCTAATAGTATCACTGGACGTCTTGGAATAAGTAGCTGGGCCTGTGAAATCCAAGAGATCTTCAAGAGCCTTGGCATTACTTGTCCCATTTTGGTCGAAAGAAACACCGGGCATGAGTTCATTCATGGGTGAATATTCAGGGATAGAGATAAGTTCTTCTTTTGAAACAGGGCTATAAAAAGATATATGAAAAGATGATGCAGAACAACAGCTGTGTAGATTTGCATTAACCAACAAATTAATCTTCTGATCATTCAAGAAATGCTACTTATCTTACAGCTAAGTGCAGTGAGCTTTTTACCTGGAATATGTCCCCAATCAAGCAAAAAATAAAAAAATAATGGATGAAAGGTCATACTTAATCTTAAAAATGAAGATTTCTTAAAAATTAAGGTTTATGGCTCTTCTGCGACATGAACATTCATCTCCTAAAGCCCACATTTCTAATAATTTACTGAACTGAATTTACTTACTCCCCTCAGCATCTGCACCTTTCCATTATCCAAACACTTAACTGCACCTTACAAATTACTGTCCCGAACCTGCAAGCACATACCTACAGCCCTTGCATTTCACAATTTAAATAAAAATCTATTTCTTAATACTTTATAACATACTTCAGCCACAGGAATCCAGAATTTAAGAAGCACTGCAACCAGCTGATGCTTTGCAGAGACTATAAAGACAAGGATGTTTCATTTTGGAGAAGAAAAGTCAGAAAGAGAATGTCACTACAATTTCTATGACCACATGGTGGTTGAGGTGAGAGCAGAACTACTGTGCATCAACTCCATTAACACCGAACCTTGGTGGTGCACAGTGATACTAGTAAGAGATTGGGGTTAACAAAGATCAAAGAATATAATTTACCTCAGAGGGGCTGAGCTGTAGAATCTGCTGTCAGATGAGGTTGTGGAAGCAAATAATATCAGCATGTTGAAAAAGGAGTTAGATAAACTCATGGGAAATAGGTCAATCAGCAGATATTAGTCAGAGCAAGGTGGACTTCCACCTTCCATCATCCACATCAGAATACTTCTGTGTGGTTTTGGAATGCACTAAATTCAGGTTCCCTCACCAATCACTTTTTCCCATTGATGCTCCTTGAAACAGAACAATGGTCTAAAAGAACTTTTGGTCTGTCCCGGTAATGCTCTTCTCATGTATTTATGCATATTTACTGAAATACTTACACACTATGAGAAGTTAATAAGTAAATTTGGCTTGTTAATTCAAGAAATGTAGTATAAAAATTCCACGCTTAAAATTTTGATCTAACTTTCCCATAGCAGCCCTGAATCACCAATTTCCTTCTTACCTGCAAATCCTTACACCAAAACGCAACAGCGTTTAATACATAGGACATTACTTACTGTTATCCATAGACCTATTTCAGTTAAACACTTATCATTTTAAGAGCCTAAATTCCTTTATTCTGTTTGTAGGGACAAGCTTGAAGAGAAAAGCTTGTGCATCGTAGCAATGCAGTCTTGGGACAAACAAAAAATAAATGGTGGCATCTGAACAATATCTACAGATGCTACTTTCACACAGTATGGCATTTTGGATTCTGAGAATTATCTGAAAGGTTTGGACAAATTTGTATAGAATCTGTAAGTAAGAACAGTAGGAAGACTTTTAAGTTCCCCTGCCCCTAAATACATGAAAGTGAGATGAAGTTCAGGCTCTTGTCCAAAACAACTGCTTTGCATCTTGACAGATTTGGAACATAACACCACTGATACCACATTGTTTCCCACATTGTGAGGTTGGGGAGAAGGAATACCAGCAAACGAAACAGGAAAGGTGCATGTGCCTAGTATAAATTTCACAATTTCTACTGGTAGTTACGATCTGTACCTCACATCCATAGACTGAACCTCATCTGTCGAATCTTCCATGCTGTTAGATTTCCCATCTACAGCTTCCAGCTGAACAAGTCCTGGAACTGACTTCAGTCCATTAGCAACTACATCTTGAGGAGGTACTACAGAAGCAGGACTCTCTAAGCTTTTACTTTTCAGGCAAGTTGCCAGCCCATTGATCTCTATAAAAAAAAGGATAGAAATTATGACAGTAGTGATATCTTTATTTAATCATTTTTCAAACATCACAAATGCTTTTAAATTACAGAGTAGAAAGGAAGACTGACAATGCAGTGGGACTCAGTTTCATCTTTGACTCACTGTATTATACCTGAAATCCTCCTTTCCACTCTAAAATTGTGCTTTATGCTCCATCTTTTGATTTTAATGAAACTGGAAGAGCATGTATCATCTTTTTTGTCGTATGCTAAAAGCCTTAACCTGGGGAAGTAACCGAGGTATAGATAAATGCTGCAGATATATATATATATTTTTAACTCATGCTTAAAATACATATGCTGTTTTCATCGAGACAAATTAAATCTTATTTTCATCAAGTGAGATTTGGAACAATGCTATAAAAAGCTTGCAAGCTTGACTGTGAGCCAAAGAAAATTCTACCCACAAAACTCAAATGCAGGTTGTGGCAGGCAAACCAATTAGCAGACTGGAACTTCTCATTTATAGAAATGCTATGTCAGGTACTAAATGGAGGACAATCATTCTTCTGCTTACATGGCAAAACGAAGTCTCTCACTGAGACTCTCATTCAGTCTCCAGGGTCTAATACTTGTGACTGACACAAACCTAACTAATCTTTTTCAGAGAAAAGCTCAGAGCACAGTGCTCTATCTGAGGAAAACTCTGAAAGGAACTAGTTATGAAAACAGGTAAGAAAAATATGGTTAGTTTTACCTGGCTGGTTAAGAACAAGGGCTTTTGGTTGCTTTTCCACATTCAAAGTCGATGGTATCTCCAGTTTTGGCTCTTCCTTCTGCAGTCAAGTAATAAATCAAGTATATTAGACAAAGTAGTGTAAACTTCATGTGACTGTGCTCAAAATGTATGGCATTGCTCAGGGCCAGAGGGTGGTCAAAGTTCATCAACAGCAGTAGAGGATTTTTTTCATTTAATATTAGGCAGAGGATTTTTTATTATCATTATTTGTATTTTAACTTCAAAAAGAAAACAGTCTCTGGAAGTAACTGAAGGAATAGTTTTTTCATAGAAAACTTACAATATAAGTGAAATCTTAACTGTCCATCACTTCCTAGCTGGAAACAACTGCCTTGTTCTCAAAACCTACAATCCTGGTAGGCCTAACATGGAGAGCTCAGTAACTACGTTCACTGGCTGGTACAAAGCAGAGATATCACAGCAGCAAACACTACTGGGTGTAAACAGTACCTAAGTACATCTATGGTAATGGAAAATGCTCGGGTTTAATTTTCACATGTGAGTTATTAAAATAAAGACAACACAAATCCTGAAACCACGCACAATTTCATACCTTTATTTCTGGTGTTTCACTCCTCCTTGTTCTCTTCATTATTTCATCTATTCTCTAGAAATCAAAATAAATTGGAGGATGAGAAGGCAGGCAAAATATTTAACACTGGACTGATAAAGGAGAAAAAAAAAAGTCAACAAAAGTCTTGTCACAACCTCATTCTCACCTGTCCTTAAAAAGGGAAAATAAATAAGAAAGATTAACATAACAGAAGAAAACAGCTGGAAGCTGGCTTTCAGCATCAGGGCTCACAAAACAGGACCTTCTCACTAGATGCAATTTACAGACAAACATTTTAAGAAGATGTTGGCAGTTTTGAATTGTGCTCAGCTTTGGAACAAGACATTTGAAACAAACAAACGACAACAAAAAAACAACAACAAACAAAAAACAGCCATTACTTTCATCTAGCTGCCTTTTCTATTTCCATACAGTTGCTTTAAAAAACAGATAGGTTTTTTGGAATGGAGGAGTAGAATGAAGTATCTGAAATTACTCTTTGCTGGAATTCTGTAAGGCGTTACCCTAAAATCCTTTTTTTTTCTTCTTTGTTCATTAAAAAACAGCAACAATAAACTGTTCCAATAAGCCCTCCTTCTTTGCACTACCTTGAAAGGAAACTATTTCACATGTAAAGACATTTTGCTTTGGTATTCCAATCTACAACAGCAACACGTTTCCAGCTCAGTGGTAAACAGTTAAAAATAACACATTAGAATAACATGTATGGAAGGACCTTCTATAACAAGAAAGAGGCTCAGCAGCTCTGCAGCTGTTCTCTCTCTTGCCACAGAGCTGTAGGTAAAGCTGTGCAGTTCCAGCCATTTCCTTGCACAAAAATTGTGGTAGACGGCCCTGCTGCCTCTGCACAATGTAACCAGAGACAAGCCAGGTGGGAGGAAACCTGTCTGTTAATCTCATTAACTTTCTAAATTAAAAACACTGAACTTTTGTTGAGTAAGTTTTAAAACAAAGTCACTCATGTTCCTCAAGAGCCTGTGATGTCCTGGGTTGGGTGGCAATGCACGTTTGCCTTGGCATGCCATTCTCTATTTGTCTTAGGCATTTAACCTTGTGAGTACAGGCTAATTCTGTGTTTGTTCACTGCTTAGCACAAAGTCATTTGCCTTAGGTAGTTCCACTTTGTTACAAATACTGATGTAGATGTTCCCCTAACTTGCAAGCAGCAAATACTAAATTAATCATAATCATCAGTTTGCAATCAGTTTGTAATCAGATTATTATTTCTGGATACTACTAGGTACTTTCTGGGTTATATATTTAAACAAGAAATGAAATAATTATCTTAAATGAGACACAAATATCTACCTTCTTCCGCTCCAGTCTTTCTTGCTCAATTTGCTGCATGATTTGTTCCCTTTCAAGACGAAGTTGCTCAGCTGCCTCACGGGCTTTGATTTCTGCTTCTTCCCTCTAATCAGAATGCGTAAAATACAATAAGTCCATTATTTATTTCAGGTTAATTACTATATAGAATAAATTCTTTATTTATATGTATATGTAAATATATGTATACATATACATTTGTGTTTGAAATGATACCTGTTTCTCAAGTTTGGCTTGGAGCTCTTTTTCTTGCTTTTCTTTCAGCATTTGTTCTTCCTCAGCTCTCCTCTTGGCTTCCTCTTCTGCCTTTTTCCTAGCTGCTTCTTCTTCACGCCTTCTTTCCTCCTCTTTCTTACGAGCCTCTTCTTCAAGACGAAGTCTTTCTTCTTCTGCCTTTCTCTTCTGTTCTTCTCTTTCAAGCCTGCAAAAAGAAAAAATACTGATGTGTTTAAAAGGTTTCATCTTGTTTAGCATGAATCCTACTGTACGTATGATATACAATGAGCATTAAGTAATTATGCATCAGCGCACATTTTCATGACTATATCAACATTATAACTAGGAGGTTGAGAACATGCCCAGAATTCAGGCTAATATTAAAGTTTTATTCCAATGTTTTCCTTATTGCATAAAATACCTCATAGAAATTACACTTTTCCTTAGGAAAACAAACAAAAAAACAAACCAAAAAAAAAAAGAAAAGAAGAAATAAAACATTTCCAATCTGATTTCCAATAGGATATAAATAATGTCTGTAAGCTTCAATAAAAAAATAAAAAATCTCTTTTCCTCTGTACTTAATTCCCAGAATACTGGAATCTATAAACAAGCATAGACTTCTGTGCTTCCTTTCAGCTGAAGATGAACAGATTGGACGAGTAACAGCAAACAGAATCCACAAAACACAGCAATGTGCTCAAAAGAGTGGGTAAACTATTCACCTGTGCTGTTCATAGGCCTACTCAGGGACAGCTTATTCACTATCAGATTCAAGAGCTGCTTTGACAGCTGATCATTTTTGTCCTTGTTGCAGATGTGGGAAATATTTCCATCAGGCTAAGCTTTCAAACACTTCTGATTTTATTCCCCCCACATTCTCAGTAAGAACAGACACGGTCCCAATTTAGACATGCACAGTCAGTGCTTTAATATTAGGGAATGAAGCCATGAACTGTTTACATATGCAACCAGTGCTGAATATGAAGAACAACCCAAAGGCTTGCTCCTGAAACAGAGCCAGAAATTCACTGTTTAGACACAGCAACCTTCAGTGTGCCCACACTCCTAAAGCCCTCACCTGCCTATGATAGGGTTGGGGAGGGAGAAAAACTTCAGGGTAATGTTTTGAATAATACAAGCCTTGCAGTTTAAGGTTTATATACTGGTACTTATATGTGAACCAGTAAAACTAAAACTACCTCATGTACTTTTTACACAGTACTGCATACTGCAGAGTGGACATACCTAACTATTTGGATGGGTTATAGTTTCTTCAGGCTTCTTGAAGGGGCACAATTATTATTTTCAAACTTCCCTAGTCATAAGGACTGCCAATGACACTAACGAATTATGAACACAAATGTAAAAAAAAATTGACATTTAAATGTAAGCTCCTGTATTGATTCTAAAAATACCATTTTGAAGCAGCTTCAGTGATACAGGTTATATTATTAGCTAATAACTTTCACGAATCAATGGAGATACCTCTCCCTTTCTTCTCGCTCCTGTCTCTCCCTCTCCTCTTGTTCCTTTTGGAGGCGGGCCTGTCGTCTTTTTTCAGCTAGAATTTTTGAAGCTTCTTCTGCATCAGTTGTTCCTGCTGTGATCTTTCCTAGGAGAAGATGACCAAGAATGGAAAGTTAGAGAAGGAACTGTGAAAGCGTCCAGAGCTTACTCACCGGCACAGTGGTTAAAACGAGCCTGGTTCATGCTGTTATGCCACTTTCACTTTTCAAATGCATATATCAACATTTTCAGCAGACAGAACATGGCTTAGGTGAGGGCATTCCTGCATTCCAACATTTTCACATTCTCATTAACTTACATTTTTCATTCACTGATAACCCAGGTAAAAAACATACATAGCTGCTTCCAATATATACTTTCACACATACTCATAAATCCATGGCCAAGGAGATTCACAAAAAGAACACTTCATCGCTGTCTGAAATCCTCACGGGCCCACAATACTTCACAATGTGTTCTCTTAGAAAAGCTCACCTTCACTACTTTCCGGCTTTCCTGCAGCAGGTACGTGCTTTTCAGAAGCCACCTGGCCTGCTTCTTCAGTGCGTGCTCCTGGGGATTTTTGATGACTGACATTTTCTTTCTCTTTATCTGCTTTCTTTTTAGGAGTTTCCTGGTTGAGATTAGAAGTGGCACGATGCTTCACAGGAGAAGCTGGATATTGTTTGGCATTTTTAGGAGACTGAGGATAAGTCTTTGCAACTGTCCTGATGAGCAAAAAAAAAACAAACATTGAGTATAGTCTATACATAGTACAACATGGAATTAAGTTCCACTTTTACAAATATCATTCTTCCTTCTTGTGTCTGACTATATTCAAGTATCAGGTTTTTTTGTACACTGCTGTAAAGAATCCACCCTGATGCAAGCAATCAGAATCTGAAATGTAGGGAACTGGCAAGCAAGTTCAAATGATTACTGACTCACTTAATAAGACCAATAATATCACACAAGTTGTATGAAAGTAGTCATGGACAACCTAAAAACAATTATTTTCGTAACAGCCATTTCATAATCATCTTGTCTACTCTGCCCATCTCAACATTTAAAGCAAAGCTACGACCAATTATTACCACATAACAAGGTAAAGCCAAGCACTACAAGAGACAGAACCAACCGAACCATTCCACAGTCCACTCCACTGGTTCAGCTGGTGCTTTCATCAGCACCAGAACAGCGGGCTCGAGGCTCAAAGCTGCACTAGTGGTGACGGCAGGGCACAGCAGCAGTGCTACTGATACCTCATTTGGCTCTGCGTACTTTAGATCGAGTGACAACCCTGAAATCAGTTTTGGCACAGTGAAAGGGTAAGAACAGTTGGTAATGTGCAAATATTTTCAGTGAATAAGAGATTACAAGGAAACAAAAAACCACACACAAACACCGTTAAATATTTATATAATACCAGTAACAAGTACTAAATACTTCTAACATTTAGAAGAGCTGGGCTGCATGGCTTAACATTATGGAGGTTAAAGAGATTACAATCTGAAAAAAGTGATTTATGTGAGTCTCATTAGAAGAAATAATCCTACATTAAGGAGAGCATTACACAAGCAGTTTTAACCTTCCTTATGAATATATAATTGTGTTATTCCTTATCACTTGTTTAATCTGCACAATACACAGTTTCAGATACTACAGCATATTTTCTGGACTGTACACACACTCTGGTAGACCACACACATGAAAAGTATGGACAATGGTTGAAAATTACTGGATGAGTGTGCAAAGAGTTGTTTAGATTATAGTATTGTACGGACAGAGACTATTACAACTGGAACATGATTTGCACTACAGAGCAGACAATAAAAATCACAAGTCTTTCAACTCTCTCTCAATTCATGAGCTCAGGAAAATAAAGGGTTCTTTTTCACCATATTAAAAGACGCTGAGATAACAGAATATAGGGAGCTCATTTAAAGGTGCCCAATCTGTGAGGAAGAAAAGTCTGCAGAGCACCGCACCGCCTGTACTCTCTTGTTCCTGTGCAGAGCCCGTGGTCTCGCAGAACAGCAGCACTCAATTAAATCTGAAGTTCAGCTCAGGTATCCTCTGCCCTCAGGCCCAGGGACTCCCTGTAAACCAGGTCCTTGACACTGCTCCTCCCCTTGGCTAAGCTCTGCCTTGCATCCCAGTGATCCTGAGGTCCTGATTTGTCCTTCGTCCTGAATTACTGTGAAGGCTTCACTGGCTATCACTGGACTCCTGTTTGACGCTGGTTACCAACACCTGACAGGCCCCTGTCACCTGTTCTGGGTGCTGTGGGACGGAGCTCAGTGTGTGCTGTCCCCACTGCCACCAACAGCTCCTGGATTGCCCTGCCTTGAAAGGCAGCCCACTTCTGCTGCTCCTTGACAGAGGCAGGCTTTGAAAAGTAAAAAAAGATAAGTCAGTATTTCCAACTCTTGTAATGAATAGCAGTGAGAGAAGTTGGTAACACTGGTTGATGTTAGTCTAGCCTGTCTTCAGTTTTCTCTTTGGGATACAGATGGATTCTCAAGCCCTTCTAAAGACAGAGGCACAAATTTCAAAGTCCCTACCTATACGCATACATATAGGTCTCACATGTGTGCTTCACCATCGTATCATTTCCTTTCATAAATATATAACATGTAAACAGAAAGTAAACAGCTTTTTTCATCCTTCTCCAGAGCACAAAAAATGCTTCTTGCCGATCAGACAGGTTCTCAAAGCATGCTTCCTTCTTGTGGCCCTTTTACATTCCTGACTTTACCACGTATTTCCTAAATTGCTTTTTACTTAACTTGTTGTGACAGGAAGAGCAAAATAGTCATAACTAAGGCTGACTCATTTTCAGTAGTAGCACAGACATAATTGTTCTCTAATAAAGACACGACAATCAAATTAAAGAAGCTGGTAGGAAGGAATCTAGCCATGACAGCTATGAATCCTGGACTGCATAGGAATTAGAGCACTGTACAACTTGCTGGTGGACAAGAAAGGTGCTAGATGCACTGAGTAAAATACCTTTGAAATTTAAGACCTACAAGATTTCTTTCCTACGGCTCTTTGGCAATAAGAACAAGTATGACTTTACTCATTTTAAAGCAACTAAAAGAGAGAAGCATTTAAAGCCAATTTACTGCAAGGACAGCAGCAGTGAAGCATGAAGAGTTAAAAGCTGAGAAAGCCCATTTTTTTTCCTTCAGAAATTTTATACCATTTACTCAATGTTGAGTAGAAATTATTAAATGAGCAGTCTTTTTCCCTTGTACTGAAACCTATTGCCAACTTAGCATCTTTAACATTCCTGAACATGGGCAGAATTGCTACTGGAAGAAGCTTTCATTTTCTTCATTCCTTCATTCAAATTGATGCTGCTTTTTACCAGAAGAGACAAACCTGATTTTGAAGACAGAAAACAAGATCATTAAGGCAAATAGACACATGCTTGTATGGGGATCTAGATAGATTTTTAAAGTAGTTTTGCCTATGGATAAAAGGAAGGGGATGCAATTATACGCTACAGGAATACAGGAAGCATATATGATGAAGATTAATTAATTAAAGGAGACTCTTCAAAATCCAAGAAGTGGCAGCACATCAGCTGTCTGAAAGTTAACTCCTCTACGTTACCAGATTTTACAGGCGGATGCAGAAGCACAGGAAGCCTCTAGAAGTCTCAGCTTTCTCCTCTCGTCCCCATGTTGATGGCAGCAGCTGGTAAGGAGCCATTCACATCATGACCCCTAAACACACTGCACAAATCTTTATCAGGTCTGAGGATCCACTGGTGCTTAAATTACAGTGGCTTTTTTTTTTTTTTTTCAATTAAAGAGAGGCAGCAGTAACCCATACAGCAGAAGAATGTCTTAGGAATAGCAGAAGAGGAGTTCAGAGCTTACTTTAGCTAAGCACACAAAGTAAAGTACATGGAGTACAAGACGAGTCCGAGGTCACATCCACTTTTGTCCATAAGCAGCAAGATCAGCCCGCTTTCTTCATAAGCCAGGTACGTGACAGGTCATCGGTTACAGCAACTAAGCAGGCTAACTTTAAATTAGAGATCAGCAGCAATGCAATGCTGTATTTCCTCCCCCCTCCCCCCCCCCCAGATCTGCCTATTAATTGACAAAAGCTCTGCTGGAACCATACGGAGGACTTTCACGTTCTCAAACTTGCTGAGATTGCTCTGATCAAAACGCTGTTCCTGGATTCTGACATTTTCGCTCTTTTATCTGTGATATTTTCTCAAAAGCATTTATTTTACTCTCAGTTTTCATCTTTTCTAGCCAGGGACAGATTCATTTCTCTTTTAGATTCCTTAAAAGAGCACAAACTCAGACCAGGTCTATTGAATACTGCTATTTTCTTTGGTAGCTGCGTTACTACCAATGTTTTCAAAACCTCCAGCTGGCCCACCCTGTAGGTCAGCTGCCGAAGAACTCAGAATAATCCAACATTTTATCACTGTTATCTTTCCAACGCAGAGCAAAGACTGAGAAAAATAAATGCAGTAGGTATCAAATAAAAAAATTAAAGATGGGTTAGTGGGGGACATAAAAGCTACTTCTGTGAGATACACGATACACATCTTTCCAATAAGCCATTTTTAAAACTTTTTAAGATCTGGGCATTTTTGTTCTAACGTACATACATATTTAATCACTATTCTGTAATTTGATTGCCCACATGTATTTTGAAGACAAAGCAATGTCCCAGTGGCTGCAGTGGAACGTTGCCCAAAAGAACCAAGTAACAGGTTCTGTTAGTGCAACTGTCAGCAAAGCAGTGTGGTACAATCTGGGAGCTGGAAACAAATGAGGAGGAGCAGAGCTGCATTCCCCCTCTCCCTTTTTCTCCTCACATAAGTGAGATAATGGTTCGGCAAAATAACCTAATGTAGAGTCTTGTCAGAGCTTTCCATTTTTATTCACTTATCTGAAGGCACTTAAAACTAAACTCTACTTCCTTGATTCAGTCAAGTTCCACTGATTTCAAAGGGACTATTTACCCAAAGACACGTGAAGGACACAGGTTTTATTGCTTTGCCAATCTATAAGATAGGACACTTACCTAACCCTCTGAGGGATGCTGCAAGAATAAACTGATTAGTGTATGGATCTTTGAAGGTGAAACAATCAGGAGAAAAAAAAACTCACACAAAATCCTGGTATTATTGACTAAGTAAAAGCTCTAAAGAACAGACGCATTTTACACCATCAGTATCCAACAGCAACTGTTTACAATTTGTTTAATTTTTAAATTAAAGAACATTCTCTATTTTCCCAGCTCCAACCCACTAACAGCCATCACAGTCAACTGATCTATACTGCATTCAAAGCAATACTTTCACACTTCTTTCTTGTGTGGCATTTCCTGATAATATACTTAGATTCTGCCATCATTTCAATTCTTCCCTTGCTTATAAGTATTCCTACTCCTTAACATACACATTTCTTTCTCTCTCCTTCTGAGGTCAGCATTTGCTTACGCATTTTTCTTGGATGTTACGTTTTGCACAATTTTTTTTTTTTTTAATTTCCTCTCTTTCTTCTTTCTCACTGAAATTTGCACCTTCACAAACATCTTTATTTATGTACTTATTGCAAATCTATCCTGCCATCAGTCACTGTCTCTGCTTAGGTTACAGCTTTATAGTCTCGTCTGAGCCTGTTTCAGTCACTCTACCACAACAAAGAAAGCTTTCTAATTAATAAACAATGAAAAAAGATAGAAAGAAGACATGCAACTACCACTACAAACCAAGATGATGACTGAAAATAACTAACAACTACAACAATACCAAGCAAACTGGAATGTCGAGCCATACATTTTTAAGAAGAAAAATGCATACAGCTAACTACCACCTAAATCATAGCCCACGCTTGATTCTTTCCTCAACAGCTTTCAAATATAAGGTGCTATGCAGGATCACTAACTACTAATGCTGTTGAATACGTATTCCTATTTCTTCCACATGTAATTGTTGGCTATACAAGGTGCTGGATGGAGAAAGATTAAACTTGAAAAAGACTGTCAGGTTTGCAAAGAGAATGAGTATTTTATCTATATACTAAATTGCATTACAATTATTCTTAAGCCCCACAGTTAATTTTAAAGGAGAAGCTAAGGTGATACAATCTAAAAGAAGGTTCATTTAAATCCACGGGCCAGCCAGATTATCATCTCCAGATAATATTCAAATATGATGATCAGGATGCATTTTTGATTGATTTTTTTTTTAATTTCTGAGGGAAGTCTGAACAGTACTATAGCAGAAGTGCCGTTCTGTAATCAGTAACTAACACAGATTTAAACTGTATTTGCTGTAACTCTCATAAGGTCAAAGAGGGTGTTCTAATTGGGCCACGTTAAGATTAAATTCTCAGTAATACATTCGTAGCAGTGGTCAGAGTAAGATTCTCTTAAGGAGGAGAGGGAGGGAAAAAGGGGATAACTTTCCAGCTTACACTCACAGAGAAACCCATAGCAAGCATCCTAATTCCTCCATGCAGCACCTGCTTCTTTCTCTAAAAAGCAGAGTCTATATTCCTTACATACATGAAAACATTTTCCTATAAAAAGGTTCTCAGAATTTGCCTCTCTGGGGGGAAAAAAAAAAAAAGAAAAAAAGAAAAAAACTAAATCTTTGCCTAACCTTCTAAGGAAATTAGCTCTATAAATTAAGAGTAGCCATCCCTTTTTCACTGAGCACTACGCATCTGTTTGGTTATTTGACCACATCTCTTTTCCTCCTGTCCCATGAGGACATCTCTAGAATGAGCTATGCCAACATTTTCAATGACTGCCCACTGCTTCACGCTCAGTAGCCCATTCCGCACCAATCATTTTGTTTTAATTATACCTGTTTCTTGCTATGTCTTTTATGCTGGTTGACAAAGGAGATCATTTTCAATATAGGACCCATGAACAGGGTCTAGAAAAAGAAACCACAGACAACAACTGTAGACAATGAATACCTTAGAGAAATTAAGCGCTTGAGTCAGACTTAATATCCCGTTCTAAGAAAGCTGAAGAAGCATTTGTTTAGACCTGTGAGTTGCAAACCATGGCACACACACTACAGTTCTGACAGTTTGCAACTGAGGACTAAGAAAAGCAACTCAGTAAGGCAAGTAAGGTCAGCTATGCCATAGGTCTACAATCCTGCATGGAGTGGGGTGGGAGGAGTAGGTCTATAAATGAACAAAGATTAAAACCAATGGTTTAGATCACAGAATCGTAGAATGGCCTGGGTTGAAAAGGACCACAACGATCATCTAGTTTCAACCTCCCTGCTATGTACAGGGTCACCAACCAGCAGACCAGGCTGCCCAGAGCCACATCCAGCCTGGCCTTGAATGCCTCCAGGGATGGGGCATCCACAACCTCTCTGGGCAACCTGTTCCAGTGTGTCACAATTAAGTTTACTGATGGATGCAGATAGTAGTGCCAGCAAAGGCATATTTTAAACACTAAAATTTCTAGTTAGTATTAATGTTTTGTGCATTTGTTCAAAATCAAATAAAACAAATGCATGCTTACAAAACAAATTTTAAATAAAATTTCACAGTAACTGAATTGCACAGCAATAATTTCAGAAGGATGAGAAAACACTGAGTATCTCCAGAGACCTTTAACACAAATTCATACATATCTGTTCATCTGTTCCTCCCTTCCTGTGCGTATAACTAAAATTAACTGGATTTTATACAACCCTACCAAGGAAATTCTTCAGGAATTTATGCATTCTTTGTAGATAAAAAGAAGCTCAAAGCATATCAGATCACTAATCAGAAAGGCATACTTAGGTGTGGCAGGTGAGGCGGATCTTCTGGACATAGCAGCAGGAGAATCAGACCTTCTGAGAGGAGATCCCATTCCAGATGATGAACCAGGTGTGGTGGGTCGCTTCTCTTTCTTTATTTTCTCAGTCTAGAAACACCAATTATTTTATGTAATTAGGAGCAATACTTCAAAATGTATTTGATAATTTTAGTAACAAAATGACATACAAACAAATTCACGTAGCATACATTCTCAACAATTTTTTAACAGCAGCTCACAAGTTAGGAGCATTTTTTCCATACACATTAAAAATAGGTCACATCTTGCATCGATATAGTAAACAAGGAGCAAGTAAGTAAAGTCATATCAGTGCATTCCTCTCCAAGAGTTCTTGGTGGAGGGCTGAGAAGAGTATTAGGTGGAGTAATCAAAACAATCTAGATCTTACTGCACAGCCTCTCAGATACAGTCAGTAGTGCAAGCATGCATCTCTCATAAATGCTGCCAGGTGTAACAGCATGAATCATGCAAAGCTTCAGCTCCCAGCTCTGGTCCTCTCACTTGCATCCAATTCAGATGGTACAAAACCCCCTACTCTTAGTATTAACTACTGGAAGATACAGGATCTTATAAAACACTATTTCATAGCCCTAACATAAGTTTTCTACAAGTTGTCTTTCATTGTGTAGACTGAGCGAAGGTGAATGACTTGCCTTTACTTTTTCTGGAAACTACAGTGGATCAGTAACATGACTTTTACGCAAACAGCATCTAAAATGTCTACAGAGAGAGTTAAGCAATTTGTATAGAAAAGAGGCACTGCCAATAATTTTGGCAAGTTTCCAAAATATGTGAAGCCTCCTAATTAACCAGCAAAACTGGACTGACTTATACAGATTTTGTTTGTCATCTCCCACTCCCAGAAGTTACAGGCGAGTCCAGAAGTATGCACTTCTCAGTTCCCTGAAAATAAAGGTGTTGCTGTTCTAAATACCATTGCTTAACACTGACTTCCAGCAGGAGGAAGATGTTGAAATGTTGCAACGCCAGAGCAGAAAAGCAACAGATGCACGCAAGTCTTACTTTCCTACTGCTTCTTATAAAAAAGATACTCGTAAAAATAAAGCGATGCAAAGTGAAAGGTAATGACAGGAAGTCCCATCAATTTATCCATAAGTAAAATCAAGAATATTCCAAACTGACCTGGGTCGCTTCACCTGCAGCTGCCCCTTTCCCGGCATCAGAAGTGGAGGGTGAAGTCGCCTTCTTCCTGTCTGTGCTTCGGGTGGGGGAAGGCTTGTAGGGGGATTTTAGAGGACTAGCTGGTGCTACACGAGGACAGATATGGAATACTAAAGAGTTATAGCACAATAGCAAGAGCAAAAGGGAGCACAGACAGAGGAAGCAAGGGAGAGGAGAAAACAACATACTTTTACATCAAAATGTTCAAATGTTATTTCCAGGTTTTCCAATTTTCAAAAAAGATCACATTGTGGAATACATTCATCATGGTCCCATATTTACTAAAAATGCCTCAACTGAAGGTAGCATTTTACAGAGTTGTTTTGTTGTTTGTTTTTTAATCATCTCTAATGTATCATTTTCTTATCCGTACACTTTTTGAATCATTTGATTATGACTGCAATTCTTTTCTCTTCTGAACACTCTCAGCTCCTTTGGATATGACAAAAAGAGTAATCACATAATTCCAGCTGGATAACTTCTGAACAAATACTGTGAAACTGGAAGGGTGACAGAAGCACAAAAATTGGTGTTGTTTGTTTTTTTAAAAAGCTTGAACATGGCAAAGGCTTCTAACTATCTCCATTGCTTTTTAAAATAATAACTCGAATTCTTGAAGAAACCCTAAACTAAATGCTGCTGTAGGTATTTCAGTTATTGTCATTAGTGGTAGATACACTTTACAGGGCAACACTTTCTGGATATTCCTTTTTTTATTTGCAATATGAACAGGATTTAAAAAAAAAAAAGGGGATATTTTACTCCTGTTTTTTTTTTTTTGTTGTTGTTGTTCATATTGCTAAGGTGAAACTTTCACAAACATATAGAACCATCAACAGAACATATGCTTCATTAATAAGATACACACAAATTGTAATCATGTGGTCCTATTTTATACAAAATAAGTCAAGAAGGATACTGACTTTGGAAAAATACTAATTATACTCAGATTTAAAGAAAATAAATTTTTTTTTTTTTTTTTTTTTTTAAGTTGGAGACAGTGCTGTAAAATCTCTTAAGATTCAATTTTCGCATGCTTTCAAGTTTAACTGGGCCCATGTTTTCCTCTGATTGGCTTTCTTGCAACTTGGCAAATTTGCTGCATGTTGAGAAAAACGTTCAGAAACTTGACTGTTGCTTAAGCTAGCTCTACTTCAACCATAAGAAAAACAGTTTTTACTGAACTCTCATAATTCAGGTTTATCTGAATGTCTTGACTTAGAGTTATATTAATAACATGTTGCCTTCAAAAGTCATAAAAGCTAGGATCCTCATTTCTAAACCTACAGAACGCGCAGGAACGGAGCAAATTTGGCCCAAACACAATCATAAAAGCACACTACACGATTATGAAAAGGGAGGATCCTGTTCCATGCTCAGGACACTGCTTCTACTGAAAGAAGTACACATCAAGGAAGAAATCCTCCCTCAACCTTTTTGCTGACAACTACTGACACAACAATTGTCATTCCAATTTCACCTTAGGGAAAAGTCGACCTGTAGGCCAAATGGCATCCCTGTTAGACATGCCAGCATGCTACTTTAAAGAGCCTGTGATGAAGAGGGAGACAAGGCTGGGAGTTTACAGGCAAGATGACCAGGGAAGGACAAAGAAAGTCCCAACTGATTTCTTCAACATCAGTCAAAGACAACACAGAAAACAACATCTGTAGGTGGTCCTGGCAATTCACCTCAACGTTTTCAACAAAATATACTGATCTAGATTTGAACTGCGTTTTGTTCAGTTGTAACAGTAGCTGCTCCATGAACAATAAGTAACCTGGGAATTTTCTCATAAGCAAAGCTTTCTACGGCAACACTTCTGCTTCCTGCACCTACAAGGGAAGTCATTTCAGAGTGGCTCCATAACAACGTCCCTACACACTGCAACAAGGAACACTGCATAAAGGAAAGCATGCTTACTGCCTAATCCATTTTTAAAAGGCCTTGCAGTGAAAGCACAGATGCAGGACCTGAGCCTACTGCAATCACGACACACGAAAATACTGATTATCAAGATGATCAGTTTTATGCTGTCTAATCACTTTTGTCTGAAAAAAAAACAGTTCCCTTTAGCAAACAGGCGTTTGGGTGTTTGCTGTTTTGTTTTTGAATAAAACTGAGAAAGAGCTGTAATACTTTTGTACCCATTTATGCATACACCACGAGCAGGTATAACCTTTTAACCAGGAACTGCTCAAAGTTAGGTCCTTGCCTAAGTATTAACACGACTGGAAACATCAGTTTTGTAGTTGTTAATAAAAACCTCATTTTGCAAGACTGCCATTTACTGATAGGATCAGCAATTATCATCTCTAATTTTTAGCTTCTTAAAGAAGAATAACTTCTGGAACTGCTATCTTCCAAATCAGCATGTCTATTATTTTCCTTTAAGTAAATATCATTTTCTATGTACTTTATACGTATAGATACACATACAAAAATACACATACACAAAAACAGTTAAAAGACAAAAAATGATTTAACAGTAAAGAGCTGTAACCCCAGTAAAAATAGTTAAGGCTCAAATGGTACACTGGGAATTTTGTTCTACATTCTACTTGGGCATAAAAGATGACATCAGTGTATGTCAGTGAAATCCTTGTGTTTTGCTCTGAGAAGTGTCACACGCTGCTCTAAAAAACTGTTTCAAAATGAATATATTCAGTTTTCAGCATATCACTGAAACTGAAACCAGTGGGATTTATTAAATCATTTCTTTTTTATTATTATTATTTTAGATTTGAATAACCACTATGTTTCTATATTTTCATTATTAGGAAACATTCAGAACAAGAAAGACAAGATGATGTGCTTTTTCAATACACTGCTATCAAGAACAGTCTATTTTGTGCTACCATACAAATTCTCATTTGATTCACAGTACTCCATTTCTTTAAGTAGCTACTCAAATGCAATCAAAAGCATACCTTAATGGTTTCAAAGTGAGTAATTCACATTTTTACCTGGATTATCGTACTGCTCAGAAAGCATTAAGGTACTTCTGCTTCTGGCTAAAGATGACTGTGTGGGAGTCAGCAGTCGAGAAACAATAAAGTTTTCCATTGGACTAAGATGCATGCGGTGAGCTGAAGGATGGGAGCAAATAAAAATAAAATTTAAAATGCAACATAACAAAACTTCATGTTAAAATAACAGAAACAAAACAATGGAATGATTAAATGAAATGAAAGAGTCTTGCAGTGTTTGAGATTTTAAGTATTTTCAGATAATCATCATTCCCTTTGAAAAATGGTTTCTGGTTCCTTCATCACTTTAAATTAGTTTTCTACCTGTACAATAAATATACTAAGATTAAGCCTACGCTGCATTTTGTTCTCAGAAAATAGAATACTCCATTCTGCAAAATGGTGGCTTTCATGACTCAGCATGAGAAATGTTTACTTTTTTACCTTGACAGAAAAGGTGAAACATTTGGTCTAACAGCACAGCATCTCACCAGCATGCAAACCATGCTAGAATACATTTAAAATGTGCAGTCTCACTGCATTATATAAATCTTACACAATATGCCTGCATTCCTTTCTACTTCACAGAAGAAAAAAAAGCATCAATTACATAAGAAAGATATCTATAGATGTTCTTACTGCATGTGAATAAAGCCACCAATTGCAATAATCTCAAAGCTATTGATGAGTTTTCAGTAAGTAGCTCAGAAAGGAAATCAATTTTACTTTCTCTTTTCAGTTTAGAAATAAGCCTTTACTGTCATTTCCTTCAGTCAGTATTTTTTTCTCAGTTAAGAAGGTGGTGGAAAAAAATACAAATAAAACAAATCAGAAAGGTCCAAAATAGTTTACTGCGGGATAAATTCCCCAGCTCTCTCAATAGTGTTCAGTAACCACTAATCCTGCAAGACAATCATCTTTCGTTGAGCCTCTCATGCATCAGGGTTTCAAATCAAATTAAAGGGCTCTGGTCACCAGATCGAGGTCTCCCAAGAGGCTCACGGATGTACTGCTGCCAGTGGTGCAGCCCGTACCTACTGTCCAGCCATGTCTGCATTGCTAGGAAAATCACAAGCTGTACTATTATGGGAAATGCTGCAGTTACAGCAAGCACAACCCTGTTTGCTAGAGTAAAAAACCCCACAGTGTTGACCTAGGCTCTCCAGTGAGGCAGCACTGCCTTGGGACAGACTACTCAACGATTTGATTGTATTTTAGATTAATAATTCAACATACAACCCCTAAATGTTTGATGTCTTTTGAATAATAGACATAAGAGAGTTGCACAGATAGTTGCAGAGAAGAATTGCTTTAAGCAGAAGGAGAGTTTATGCTGGCAGGAGACCAGCATGTTCACTTGCCTCTGTCGGGGGAATGTGTTATTGCCGCTGTGGAGGAGGAGAGGCGCTTACTGATTGGCGATTCCATTTGCTTTGGCAGGTTCATTGTAGAAGCTGAAAGTTTGTCACATGCTGCAGAGAGACGCATTGAAGATATTTGTATTCGGATCACAATGTTGATAATCAACTCCCAAAAATTAACCTTGCTTTTGTACTCGCGGCCTTGCTGCTGATCACAGAGCTGAATGAGCAAGGCCTGACACACACGTGTTCCGACTGCCAAAGGACCATTTGGGACAGACTTTGGAATGTGACTTTTCTGCTTGCGAATTTAACATTTCAGTTACACGACTGCCTGTGTTTTACGGTGTCACAGGCAAATAACTGCGTATCACATCTGCTGAATGAAGCCGTTCCAACAGAAGATAATAACAGCACAAGCAGAAAGTTACCTATAATCCCAAACTGCATACATGGGGGCTCTGATCCTCACTTTC
>JAOWBP010000001.1:98773033-98786409 GCA_028571105.1 Tragopan temminckii | reverse complement strand
ATCACTGTTTCACACACACTGCAAATCAAAAGGTGTAAGATAGATGTGCCAGAGTTCTTCAGCCTGAGTTTGTAAAAGCATTTTACTCAGGCACCACATATTGCAGGATGCTTTATTCAGAACAGCACTTTAAGGCACATGACGAACGTAAGATAACATTACGAAGAACAGAAACATAGACTTAATCAAAAAGTGTATCAACTCTTCATGTTTATTTAGAACCATAGTCTTAGATGATCTAACATTTTTGCAGAGGTCCACTTTCTCTTATCAATAAGAAAGCAGACCAAGAAGAGAATACTGGAACAGAAGTAATCACAGAACCTCACAGCACACATCGAACAAGTATCCATGAAGGAAATAAGTGTGAAATCAAGTGTGTCTCCTTGTGCTTTTACAGGCAATGTTCCAAAATATCCCATCTGAGCTATTCCATGGGGATATAAAAACTGGAGTGGACCATTTGAATATTCACATTTTTATAAAAGCGCTTAGTGAAGAAATTAAACCAACTCACCTTTTCTTTCCTCAGAAATCCATCTCTGTATTTATTAGTGGTAAATCCCCTTACACCAACAGAACGTAACCGTTGGTACTTAGCTTGAATATATAAACCCTTCTGTACTAAGCCTGATTTATAATGGGATTGCAAACGGCCATCTGCAAAGTTGCTCTGTAACGGTAGGGAAAGGGAAAAAGCGCAGAATGAGGGCACCAAAACTCAATAGCTGGTATTTACAGTTATACAGACACGCAAAACCGACAGTAGTGAACAAGAATATGCAATAGCAAGGACTGAGCCTCTTCCTTACTTACAGCTTACTGTTCCTTAGAACACCAGCTACCACGTGGATCCAGTAACTGCCACATTACATTCACTGTTTAAAACATCTGAAATTATCATCGTTACAGAAAAACAGGAATTGCTAAAAGGAAAACATCAACAACAAAAAGAAAAAAAAGCACCCTACTTGCTACCAAATTCACTGATATAGGCCTGCAGCAGGCAAATGTGTTGAACCTAAAAAAGTTACGCTAAGTAGAAGTCAGCATGACTATCATATATCTTCCGACCATAAGACCACAGAATTACTTCCCTTACTCTGTTCTTTTATCACCCCCGGACTGAAATACTGTATGCTAACCTAGCATGAGAACAGATGTAACAGAGCTTACTGATGAGGGAATGATAAACTCACAGAAATAGCAATATAGGAAGACCAACATTGACAGCAGCAGTTAAAAGGATAAAAAAATCTGTTTATAATTAAGCACTCCAATCTCCAACAGAACAAGCTATGAAGTCTCAGAAAAGTTCACTGTAATTTTGCCTAATTTTCCAATAATGCAGTTTAAAGTTTTCAAATGTGATAGTAACAGAAAAAATTCCTGTAGATTATCACCCTTTAAAGCTTTTTCACCCCATCCAGAGTGAAGAAAAAAATAGTTCTTACATAAAAAGGAAACATTGTGTTGATATAAAATACCTGTCATGCTTTACAAACAGCTTTAAAGTGTAAGACAGAATTAAACAACAGAAAAAGAGCCTTTCTTGAGCATGACCTAATTGCTCTGGTGAAGTCAGTCTCCTTTTGACAGAGTAAGGATCACTTCAAGAAAAATCACATGCTCTCAGGTTGTGATAAGTTTGGTACCAGTTTCTCCACTGCGTAGCTGAAGAACAGCTAAGGACTGTACAGAACAGAAGTTCCTCGATGCAAATGCAGTTTGTCATTTCAAAAAAATCACTTCAGCCATCTACTATGTAGAGATAACCATGAAGCTGGCCCCATCAGTCCCTAGCATCACTCTCACGGTGCTTGTAGGCAGAGGACATACTTGGAGAAGACTACTAAATGCTATCTAACTGGAAAGTACTTACTGAAAAGGTATCAGAGTCCAATCACAATACAATTAGGTGCAAGTAAATTCCTTAAGTAGATACACGCCTACCATAGGGGAAGCTAAAGGGCGTTTGCAGTGCTATATTAAGCCACTGAATACACAGAATCACAGAATGTCCAGGGTTGGAAGGGACCACAAGGATCATAAATCTCCAACCCCCAATACAGTTAACAGCAGAAGTCCTCATTTCTCCCACAGCTGCTGTGGTTCTCTGCTTCGATATAGGAGGCTACCAAGGGAGCCTCAGAGGTCTGCTGCTGCATTTGCACAGCAAGCAGCAAAGAAGCAGGACAAATGAGAAAGGAAGAAAAGGTGCAAGATATTGAAAGTGAGGTTATACATACACTTTAGTTTCAACTCATGCATCTACACAAGCAGAGAGAAAGAGGAATAGAGGTACTATTATCAGGGCAGAATCCACTGCATAAACAGTTAACAGATCACATACACAGGTAACTGCAATCACACACAGTTGAGAGTAAAATGAGATAATCTAAGGTGAATGAAAAACATTTCAGCCTAAGGAAAAAAAAACTGAAGTGACATCTAATTTTACATTAGGACCATTTTATAATCAATGCTAATCACACTGTCTATGAACCAATGGCTTTCAAGCTCTAAGAAGTGTGTAAGAGCTAATATGTTACCACTGCACTGTGTCTGGCTAGGGCAGAGTCAATTTTCTTCACAGCAGTCCACACAGGGCCATGGTTTCAGTTGGTGACTGACACAGTACAGACAACACAGCAGTGTTCTGGCTGCGGCTGAACAGCATTACTACTCTCTCTTCCCTCAGTCTGCCTCCCAACAAGCTGGCCAGGCAAGACACTGGGAGGGGACAGCCTGGATACAGTCAGGACAACTTACCCAAACTGACCAAAGGATTTCCGTGCTCATGCTCAGTAATAATACTGAGGAGAGGGAGCTTCAGGATCGGTAGCCATTGCCTGGAGGCTGGCTGAGCATCAGTCTCCCTGTGGGATATGGTAAGCAACTGCCTTTGCATCATTTCTTTTTCCTTCACCTTTCCTTAACTCTGGTAATGCACTGGAACAGGTTGCCCAAGGAGGCTGTGGATGCCCCATCCCTGGAGGCATTCAAGGCCAGCTGGGCAGCCTGGTCACACAGTTGGCAACCCTGTACATAGCAGGGGGGTTGAAACTAGATGATTTTCACAGAATCATGGAATGGCCCAGGTTGAAAGGGACCTCAAGAATCATGAGTCTCCAATCCCCCCCTCCACAGACAGGGCCACCAACCTCCACATTCAACCCAGGCCATTCTATGATCTTCATTTCATCCCATGAGTTCTCTTGTTTTCGCTCTCCCTGTTCTCTTCCCTAGTGCTGCTGGAGGTGGGAGAGTGAGCAAGCCATTAATACACAGGACTGTGTAAGTTACAGAATGAAGTTTAGTTCAGAAGATTACCATACATGTACCTACTGAAATGAATCTCAGTCAACATTTTAAAGTCTCTTTACAGAAGAGATCTTTTAATCTTTGAAGATTTCTTCGGATCTTTTATGAAACTGCTCTCTGAAGTATTTTTTTCTGTAGAATGTTAAACTTTTTGCAGGACCATATGCTAATAACTCCCCTCCTCTTTTTTTTTTTATGTATCAGGAAGAATTTAGTATATTTTTAATATTCAGCTAAGGAAGGCTCTTGAGTATCAAATCACCTTCCTTAAACAGGTTTAAGCAACAGCGTGGGCAGGAAAAATCCTTTAAGTTATGCAAGAGGAAATGAAATGCAAGAACATTGATGAAATCAAATCAGCAGTACTGTTTCCATGGTAGTAATAATGTGCTATACACATATAGAAACCACAATACTAGTGAAAATGCTATTTTCTCAAGTTATTAAAGCACTGTGGAACTGATCACTGGATACAGCAATGTTCAGTTTCACATATAAAGCTAATGGCAGTTTAAGCAGATTTATGTTTGCATAGTCCTCAGCAGTATTCTGTGCTGATGTAAAATAAAGGAAATTGAGGACTGCTTTGAATAATCTACCAACACAGTCTCAAAGAGACAGTGCTGAATAACCACTCATCCCTTATAAACAGGCCATATGGAGGGGATAGTAAAAAATACTGATTAAGAGACTATGACACCTTTCTATGTTAAGATGGAGTTATGACAGGCTAACATTTTTAACTCGTTAAGCTTCAGCTTGAAAGTTTTTTCTGTTTCGTTGGTTCTTTAAACAGCAGAATAGTGAGCCCTTTTTGATAGTGTTAGCTTAGCTTTCTGGCAGACTGACTGCCTTTTTTTCCTAACAGTTTCCTTATATTTAGTCTGAAGGAGCAGAGGAACCCTTCTACCCTTCAAATTGTTATCCAAAGTGCTAGCTGCTGAGCTAAGCCAACACAGCCTTACTTCAACTTCACTATCTTTAGAACAAGAAGGATCAATATCTATTCTGTGGTATTTTACTCCTGAGAACACATTTGTTAAATAGTAAGTACGGGTAATTTTAAAGGACAAAATGAGAAAGTTTTTTTTTCTTGACATAAATAAATCTAGTTGGATGTTTATTTTTATTTCAGCTGTATGGATAGAATACTGAATAATTCAGCTCAGTTCACTGCCAGCTTTCTTTCTTCCCACTATGTCAGCAGAAACAATTAGGTTACACTGCCACTATTTTCCACATTCAATGTCTTCAAATCTGCATTTCTTTACCAAACTCAATAGGATCAAAATCACAATTTATACAATACACTTCTGATAAAAGCTGATCTGTACCTTAAAGTGTCTCTTGATGGGACCTGTATTTTCAAGGCGTCCTCTGATATGTCTATGTGGGAAAGTATCATTCGTTCTTGAAGAATAGTAAGAATTCTAGTATGAAAACAGATAGCAAAAGTCATTAGCTTAACATTATTAAACTAAAAAGGAAAACAGTTTCTAGGTTATAGTAACATATTACAGTCCTTTCAACCTTGTGATATTTGACACAAAGCACCAGAAGAGAAGCAAAGGGCCTGGAGTACAAGTTGGCTGTAATGATAGCAGAGCCCAGCAAACCCAAAGATGATACAAACCATCATGTTAGAATATCGTCCTCTTAGGTTGTTACCTGCTCGGATTTCTTCAATTAAGGCTCTCCAACCCTGCCCCTTCAGAACAGATGTCTCAATTAGCACACAGCATGTGTAATAGACTGCTATAGCAGTCATCCCTTGAGTCAGGAATAAGAGCAAGATTAGTACGCTGGACACTCCTGGTTAGCATATGGTCACTATTAGAGCATTTACAACAAATACAAGCATCAATACTGTACATACCACCATGGCAACCAGACAAATGCACTGGCCCTCCAAATATTCTGCTTTTAAATTTGTATTATAGAATAGCACATTGGAGAAGAATTGCTAGCCACAGAAACATACCTGATCTTAAGGACAAGTGGCACGGACAAGTGGTATCAAAACCGTTGTGGTACAACACTGAAAGCTGAAGGCAAACAGCCATGGTTGCATAAAACAGAGCACTCCCTCCAGACAATGTTCTTTCACCTTTTCCAACTTTTCCCATGACAGTTACCTTGAGAGGATCCATGCAGCTAAAGTATCATTTTCCTCATCACTGCATACAAGTATTGACAAGTATTACACACTGATACATGCTACACTAAATTCATCTACTGAAGACAGAACTGAATTGCTAGTGAACTCTTGGCCAAATTCACTTTTCCCCTGTTCCTTTTAAAAGTAGTCTTGAAGAACCACAGAACTGTCCCAGCACTACTGAATTCCTTTTTTTCTTCCCCCAACATAAAACACCTTTAAATACATTTTAAGAAAAGCTTAAGAACTCTCATTTTTCTCAAATAAGCTAACATTGTATAATAAAATGCAAATGTATTTTTATGCTTTGCTGCTTAAAGAATTTCTGCTCTCCAGCAAAATATCAAACCTTTCCAGTGGCAGAAATATTTTTGTATGCTTTCTAATGTTGGTAGGCTAATAAATGCAACAGAGCACTGCTAGAATCAAATTCAGCTCTAACTGGGATTTAAAATAGCATTTTTTAGAAGAATATATTATTGCCTGCAAGTCAACTGTTTAGCTTCTGGAAATGCCTTGCCAGGAGTGGACTTAGAATACGAAGATAGTCCATGAAATCAAATACTTACAAGGAAGCTGGGAAGTTTGACATGCTTTTCCCTCTGGGTATTTCACTTTGTTTTTCTTGGAAAAAGCCACTTAGTTACCTTCATAAACTTTCTTCTTCCTCTTTGTTCCCTTCCTCTCCACACCACATAACCAAATGAGGAAGCTTACTGTTGCAGTACATCCTTCTTTAAAGAAGAGTATTTAGCAAGATTCAAAGAGAAGCTATTCAAAAAAATTTCTTGCTGTAGTTAAAAATATATCACTGGGAATTAAGAAAAGTTTGCCTTAGCTAAAGATGGAACACCGCCCCGCTCCTCCCAGTCTCAAACATACCCATGGGCCATTCATGCATTATCTTAGTTTTGACACTGCTATGCTTGTCATTTGAAACCTGGCTCTCTGATGTACTCTTTCTTCTCTCCATATTCATCTGTAAGCCAGAGCAAACAAACCTAAGAGGAGTTCGTCAGGATTTCCCAGGGTTTGATTTTTAAAACTACAGGTGAAACACTCTTAACAGAGTGGTAAGAGATGTCTACTGTATACTTTTTCCCCCTGTGTTTTTCCACACCTTTACGATTTTTGCTGACATAGCTATTGCTACCTCCCTCCTGCAGCACAGAACAGCTTCCCACAAAAACTGGTGAGCTCTGCCTGGAACTAACTGAAACAATTTCTACTCAAGTATCTGTAAGAAAGAGCTAACCCACTGAGTGCTTTCTTATCCAACAACTATTATCTTAGCTCTTGCTTAAGTTTCAATTCCTTCCTCAGTATTTTCATGCATTTCTGTGCCCCACTCATATAAGCTCATTTTAGCATGCTTCCTATCTATTTCCTGTTTAATAAATGTGGCTGGCCCAACATCAGCGTTCTGGTGCCACAACAAACTATTTCTTAAATCCAATGCACTCCTCTCTGTGCACTGCCTTTTAGTCATGATCTTTACGCTTTCTAATATTTACATTAGAACAGTTTCCAACAGCATTCGCATCTAAACTTCTATTCCAAAACAAGACTGACTTGCAAATTCCAAATATTTGCTTTCTTGGAGAAAACAACTATGAGTGGCCTTTACTCCCATTCATTTTTTGTTTTAAAGCTGCTCTCAACTCCATTAATATCACGTTTCTGAAAAAAAAGCAGTTGTGGATACAGTCACACAGCTCTGAATTTGTTACAAAAACACTACTCACTTCACAAGTTAAGTGTATGGCTGAAATTACAGTTGGCTACTTCGAAACTGCTCCAGTTCTCAGCTCCCTCAATAAATAGCAGAGTAGTACTAGTACCTCACACATATGGAGATCAAACTTGAGCTATGGGCTGCCAAGATCTTTTCCCATAGCACCCAATCCTCAAGAACTACTTCAAGAAAGGCCATCTATAAGCACCAATCTCACATAGCTTGTCTGGACACCACAGGGAATGCCACACAATTGGAGCCAGGTTAGTTAGCTGAACTATTTACATCATCTCAGAAACGAGACTTAGCTGTATTATTTATCTTTTCTACCCAGGACAAGATTATGTTCTTTCTGCATTACTTCACGTATTCAGCATTTAACAGAGTAGATAAAAAGAAAAATACAAGGAGCAGAATAAGAATAGAGCAAAGGCAAAGAACAAAAACAGACAGGAAGATGCAATTAGAAAGCATCGATTAGTACGCTCCAGACATATATGCAAGATGTCCATAAAGCCCCTATGCCAAGTGGTGAGCACTAGGTCATTCTACTCATGCATGCAGATGGCAAATTAACTCGTGAATGGCTGACTTCATGAAGAGTCATCTCTTGCATTTTTAATACCTATGCTTTCTTAGCTACCGCTCTTCTGAATTGGCAAGTTCCTCAGTGCAATGTATTGCTTCGCAGGAACATTAAAACTATTTTAAAAATTGCATCTAGTTTGCTACTAGATGTCAAAGTGAAGTCTTCCTGAATCTTCAACAGTTCAAACAACAACTCAGTCTCTATTCCAAATTAACATCTAGCATCATTTTGCAATTACTATATTAGTTAAGGAGGTATTACTACATGTTTACAGGGCTTCAATCTTAGTCTTCAGGTTTGGTTTTTGTTTTTACTTTTAAAATTGTTGTGTTGAGTCATTTTGCACTTACACCTGCCAGGCAGCTACCCTTCAATGACAATCACTACTTTAACTGCATAAAAACTGTTTTTGATGGACCTTAAAGGTTTCATGGTCTTCTGGAAGCCTGTCCATAGGCTACTAGTTACAACATATAAGAACTGACAGTTTCCCTTAGGCACCCCTTAGCACCAGCCACAAAAGAGGTTTTAGAATTATATGGTACAAATCAACACGGGCAGCTACAGAAGTTCTATTAAAGAAGCACAAGCGCTTCAAAATAAGACTGCACTCATTTAGAAAGTTTTCCAAAAGGAGTAAACATTTCTTTCAACTGAACTTAATAGTACCTATCTTCTCAATTTCAGTATTAAGTACATTACAAAGAGAGAGCCTAAGACAGATCAAGTGCCCAAGTCAGCCCTGATAAACTCTGCATCAACACAGACAAACTATTCCACTGTAAAATATTTCATCCTTAGGAATATAATTCCAGGCATTTCTGTAGTCTCATTTGCATTTTCTTTCTTAAAAAAAAACAACCAAAAAAAACACCAAAACAAGATATTTCAAAATTTCCCTCATGAGGATAAACACTGTTACAGTAACAATGCTGGACATAGTCCCAGGCAACCTGCTTAAGGAGGAAGTTGGACCAGATGACCCTCAGAGACCTCTTCTGACTTGAACCATTCTGCAAGTGCTACTGACAAAACAAGACTCACATCTTCCCTCTGGACTGATGACAACTAGCTCCCTTTTCCCCTTCCCAAGATATTCCATATTACTTCAGGTTACTTGCTCAGTAAGAATGCCTTCTAGTTTGTGCTTTAGATCACATACATATTATGAAGTGGGAGAAATGCAGCATTCAGGAACTTACACTGCATGTAGCTTCATAAAATAAATTTGTACTATTTACTAGAACATCTTAAAACCAATTAACTCTAGTAAACCATTATGAACCCTAAGTTAATTTGGCCTGTTCATGCTACTCAATTAGAAGTCAAAAGTTGAGCACCTTAACTCCGAACTCCCTGAAAAAAATACTGCTTCCATTGTAAATACACCCAACCTAAACTAGCTTTCTGAAATGACAAATTCCTGGTAACTTCCCTGTGAGGTAATAAAACACAACAGCAATACTCTAGAGATGTTCAGAAGTAAAAGAAATATTTTTCTTTTATCAGCATTTAGTCATAAAAGCTATTTTAGCTCTCTTGAACTATTCTACACTACAAAAGATGCCTGAGGAACTACTGGTGTACTAGGACCAAAGCTAGAACCATTTTTATCATTGAGCAAGTCTGAAGATAAAGACTCAAACAGAAATTAAAAGGCAAGAGTTCACAGATCCTTAGTCATATAAGCCTAAAAAGTGCAGCAGAAAGTGAATTATGAAGCTAAGGGGAAAAAAAGTGCAGAAAGAACTACTTCTAGATTTAGACTTACCAGGTGAGGTTTCCCAATAAATTTCCTGAAAGGTGGCTTAATGAACCTCGTAGGCTTTTGGAAGCCATCAAGTTGAGAGTTCTGTAATCTTGAAAAACTGCAGCTTTGCTGATTCCTGGGAGAATAATTCCAGAAAGAACAATTAAAATCCAGAACCACAATATAACAATACCTGGAATTTTAAATGACCTTATTTTATCATCACTACCACTTAGAAATGATGAAGTGATGGCTTCCATGTAATCTTAATCTAAAGCATTTGATAAATGACTAGTCCTCTGGCTAAAGAGAAGTCCAAGTTACACACAAGTAAACTCCATTTTCTTATGCAATGATAACCAATGGTGACTTCTTTTTCAAAGCCTCACTTTTTAAAACAAGTTTCCCTGACTCCCACAGCTACACCTCCACTCCTGGCTACCACTGCCCTCTGCTGGCTGACACGCTTTTTGCATTTCAGCGGTTTTAGATTGTGCTACCTTCAAAGTCGCACAGAACTTCTCGTCTCACCGAATTCCAAATCGGATAGAAGCTCCGATAAATACCCAAATGCTAGCATATGCTTGTTACCTCCTCAGTTAGTACAACACAGCTCTGACTTCGGCTTTTTTTGGTTTTGTTTGTTACTGAGCACACTGCTAATTACTGATACATCCACAACCAATAAATAAAACGTACGTATATCATGCAAAGTAATCATTAGAAGCCAAAATTTATAGTTCCCAGAACTATAACGTGTATAATAAAAAAGGCCAAAAGAAGGCACAATGGGCTAGCTGATTAAGCATTGTCAAGATCTCGTACGTGAACTGTGAAAAAAAGCCTGCTTTTCAGGAAGGTGCTATCCATCTGCCATTACTGCCCTCAGTCTGCAAATGCACTAGCCATCAGCACTACAAGCATAAGTGTCCTCCAGCCCCCATTAAACTCAAGGACAGCCACATTTCATAAAGAAACCTGAGCTTCCCACTGTAAATAGTATATATAGAAAGTAAAGCAAGATAGCAACCGCAGAAGTAGCAGAAAAAGCCTTACCAGACAACTGGGCCAAACACATACTGAAGACACAGCATCAAGCAAATACAAGGCTATAGGCAACAGTCCAATAATTTGGTTTTATTTTTCCTTTGAAAACTCTCATCTTTTTATTTAAACAACCTCAAACACAGGATTATTTTTTTTCCCCTACAGTTTTACAAGTCAATTTTCCTAAATATGCACATATTGCCACGATTTGCCATTATAAACTGTTTAAAATGAACAAATAGCAATATATTCATGTATCTGCAAAACGTGACTACAGTGTAGATGCATTTCATTACACTCTGGCAACTCTTCAATCAACACCTCTCACACTAATAAGCCATCCGTGTAATCTTAACATCAAAAGCAAAAAAAGGATGACTGAGGTTAGCAAACACCTCTGGGACACACATTTTTAGCAGACCTGCTGCAGGAATTCAGAGAAGTAAAAAGCAATTCCAAAATTTAATGTTCATAAAATTAAAAAAAAAAAAAAAAAAAAAATTATCTTTGCTGACATTCCATGACACCACAAACAGCCAGAGCAACACAAGAATGCATTCGTTCTAGATCATTATTATGAAACTAGAAAATACCAATAAAGCAGTAGTAGAAAAATAACCTCTACCAACATAATCCACCATTACATAATAAGCTTGAAATTTCACTGACATATGTCACAACTGAAGTCAAACTTCGAAAAAAATCACAACAGATTTGAATGCAACTGCGGAAGCATCCATAAAACTAAATGCACAAGAGAAGAACAAGCTTAGGCAAATGTGATTATTATTAGCTAATTACCTTGGAGCTGTACCATCTGTATGAAATGCTCTCTCATCTTCATTCTTCAATCTCTCTTTTCTTCTCCTTTCTATATCATGGCGTAGATCATTTGGATCTTCTAAAACTCTTATGATGTTCTATTTAAGAGGAAGGGTTGGTGCCAAGTTAGCTTGTAATAAGGAAACACTGACTTGATTTGTCCTTCAAGGGTTTTATTCAGTATATAATCTTGTCAACCAACCATACAGACATAGGACAGTTGTGCATCAGCCCAAGAATCCAAAGTCCAAAACAATTACCTTCTCTCACCATCTGCCTCCTTACACATTTCTGAACAGCAGTGAACAGAACACTGGAATTTCAGCTAAATAACTGCTCTACATAAAGCTGACAAGAAAAATATTCGCAAACTTCAGTAAATCTTAAGACAGTCTACTCTTCTTAATTAAGTAAGTTGTACCTCCACATATGAGCACTACAGAAAAAGAATAGGAAACCAAGTTGCAGTAAACATGATTTATAAGGGGGAAACAAAATCCCATGCCCCTGGATAAAAGCAGGGATTAGGACAGCATTCAGTATAGAACTGCATTCTGTACGTTGGGCCAATCTAACATCAGCACAGAAGAAATATTAAGGGTTTTTCCAATCTCAGACAGAAATTAGAATCCATGTCAGTTGCCCACTTAGTATTTACATTAAGTAAGAATAAATAGTTCAAGCAGCAGTAATAACCACGCTCCAATTATTCTGGAACACATCTGCACTCTACTTACCACAGTAATGGAAGCACATTTAATATCTGTGAATACAGTCATGCATTCCTTTTAAAACAGAATTGCTAATGGTCTTCAAAACATATAAGAGTAGCTTATCAATATAAAGAGGAAAAGTGTTAGTTACACCTATGTAATTTTCACTGAACTATTAAAAAAAAAAATACCTGAGGAGATTCGGATGGGACAGTTCGCTTGTTCTGAAGTTCTGCTAAAGACATGTCAATCCTCCTGAAACAGCAAAATCACACAAGAACAAGCAACATCAATATAAATCATTATTAACCAACTACAGAATCTACAGATTATGTACAGATAGTTTAGAGTCAGTGAAAAAACAAACAACTCCAGCTATGTTATGTAAAGCCTACTGAAGATTAACTACCTTGATCCAAATAAATTAAGGCAGAAGAGCACCAATTACCTGTGAATTTCTGGATCCAAACTTCTTTTAACTTCATTCATATTTGGAATTGGTTTATCCTGGATTTTTGAGAACCGTTCATGCAGAGTTATGTCAGAAGATGTAAAATAATTTGCTGTGCAAAGACATTAAATACAAGAATGTTTATGTGCACTATTTCAAGTATTTTGTAGGAAATTTTGCCTTTCAAAAGATTAACCGCTAAGGACACCATGACAACTTCTGAGATTAAATTCCAAACTATTTCCACTTGTAATTTAACGTTCCCAAATGAGAGATTAGGCCAGCTCAACTGAGACAGCCCTCTTATTTAGTAAGATTAAGCTGAAGAAAGTTAACTATTTATCAGTTCCATCATGGCAACTACTAGAAGCTACAAATAAAGTTCTGCACTACATGTGATGCAACAGTCTAGAAACTCATCTGAAAAATCACAGGAACTGAATGTAACTAATACATTGTGACTATAACAAAGCTTTATTTTCCCCCCATCCTTCTTCATTTGTTAAAAAAGCAGTTTAATCTCAAGCACTTCCACGAAATCCCTTCTACGTTAACAGCCTACAGTAATGCCTCTAAATAAGGAGCAAGACCTTCTAACCAACGTGCTCCATCCAACCGCTTTAGCTCTTCAACCTACATTCTCCTTAAATCAATGACACGAAAACAAGTGAAACCTAACACTTGATATTTACAAGGGCAGCATGCCTAATTCATTATTTCTTTTATAGTAACTGTAAATACATAAATACATACATATACCCCAAATATTACAGCCACCTTTAATTTG
>JAOWBP010000001.1:98758481-98772933 GCA_028571105.1 Tragopan temminckii | reverse complement strand
GTTACAGGGACATCATATCTAAATCATTAACTTTGAGTTTAGTAATCATATATACATAAACGCATACATATTACAGCCACCTTTAACTTGATGAATAATTGTGATTATTTCCTGAGTAAATTCTCGCGATGGGTCGTTCTCAACACCTCGTGTTACAGATTCCATGTGCTCGAACACTGGATGAAAGCTTTCATTTTTCCTGCCAACAGCAACCAGATCATGTGACATCTGTCTGTCTGTAGTATGACTAGAAGCAGCCCTAAAATAAACATTTGGAGATGCTCATTTTAAAAGAATACTTGAAATTTTCAAACAAGGAAGTAGAACAAAACAAATTAAGAAGTTTGTTTTAAAAATAAGAGCCATGCAACTGATTTTTTTTTTTTAATTAAAAAAACCAAACCAACCAAACTATAAGCTGCAAGATTAACAGCTCTAACTATACTTTGGGAATCCCTGTTTCAGTGATGCGTGATACAAAATTTCTAAGTTTTAAACTTAATACATCTATCAAATAAGATAGATATATGAAGATCTGTATCCTTTTCAGTATAGTTCTGGGAGGCAGTTATGTGTCTGTTATAAAAAACTAACAAGATTTTCAACAGTACACAAATGCTAAAATCTCTGCACCTTTGAAAACTATCACTTGAGCTCAGTGAAACATCTCAGTAACAGCATGTGAACTTAGGAATGTGTATAGCATCTTTTTGTCAGGTTTTACTCATTCTAAACAGATGCATAAATCAAATAGTTCTTACAAGAAATTTCACAAGCATTAAAATTTCTGCTGTTCTTGGTGCAATAGAAGTACTTCTCATTTGGAAACAAGTTGAGAACTCAAATATTCCACACAAAACTTTTAGGACAGAGACTTTACTGTCCATTCTGCAAAGTGATAATGCACCTGCCTATTCTGTATTTCAAAAGCAAGAGCGTAGAATTTCATATAAAAATTGCACCAGAACCAGCCTCCAGCAAGTCCCAGGAGTCGGCTATCTGTCTTCAGTAAATGCCTTTCAGTGAATCCAAACAATCTCAGTTTAGGTATTTGTTACAGATGATTTGAGTTGCCTAACTTCTCCCAAGGCTTATAAAGAATGTATTCTTCTCAGCTCAGCCATTTTAAGTCATGTGTTTGTTAAATGCCTAAAGTAGGCAGCATGAATATTCTCAGTCATCAGTTCCTCCAAAATTAGCCATTTAGTCTCTGCTAACGTCTTTGTTGTTGCTGCAAAGGCAAACCTGCACGTCAAGTAAGCTGTAGTCAATATAGTAGTTTCTTCAGCCTGTAAATAATTATTACATGCATTGTGCATGACTTTCAAGAATAGCAGCAAGAGACTACTATATATAGGAATCATCCCACAGGCTTCCAAAAAGAAGCGGCAAGAATTAACTTTTTTCCTTGCATTATCACTTAGGAAGAAAGAATTGTTCCCTTTCCTCAGTCTTTCATATTAACCCCTTACACGGGGACAGTAATTCGTCTTCACAACTCTTCACCGTATTACATATTTTCTGAAATATTGGAAAAAAACTGGCATACGTTTTACTTGAGAGAAGTAAAATACCTTTTAAATGAAGACTGAATAGCTTCCAAAAGAGATTACTGCCATTATCCTCACCTACAACAGGTAGTCAATTAACCAGGAAAACCTGCAAATATCTATACAAACCAAGCTGCTTAGTCTTTACAATGTATGCTTCATTTAGGCTTCCATATTACCCCTTTTTTTCCAATTGAGTTGACAACAGAAATGCTAAAAGCAACCAGAAGTACTATACACAAGATAGAAACATACTCCACTACTTTTCAGTTCTGAGGCTCCAAAAGATCGTTACGTCATTTACTGCAATACTAAATAATATAACCCAGGGATTTAATTTTTTGACAGCTTTATTGGACTTGATCTTAAACATCTGAATGTGTACCTCAGATTTATGCAATTTAAAAGCTAGCTAGTTTTCAGAAGAAATGAGATACTCCTCGGGAAGTCAAAAAAAAGTCATTATATTCCAGAACAAAGAACAGATTTCAACTTTTCTGATTTTGTCTGTTTTGAATAAACTTAACACATTTACTCATAATAAGCAACTTTATTTACAGTTTATACTGGTTCTGTTCTTTCCACTTGCTACTAGACTCCTATGAGATTAACTAGGCTTTTTTCGGGTGATTCTTTTTCGGTCGGTTGTTTTTTGTAAACAGCAACAGGCATTGAGTTTCCAGCCGGAACAAGTTAATGCTTTAAACAAAGTAAAATTAAAAAAGGTACAACCTTAGTTTGTCCTTGTTACTTCCTAAGGAAACACTGCTTTCCTTTGATATTCATAAACTGTAAGCAGACTGGAATAAAGAGCAGGTGAGGGGAAACAAATACCTGTACCTGTTCACCATTTTCTTCATGTCCACTTTGATTGTGAGATGTTCCCTCCTACAGTTGACATCTGACATTTTCACATCTGAAACAGTATGACTTGAATCATGCTGGCTACTGGAAGAATCTCCTTTTCTCCTGAGTTCCCCTTCTTTCCTTACTCTTTCCTTCTGCTTGTTTTTAAAGGGTCTCAGATCAGCATCCATTTTAGAAGAGTTAACGCAAGCATCGCAGCCCTTCTTTGAACTATATTTAGCAGGGACTTCAACATGCCCTTCTTCAGTCTGTCTCGTTCTTCCACCACTAAAGTAATCTAACTTTTTGCTATTCCAGGCACCCTTAGAAGATCCGTATTTCTGATCTTCCTGCTTCGCATACTTCTGAGCTCTATCATCTGTAAAAGACTTCTCCCCATCCAGGTGCCTGCGCCGTTTGTGATTGTATTCATAGGCTATCTTTGTGACAGATCCCTCCGAGTACTCCCTTTCAGTCGATCGGTGAGACTGGGCACCCAGATTTCTCTGATCCTCCTTTTCTTGGTAGGGTGGAAAAGAACGCTCTTGCTTCCACTTGGAATTTCTTGCTACTTCTCCACCGTCATACCTCTCCATTTCTTTAGCCCTTTTAGACGTGTGCCCATATTCTCTGTAATCGTGATCTTCAGGATACCTGTGTTGACATAAAGCAATTTACACTTGCACTAGAGAAGAAAGCGAGAACTTATATGTGAAGAATGTTGGACAGCAGAATGCGTGGCAAGTTAACCCATAATCCCTCACGCCAAGGTACGGATGTGCAGGGGCTCTTAAGAGGGAAATATTATCCTTTCATACTCTAGCCATCAATATGATTTACTTAAAAGACAAATATTTCACTATTACCAGTCGCCCATAATTAAACTACAAAGTGGCAAACGTGTTTCAAGGTGGTTATCTTCAACTATAATGAAAACAGACTTTCACTTGAGGCTTTACACCACAATACCCAGGTTTTAATTATTTTATTCCTATACCTCTTCTGTAAAGAGCTCCTTGACGTAAATTCATCAGAAACTCTTCTGGGTGACTGACCATACTTCTCTTCGTGTAATCTCTGGTGCCTCAAGTCATCTTCATGCCATTTTCTTTCAAATTTACATGAAGCCCCTAACGGTCTGTGAAAAGGTTTAATTCCTTTTTCATTTCCAGTGACTTTGTAGTGTTCAAATGTGTATCTTTCTTCCATTTTGTAGTGGTAAAATGACCGATTGTGCTCCTTATATGGTATTTCTGAGTATTTTGGTGGTAACTGACATCTCCTATTGCCTTCAGTTCTTTCCGATGAATGTGTTCTGTAGGGCTTATGACTGTAAGCATCCTCCATGGGAATTCTTTTCAGGTTTGGTGAAGGTGATCTACGTTCATACATTCTCTGGTGGTTATTTCCATGAGGTGCAAACCTGGAATTGCTTTGTCCATATTTTTCATCATCTGTTCTCCAAGTCATAGGTTTCTTTAGGTCCTTACGAAAGCTTTTATATTCACAGTCATAATTAACATGAGCGTGCCTTTGCCTGTGGTGCTCTGGACTCCTAAATGCTGGAGATAAGGACCTAAGGCAAAAATAAAATTCACTTTGAGTAGTCCCATAGAACGGAATCAACCTCTTAAGAGCATCTATTCCCTAAAGAAGCCCAGTTTTGATCAACTGGGAAGAAAAACTTAGAACCAGTCAAGATATTCAGTGTCATTTGCCTAGCTAGAGTACCAAACTTGCTTTCAACTCTACTGAAAGCATTCACAGGAAAAATACCCACTCAAAATACTGGTAAGTCAGTCATTTTCCTCTTATAGCATTTTACGGTTTTTTTAAAGCTAAAAGTAATTCCATGTATATAAAGTCTCTGCTACACAGAAAACAGCTGTTACACATTTTCACACTTGTCAAGCGTTCCCTATCTTTTTCAGGACCAAGAGGAAAAAAAAGGCAAAGAGGAAAAAAACAACCATGAACAAAATGCAAAATGTAAAAAAGGAAGAAAACCACAAGGTTTTCAGGTGTTCTTTGCGTGCCAAGATAAAAAAAAAAATATATGGACTGAAAACATAAGATATTTTACTGAAAAATCACACAGGTAGCTTGAGAAAGGCTGTTTTGGTCTTTTTGTGCAAATGTGTGTACATGCATATACACATTTTATACAATTATTACAGCTTCTGCTCTTAAAAGTTCAGTAGTACCCTTATCAGCCTTGAATTGTGACCTACAGTTAGAAAAATGAAAGCAACTTGAGAGTTTTTAGCCAAAATCCCATTAAAGAAAAGCAGCACAAGCCACTAGCAAGAAACAGAAAGTAATCCCAGACCAAAACCAGACACAGCATTCACTGTATATTCTCAGAAAATAGCACTAGAGAGGAATTCAAGAAAGTTATTTCCTTTATGCATATATTGCAAATATAGTATGTGACATAATCGATTCCTCTGTTTCAGCAAACAAGTTCAAAATCAGACCCTAGATCTTCATAAAACTATGTAAGCTATAAAACTACCATCAGTACCTATACTGCCACGCCAAAATTTCTTTGACTGTTTTAGTTAGGGCTCACATTTTTATGAGAGCTCAGGCATTTCCTCCTCTTCTTCACTCAAAGGACGCTCCCAATCATCAGTACAGCATGAAGTAGGTAGGATATCTCTAAAATTATGCTTGTATTATTCAATAAACTTCCTTGATTGTCCAAGACCAAGAGGCAAAACACAGCAAGCTACAGATATCAGGTGGCGTTGGAATAAAAATAAGCTTAGTACTTGGAGTTTGGTATTTCGGGCAATTTCAATTCCCAAAATATTAAAGCCTAACAAGGGTCTTAGCAAGAGCGAAAGCTTAATCTTCCCCGTTTTAAAAAAGTTAGTAATAAAATTATGACGTGGAAAAAATGTTACAGAAACTATTCAGTTTGAAAAACAAACTATGATTCTTTAAAATGCATCTTTGCTGTGAATATAAGTAGTTTCTTTTGCCAATGTTTGAAGACTTCATTATAAATCTGTCTTCGGAACTACATTTCAGAACACACAGTTACAGATAAAGCATTTACCTTTGCTTCCATCGTGGTGATCTTGATCTAGATCTTGTCATCTTCTCTCATGTGTCTATATGAAGTTCTTGAAGCTGTAAAAATGATACAGTTCATTGGTATGATAAAAGAATTCACTACAGTTTGCAACAGAGGCACATTTTTAACCAGGATAGCATTAGATGCATTAAAGTTGAGGTGTGGCACATTTTTTAAACAAGTTTTATTTTCACTACTAGTTCTCATCTTAAAGCAAGTAGCTTTTATCCTAACTGCTGATCTTAGAACACAGTTTATTTTCATTGTAAGGGATATAAATACCTGGCTATTCCTCATCTCCCTCTCGCCCCATCCTATAATTTAATTCTGCTTTAAACCATTAATCTCAAGCAATATGCGGGAATATAAAAAAGCTGTAAATATTAGGAGGCATTGAATGCTATAGATGACAGAGGGGACAGTGAGCTAGTTTTAAAATGAAGTTTACAAGTACTTGTTTTCATTGCATCATTTTATATGCTGAGCTTCACATTTTAATAAATACACCAACGTTTTTACATCATTACAGACCTCCTATAAGTTTTTACTGCTCCATCCAATGTTAACATTTGTATTGCCACATTTCATCCAAATGAAACTATCTACAAAAGATACATTTCTGTACTTTACTTGCTAATAACCCACTACCTAGACAAATTGCTCTTGAGTCTTGGAAGCAGTTTTGGGCATTCCTTCTCATAAGGAGATACAAAAGCATCAGAAAGAGATCTATGAAGTCTATCCTTCTTGGTGCTCCTCAAGAAAAGGTACTAAACGCTTGGAAAACAAGTAAAGAAAGGACATACAAGCTCACCAGTAACGTGACTGGTAAATAAGAATGGAACAGTTATTCATTATTTAGCAAACACGAGGAGTAAAACAGAGTAAAATTATCAGGTAACTGGTTAGAAGTTGGAATTTGAACCACATACCCTACAGCTCCTAATTACCACAAGACACTGTAAAAGCCAGAAATATAAGTAGAGGCAAAAAGAGAACTATCAACAGCTCTGAAATTAATGAACAACCAGCCACTTGAAACTGGAAACTAGAAGAACGCGTACAGGTCAGTGTTGTTTTATACGTGCTCTGGTATTTACCATACAAACTTGTTCCCAGGCCCACACGAAGAAAGAGAACTGCTCCAGAAAAGCCACCTATAGACTTTTTGATACATCAAGGCACTCAGATCTGTATTTTGTAATTAAACCTTTTACCCAATCAACTGAAATTGAAAGGAAAGAAGGGGAAAAAAACCAACAGAACCAAAGAAAGCCAAACAGCAAGCTTTATGACTCATAAAAAACATGCAGGGAATGTTCATGCAGAGAACACATATGTTCTCCCTAGTCCCACATCATACTACTTGGTCAGATATTACCCCTTGCTGTATCTTGTTTTTGTATGATTCCATCATTAATAAAACAGCACTATCTTTGAGAACATACAGCATGCTTCTAATACCTACCACCACAGATGGATGCTAGGTAAACCATGCATATAATCTGCCACATTTCAGTATAATCTGCCACATTTCAGTATAATTCTGGAAATGTTCACCTCCTATTCATTAAGTTGGACTGCAATCTAACTGAACTATTATTTGCCAGACGTAGTACAGCACAATTCTAGATCTCAGAAGTCTCACATTCTATGAGAGTATCTGCTCTGCAATAAGTCTATGAGGCAAGACATAAAGCTTTAAGAACTGTTGCTAGTGACAGCAAAGCAAGAAAGAAGTACCCCAAGGTGGCACATAGAATTTGTTCCTTGAGCTTTCAGACACAAAGCTAAGCATTACCTCCTAGATCTCAAAGACACGCATCTGAGCACTGCGTGGCTTGAATTTAGGCCCTTTATTCACTCAAAGATTCTACTGGCCAAAGTTAAATAAGGTATTCTAGCACCAGTACTCACATTAAGTATTTTTCAAGAATAAATAATGGTGTGGCTGCAATTATTTCCTACATCTCACAAGTAAGGACGCATTCTATCAAATTAAACAGTATGTCAGAAACATGAGAAAACTGCTCCTGCAAACATTTCAAGAGATGAATATACCACGAACTCTGAAGATTCATTACTAATCTCTCTTCTTATAAGCTTTAAGTGACTGCTTCATATGCCACTCAAATTCTCGTTTTCTATCCTCCCTTCAGTTCCGAACTTCATCCTTCATTTTAAAAATAGGTAAAAACTAAAAACACAGAGTACCACTAAACCCCACCAAAAATCATCATTTAGATCCTAATGCAAGGCCACAGAGCAACCAAGCTAGAATCTGAACTTCCATACCCAAACATGACTTATTCTTTCCAGACCAGCTAAACAATTGTACTAAAAGCACAAGAAGGAATGTGATGTGATTTTCAAGACCTCGCCTTAGGATAAAAAGGATTACTGTCACTTCCACTCCCTAGTGGAAAGAAAGCATTCACTTGTTTTAATGCACCTCCTAAAAAGCGACTCAGAACTAAGAGATTCACTCACAGCCAATTTAAAGGTGTAACACACAGCATACAAAGGCAGGAAACACTCAATGCCAAACAAAATTTCTATTGTAATACCAGAGTCGTGAATTCATCTACACAGAATTTCTAAGCATGCTGCTAAACTCAGGTTTAAATCCTCTATCCCAGATCAGCAATACAGTTCCAAATCAAAAGAAAGTCTGCCATAAGGCACTAAGCAGCAAGCCTTTCTACTGCGGAATGATTTGAAAGAAGCGGAGGCCCTGCAGTTCCCAAGCCTGCATCCAATCCAGATGCCTCCTAAAGGTCAGCTCATCTTGAGTACCAGAGACACCAGGACCTGCTGTACTCTAGATTCTGCATTTCACCAGCTTCTCTCATTGTACTTTATATGACACCGCCGCTACTGAAGTGTGCAAAAATGTTTGTAACTAAGTAGTATTACTAGGTTCATCGTGCTCCTCGCATTCACTGCATTGCAACAATAAGTGACTCATTGCAGGAGTTATCAGTAACCGTGTTTAGGCAGTTCTTTTCTTTGCCTTGACTTTTGGAATGGGAATCAGGCAATGTCTCTCTAAGGAGAAACTGCCTTTAGCCTGCTTCCAGCTCTCCTCTGATTCTACACTTTGGAAACCAGAGCTTTCTTGAAGTTTCCAATAACAACCTGAAAAACGTATCTTGAGAAGAAGTAATTTGGGAACGACCAGAAATTGTTTGGGGCACATCAACTAGAATACACATTCTTTCAGTAAGACCACTGACTTTTAAGAACTTGTTTTTCTGAATTAAATAGCCTCCAACCTCTTTGATTTTCTCCAACAAGAAACACACACAAAAACACACAAGAGACTACAACCATCCAGCTGAATGGAACCAGAGTTCTCGTTAATGCAAATAGTCCCAACATCAGCGGGCCCCAAACAGCTAAAATCTTACAGATAGGACACAGATGGAGTAAAAGTAGTTAACTCTTTGTAAACAGACCATAAATCATCAACTGCTTTGTGTGTCTTTCTGGGGTACTTTCCATCATCCACAATACAGACGGTAGGAGAAACCCTAAGCTGTAAACTAAGGACAATTTCAGAGGAGTAAGTGCTCGCCAATTAAACTGCCAATTCCCCTGTGGTAAAGGGAGGCATTTCTCATTCCATCGTAAGGACTGCCACAATGTCACTGCAACTGCCTCCCAAACATCATACAAGAGGAAGGGCTAAACAATATTTCATAAGTCGGGTCACACAGCAGTCACAAAGACAGATGTTGACCCTCACTGAAAAAGCCACCTACTTCACTATTCTTTCACTCTTCTCTAAAAGAAAATTAGCAGCTGCAAACTTTTCATATGGCTCTCTTATAGGCTGGGATCAACAAGGAACTGCAAGGGACATGCCAGAGCATGCCCTGTAGTGCTCGAGGGCCCATCAAGAAAGAGAAACCAGAAACTGACTGTCAGCACCACCACAGCCCATCGTCACACAGAAATACAATCAAATCAAATCCTCAGCTGCAATCCAGACAATTTAAAGATTTTAAAACAACAGAGAAGGCTGTTTAGCCTCAAACAAGAAGCATAGGACTGGCAACTTTTCTAACAGATATGTTAAAATAGCTAAGTCAAAGCTTGTCATGTGTGTGTCCCCAACTATTGCCTGAGCAGGACATAAGCCTTGCTTGCTCTTCAAGGAACACGCAAGTTCCCTTGACATCGCCGCTCAGAAGGGAGTCTCAAACAGGGATCTGAACCATGACACACAACCCTGCTTTCTGAAGCATGACTCTGCTTAACAAAGCTGGCAGGTATACACAAATCTTGCCTCCAACAGAAAATGTCTCAGAAAGAGCCTAAGAACAGACTCGCATCTTCCAGCGAACCAGCTAGAGCCTTTCTGAACTGCTGTGAGACTTCACACGACCTTTAGCTTGGTGCTTCCCAGACTGGCTTGGTCACTATCATCGCAAGCAGCGGCTGCCAGCACTGTGCTGGGTCACATCAGCACTCATTTTCCCCTCATTTTTCTATTCAACACCTTCAACTTTCAAACCCCAGCTCCGAGTTTGCACCCTGATGCACGGCTACAAGCCCTGCTGGGGCTAGAAGCAGGATGCCATGAATTGGGCCTCAACCATCTTGCCTCACACTCCTCACTTCAGACCTTCTCCTGTGTCTAGAGCCAGCAGCACAGGGACACAGCAACATGTACCTCCTGGAAGAGGCAGAAAGGGCTCCAACTGAATGATGGCTGTCAGACAGGCAGCCGGCATTGACTGACGGCTCTGCCAGCCCTAAGAGTAACTCCTGACGCACTCCCTCTGGGCAGCACACATGACAGCTTTGCAAGTTATGAGCTAGAGCAGCTACCAAATTCAAGGACACACACACTGTTGAGGCAATGAAACTCAGCTAAGTGATTTCTAAACTGTTTCTTTTTACAGGCAACGAAGAGATAACAAATCTATGCAAAAGACTGTGGAGTATGACCCAAGCATAATCTGCTGAAAAAAGGGAGAGGTCCTGCAGGGCTGGAGAACAGGATGAAGCACAGGCCCAGTAACCATCCTATGGCCAAACTGCCCCTAGCTGTGCAGGTCAAGTGAGGCTGTAGCTACGCCTCTGTCACTCCACTCACCTCCAGCCATCTCTACCCGCTTTATCTATGCCCAACACTCACGTCAAGGGCCTGAGCTATAACCAGAAGTTGTCAAGGAAAGGAGAATGTAGTAGCTTTGGCAAAAGCACAGAGCGCATAGAACTGAGTGAAGATTAACATATAAACAATCCCTCACGTTTTTGGGAATTGAAAACAAGGTCTTAAGGAACCAAAGGAAGTTCCTCTGCTTTTCTCCAAGATCATGTGTTTTTCATACCCCTGCCCATATCTTAGTTTGCATACTTTATAAGAGTTCGGTCCCCCTTGCTTATCATGTATGTATAAAGCATATAAAATCAGGACACTGGAAGACAGCCTTTGGATCTCCCCTCAGCTGGTCTGAGACCTCCCTAGTATGCATGCTCCCATCCCACACCTCACTGTCCTTCAGTATCCACCTCACAACAGATGCATTGACAAGACAAGCTGTATATCCTTTCCTACCCTAACTTATTTTGCCCAGAATTTGTGTAACCTTACACAACCCAATTTACCCTTACCTACCCCAATATAGGCCTCCCCAACTCAAATACCAATTAGTCATAGGCTAACACATTGGTTGCTTAGAATACATGCGATCGTAGATCATATCTGCAACAGCTTGCTCAGAATACGTTTAATAAATTGTTTTGGTGCACCCAGTTTGTGTCAGTGGAGCGTGACGTAGTCACTATCTTCTTACTGGGCAAAACATACCAGGGAACAGGGTGGGACAAAGACCTAGATTTGAATTCCATCTGCAGTTTCCTCACTGCTCTCGTATCTGATGAGTGCTCTTGTGAAATTACAGAAATCTCCTCCTGGGCTTTTGTTCTTCTCAAAGAATCTTTCACATGTTCAAGGTTATGGCTTGACTTATCTTAGCACCACATTACCTTAACCAAATTTCCTTAGCCAGTCCATACCATCCTCAAAAGCACCTGAGGCAAAGCGGCTGACAGGAGTCCAGAGATAGCAGGAACCAGCACCACCAGTCAGCAGTCACACCAAGCACGTTGCACTGCCAAGCCACAACCCCTGCAAAGCCCACTCAGATCCCTCATCCTGCCAGCTCCCCTCCCAGCTATCATGGCTCCAGCCTCCCATGAACTCAGTCACTGAAGCTTTGAAATATTTTTGTTCTCTCTTTTCAGCCTTTATCCTGCTACTGTGATAATGAAGGGTCTGGAGGGCAAAGTGTCAGGGGAGGGGCAGCTGGGGGTCAGGGAGAGGGTCTGCACACAGGGCAGTGGGCATGGTCCTGTGTGCCAGAGTTCAAGGAGCATCTGGACAGCACTCTCAGACACTGGGTTTGATTTTGGGTGGTGCTGTGTGGAGCCAGGGGTTGGACTCCATGATCCTTATAGACCTCTTTCAACTTGGGATGTTCTGTGATTCCCCTTACACTCAGAGCAGGATGAAGACCTACTGCAGGAAGTACAGTCCTACCTTTAGTATATACTTCTTACTGATACACTTGTTTAGTGTATGTAATTCCTTGAGGTACCCATAAAGTACTTCCTTGCCCCTGTGCGTTTGAACAAAAGAGTAAAAATACCTGAGCAGATCTACTGAGGCACGTAACTTAAGCTCAACATGCTCTCATTTAAAACTAACCCATTTAATGGCACTAATTAGTAGGCAATGCCTTACCTCTGTAGAAAAACAGATTACAATGTGAACTGGGAAGAGACTGACCAGAGTAAGCCTGTATCACATACTAAATTACTTATGTCAGTCTCAAAAGAATCAGGGTCAGCAGGTCATAATAGGTGACTGTTCTCTTCTTTGCTCTCACGTGACCCTACCCAGAGTACTGTGTCCAGCTCTTTGGTCCCAGTAGCAGGAGAATGTGGAGCTGTTGGAGCAGGTCCAGAGAAGCACTACTCCTAAAGAGACAAGCTGAGCTTATACAGCCTGGAAAAGAGAAATCTCTGGGGAGACTTCATTGCGACCTTCCAGTACCTAGAGGGGCCTACAGGAAAAATGGGGAGTGACTCTCCATCAGGGAGTGCAGTGACAGGACAAAGAAAGATAGCTTTAAAATAAAAGGAAGCAAGTTTAGATTAGACGTGACAAGGAAATTCTTTACTCAGAGGGCAGTGAGGTGCTGGCACAGCTGCCCAGAGAAGCTGTGGTGCCCCATCCCTGGAGGTGCTCAAGGCCAGGTTGGATGGGGCCCCGGGCAGCCTGAGCTGGTGGGGGGCAGCCCTGCCCACAGCAGGCAGCTGGAACGTATTGACTAGCCTTTTCTATAACACACTGAATGAAAGGTCTTTAACATACACCTACTACAGAGCCTTAAATTTCACCATAATATCCCCAGCCAGTTCTCCCTACTGAGTCCTAAGGAGATGTCAGAAGCATGTTAAAAATTAATGCCTTCATTGTCTTAATATTTAAGCCTAAGAAAAACAAAACAGAGAAACCACAACTTCCTGCCTACTGAATGCCATCCAACAGGCCTCAGCTGTAATAGCAGAGATGTCTGCCATTTAATCTTAAGTCACGAAAGCAGAAAGTGAAAGAAATGCCGTATTTACTCAAAAGCCTTGTAGAATCAGTGACACCACATACAGGTGCTGCTGCCAAGAACCTGGACAACCAAAGCTGTGCTCACCAGCGAGACCAGCCCTCGTGGAAGGCTCCGAGGATGTTTCCTCCTTCCCTGCAGAGCCCGCTTCCACTCAGGACAGAAAGAGAACCCAGCCTGTGTTGCGTCCCAACAGGTGAACGCCCACAAGGCCCATCTCATTACACCATAGGTGGAGGAAAAGTTGGTGTGAGCGCTCTTACAAAAGCCCTGGCAGAAATACCAGTTATTTTGCTAGCGGCAGATGTGGAGGAGTGGAGTACACGGACACTCGCTAAGACAGCTGTTTATCAGTATAACAGGGCGTGCCACTAAGGGAGGTTAATTAATTCAGCTCACCTCAACAACACCTATATTAAATTAATACCTAAAAAAAATCCTCCCAGTCCTACAGAGAGAAAAGATGAAAACAAGGGGGAAAATCTTAGTCATCCATCCCCCTGTGCCCGGCCCCAGATCTCAGACTGCCACAGCCCAGCTTCCACCACCAGCACCCTTCCACACCTCTGCCCTCCTCCTCCTCCCCCTACGCTCTTCCTGGAGCCTCTCACACTTGGCCAAACTCTGATGTCAGGCTCCGTCTCTCCTCCAGGCCCACAAACACGCCAGGTAAGCAGGTAAGGAGCATCTCCCCGCAATCCGAGCAGCCTTTGTTTTAAACCCTTGGGGACCTAAGCTACGTTTAGGAGTGACTCAGGACAGCGGTGAGCAATGCGGACACCGTTACCGCCGTGGTTGCTCCCTTCCAACCTACCGGCGTGCCGCACCTTCAGATGAGGATGAATGACCACGGAACGCAGCACGGCATCGGTCAGACCGGTATCGGTTCACTTTCCTTCGGCCCGACTCGAGCTGCGGGACGTAGGCGCTCGGCCTGGGGACAGCTCGGTGCCGAGTCCTCGGCGCACGTTGCCGCGCATCACACGCGGTTATGCGGGCGAACAGGCGCGGCCGGGGAGGGGGGCAGGCACCGTGCGGGCCGCGCAGCCGCCAGCGCAGCGATGCCCGCTGACCTCTCGTCCCCTTCACACCGCGCCGCCGCCACCTGACGGACGGACGCCAACGCTTCTCCCCCTCGCGGCCGCCCCGAGGCCGGGCCGTCCCGCGGAGCCGCCGCCGCCGTCGGACCTGGAGACCGCGCCCGCCCTGGGGCCGCGCCGCGAAACCGAGGAGTTCAACGAGCTGCTGGATTTCGACTTCATCCTCTCCAACTCCCTCATGCACCAGGAGCCCGCCGCCGCCGCGGTGGTGGTGTCCCCCGCCGCCGCCCCGGCCCC
>JAOWBP010000001.1:98739964-98758381 GCA_028571105.1 Tragopan temminckii | reverse complement strand
GAGGGAACGGCATGGAGCTGTGTCAGGGGAGGGCAGCTGGGGGTCAGGGAAAGGCTCTGCACCACAGGGCGGTGGGCGTGGAACGGGATGCACAGGGCTGTGGGCACGGCCCCGAGTGCCGGAGCTCTGGGAGTGTCTGGACAGCGCGCTCAGACATTGGGTTTGACTTTGGTTGGTGCTGTGTGGAGCCAGGGGTTGGACTCCATGATCCCTGTGGGTCCCTTTCAACTCAGGTTACTCTATGGGTCTATGACACTAAAAAAGAGGGCAGTCAGATTTCCTGCAACACTTCTTGTTACAAAGTTAGGGAGAAGGCAGCAAAATAACAACAGTGCCTTTTCAACTGCAGCGGAATTTGGTAAAGCAGTCCCTGAGCTGCTAGTCATCCTAATTGTTGCAACTCACTTTAAAGGGTAAAATAATTTCCATGTTAAATAGAAAACTATTTTTTACCAAAAGAGCTTCAGCTCATCCACAAACTCCTCTGATCATGCTACTTACGAGATCATTTTAGAGACACTACATTCACGCGAACAAGTTGTTGTTTAAAATCATTCATGTTTTATCTAAATAATCACAAAAAAGCCCTGAAAGTAAAATGGGAAACATATTGTCTTTAATTGGTTTTGCTTTTGATACGCTATTCAAAAAAAAAAAAAAAAAAGGCAACGATGTTATTTTTTCTTGCATTAGCTCAGGCTTGAATTTATGCATCATTCACAAACAACTGAACTGCTGTTTGCCGTCTGAACTGTTAAGTTTATTTAAGATGCCTTATTTAGCATCTTTAATGCACAAAGTGCTACCAAACAGTATGTCAGACTGGTTAAGTGCTGGTGTCACAGAAGCCTCTACAGTAGGCATTACAAAGCTAGCAAAGGCTCAGATTGAACGTTCTACTTGAATGTTTAGACCTATTTCACTGTAAGTAGGTATTTGAGGTATCAGTAAAGAGCCAAAGTTACATAAATGCATGGACAATTTCAAATAATAGCCATTAATTAGATATTAACTAGGTATTCGTGTGAAAAAGAAGGTTATATTAATGGAAGTGTTTGGTGCTTAGCATTCAGAGTGCTTGGAGCCCTAGGGCCCAAAGTACTTATAATTAGCTGTAGAACAAAGGCACGTTGCATTGCTCCAATACAGAGATTCATCAGCTTGAACAATAACTATCTCTAGAAGGTTTCAAGGGAATCATTTACAGAGAAGCTACTTCAAAACTACAGTCATAAGGAACCCTGATCCTCAGGTGACCAAGAAAGATGTAATAAATAACACTGTTGCTACAGAGAGGAAAAAAGAATTGAGAATGACACTCAGCCTCTGCAAATATGATAGATGTAAGGATGATCTTCTTCTGTTATCCCACTCTAGCACAGAAAATTATATTTTACTGATCTAGCCTTAAAACGTTTGTCCTCAGTCAACTAGAATGAATTGACATTAATGACATTTAAAAGAGTGAGATTTCAAGGAAAAAAAATGACCCCATAGATATGCCATTTTAAATCATAACATTGGCCCATGCAGTTTGCAGTATACTTTGCTGCCGCTCAGAGATTCCAGGAGTACAGACGGGGCAAGGATAAAAGACACACACGTATGGAGCTATACACTAACCTTTCAAAACAGAAACATAAGTTGAAGCAAATACATCATATTAATGGCAATGTGCAGTGCCACCCAAAGGTCAATTGACTTCGTGAGGTTTGGTCAAATCCATGAAGCTAACGCTACGAAATACTACTAATAAAAGATTCCATAGAACACAGCTATACAAGTTAAATGTTGTGAGAGTTTTGGAACATTTGTCAAAAGTGAAATGCTGAAAGGCAATCTGAAAAACAAAGTCAGACAAACTGATTCCAATTAGGCTGCTGACTGCAATTTTAGAGGAGGCTAACTAGATGAAATCAATATAAAATCATCACAATGCATTTTAAAAGCCTACAGGACAGACATGTCTGTCTTCCTTTGCTAGTAGACGCCACAGAATACAATTTTTTTTAATTCAAGTTCTCTTCAACAGTGTTTTCTGTACAAAGAGATGCAGGGTCCTATTGGACAGTTCCTCAGAACCGTTCTGCTTAACCTCAGTGCTCCAGTTCTGAATTCCCTATGCACGCCCCAAACTTCTGCTCCCCCTGTCATCTTGCCATATTACTAAGCCTTAGTACAAGGAGTGGAGTAGAGGTGGCTTACAGACACTGCTGAAAAAGCCATGGGGACATACTTATTATTAGGGAGTGACAATTGAGGAAGAAGACACAAGAAAATCCACTAAAAAAAGAGAGAAAAGGGAGCACAGCAGAGGATGAATTTGAACATGACTCTGCATTTACTCCAGTTTACTTTCTTCTTACTGTTTGGTTTTGTTTTGTTCTTTTTATAGCACACTTCTCAGCAAATTATCCTGGGTTACGGTGCCCTAACCCAGAATATTTTATCCTTAATGCATATCTTAGCTCTCCACTCCATTTCAGTCACCCTTCTCAGATTCAGTCCTTGTTATTAATTCAAAGACAACACCGTATGCAGTTCTTTTTGTCCCTTAACTTTTTTTCTTTTCATCCATTTTAACATCGATCATCAGTTTTGGCTGTCAAGATTCATGACAAAATTGTCCCTGGGTTGCAATGCCAGAATTTCACTACTTCTCTTAAATTTTACTACTTAAGTCTAATATCAATCTAATATCAGTTTCCTGCAAGTTTATGCTAGGTTTACAAGCAGGAGAGGATTCCACTTCTAAGTGTAATCTAGATCAGAGTTAATCGTGGCTATGTCTCTGCCAAGTGTCCTCAGGGACTAAATTCTACGGCAAGATTTGTTTTCTGTGCATCCCTCGCACATGTAAAACATACTCAGAATATGGCTGCTGAAAATAAACTTTATTTCAAGACAGAACAGGCTGCTCAAATGCTCCAATCTGAAAAGATCTTGTTCGTACAGAGGTTTTTATCTTAGCAGAGCTCTCCATGAATGACAAAAGAAGAGGTATGATTCATTTGGCAGCCAAATTATTCTAATCACTCTACAAAGATATATAAAGTCTCATACACACTGCAATTTTTGTCTTCCACAATCATTTTTCTTTCCCCTTTCACTCAATCATTTTTACCTAAATTATTAAATCCTTCTTTCCTCTTGTTACAGCTGCAGAATTCTCTGACTGCAGGAAGGACAGGTCTCATAAGAAAACGTTGTAATTAGCAGTAAAAGAAAGAGGGTTGTATAGAAAAGATGGCTCTTCTGGAACCACAAAATGGAGGCTATTCCAGGAGAATGAAAAACCTTATCTCCATATACAATGTCTTTAACAAAACTCATTCCAGCCTGCATCCTGCTTACTAGATAGCATGCAGATGGTTCACTGCCTGACAGATTCAGTCCACGCACACACAAAATCAGTTTCGGTAAAAAGCAGTGTCGGAGGAAAAAAAATAAAATGTACATCAAGTAGCTAATGAGACGAAAGTAATCTTGATGGCGTGGAAAAATTCAAAGTAATCACAGATGAAGAGCTTTAAAAATTAATCTTATAATGGGACAAGTTTCAAAGAATGCTACACCAGTTCACATTATTTAGAAAAAGCCATTGAAAATAGCAATTTGTATTTCAAAACAATTTGCAGATTCTGCTTCTCATATTGTTTTGAGTCTATTTGGTAAGTATAGGACCACAAATTGATTTACAGGCCACTGAAAACAAGAGGAAATGGTTAGATGAATAACAGATGAGTCAAAGTCAACACACATTACCATAGTGAGGCTTAATATGGAATGCTATGTATATCACTCTTTATCAGGCCATTTCTATCCAGCACATGAACACACAACAGTGTACCAAGCAAAGAAGGCATCTTAAATGTCTGTTTAAAAACAAATAGGATTGATGATAGGACAAGAGGGAATGGTTATAAACTAGAGGAAGGGAAGTTTAAATTGGATGTCAGGGGGAAGTTTTTACAGAGAGAGTGGTGAGGTGCTGAAACAGGCTGCCCGGAGAGGTTGTGGATGTCCCATCCCTGGAGGTGTATAAGGCCAGGTTGGGCAGGGTCCTGGGCAGTAGGATCCAGTACTTAACTGAGTGGCTGGCTACCCTGCCTCTGGCAGGGGGGCTGGAACTTGATTCCTGAGATCCCTCCCAACCACATACATCATGTGGAAAGAAAGAAAACCCACCTTAACTCAAAGGAAAATGCTTCCACAAAAGTGATAAAAAGTGGTCACTAATAAAGCAAGGCTAAAGTGTAAGGGAATATTTCTAATAGAAGAGTGAAAAGACTACTTTAAACATTGTGCTGGTTTTATCAGTATTCCATATCATAACAGCCTGCTGGGTGCACAGACACAGTGCACTGCGGAGCCGTGTTTCCTGTTCAGCAGTCTCATGTGAATTCTGATTCTCCCAGGGAAAGATACACTGGGATGTACTGCATTTCCGAGAAGCCTTCACACGAATTTCAATTCCATGTGATAGGGAAAGAGCTCTCTAGTCTTTTCTGGAAGGTGAGCAGTAGAAGGCCTGTCAATAAAGATTCAGACGGACTCTCCCTCCTCCAGTTTTATTTTTGGTTCACTTTGATTTATTACTCTTAATTGGAGGCAGAAATGGAGGGAGTCAGACGGATTCACTTGCAACCTGCTTTGAATCCACAGTCTGGGGCCAAACAGCCCCAACCTCCTTCTCTGGCACATCCAGTTGGAGAGGAAGACAACACTGATGAGAAATGGCAAATTGTCACGAGAAAGACTAACAAAAGGAAGAAGCCTGCCCTAAATTCTGAGGTGACTCTGTAGAGCCACTTCATGGTTCTGCAGACTGAGAAGGAAAAAGTAACAGGTTAGTGATCAGAGATAAGTAAGGCAGTCAGACCAGCTCCCTGTTGCATAGCTACCACAACTAAGAAAAAGCGAGGAAATGATAGTGGTGGGTGATTCTCTTCTGAGGAGTACAGAGGCACCCATTTGTCATCCTGACCCGCTATCTAGAGAGGTCTGCTGCTTGCCAGAGGCCCGCATCAGGGATTGGATGCAGAGACTGCCAGACCTTGTATGTCCCACAGACTACTATCCACTGCTGCTATTTCACGTAGACACCAGTGACACAGCTGTCAGCAACCTGAAGAATATCAAGAGCAACTATAAAAACACATGGTGGAGTGGCTCTCATGACTGGAATATAGGAAGAGAGAGGTATAAACTCTTCAGGAAAGACAGGCAAGGGAAAAGGGGAAGGCATGCTGCCCTCTACATCAATGACCAGCTGGAGTCCATGGAGCTCCACCTGGGGATAGATGAGGAACTGAGAGAGAGCTTATGGGTTAGGGTTAAAGGGGAGGCAGGGGAAGGAGACATTGTAGTGGGAGTGTGCTACAGGCTGCCTGATCAGGAAGACCGAGTGGATTAGGTCCCCTATAAAAAGATATGAGCAGCTTCATGTTCACAAAACATGGTCCTCATGGGGGACTTCAACCACCCCAATATCTGTTGGAGGGACAACACAGCAGGGCACTGTTAAGTACTTGGAGAAGGAAGATCAGCTGTAAGTGAAGATCAGGTTCAAGATCATCTAAAGAACCCAAAGGCACACAAGTCCACGGGACCTGTTAAGACCCATCCACAGGTTCTGAGGAAACTGGCAGATGAAGTTGCCAAGCTGATACCCATCATATTTGAAAGGTCGTGGCAGTCTGGTAAAGTTCCTACAGATTGGAAAAGGGGAAACATAAGCCCAATTTTCAAGAAGGGAAGAAAATATGATCCAGGGAACAACAGGCAAGTCAGTCTCACCTCTGTGCCTGGCAAGATCATGGAGCAGATCCTCCTGAAGGCCCTACTAACGCAGATGGAAAATAAAGACAACACCAAGCTGAGTGGTGCAGCTGACGTGCAAGAGGAAAGGGATGCTGCCATCCAGAAGGACCTGGACAGGCTTGAGAGGTGGGCCCATGCCAACCTCATGAAGTTCAACAAGGCCAAGTGCAAGATTCTCTGCACCTGAGTCAGGGCAATCTCAAGTACGGATACAGGCTGGGGGGAGAATGGCTTGACAGCAGCCCAGAGGAGAAGGAGGTGCTGGTTGATGAAAGATTCAACATAAGCCGACAATGCACACTTGCAGCCCAGAAGGCCAACTGTATCCTGGGCTCTGTCAAAAGAAGTGTGACCAGCAGGTTGAGGGAGGTGATTCTGCCCCTCTACTCTGCTCTCGTGAGACCCCATCTGGAGTACTGCATCCAGTTCCAAGGTTCCCTACAAAAAGGACATGAAGCTGTTGGAACAGGTCCAGAGAAGGGCCACAAAGATGATCAGAGATCTAGAGTACCTCCCCTATGAAGACAGGCTGACAGAGCTGGGGCTCGTCAGCCTAGAGAAGAGAAGGCTCTGTGGGACCTTATAGCAGCTTTCCAGCACCTGAAGGGGCTGACAGGAAAGTTGAGGAGGAACTTTTAAGAGCATGTAGCAACAGGACAAGGGGAAATGGTTTTAAACTGGAAGAGGGTAGATATAGACTAGATACTAGGAAGAAATTCCTCACCATCAGAGTGGTGAGACATTGAACAGGTTGCCCAGTGAGGTTGTGGATGCCCCCTCCATGGAAGCATTCAAGGCCAGGCTGGATGGGGCTTTGAGCAACCTGATCTAGAGGGAGGTGTCCCCGCCTGTAGCAGGGGGGTTGGAACTAGATGATCTTGAAGGTCCCTTCCAGCCCAAACCATTCTATGATTCTGTGATTATTTTGTATTATGTCACATTCCTTTTAATAAATTAGTTTATCCTATCAGACTTTTCCCTCTTCCTTTCCACTCCCATTTCTCCTGAGGGCAAGGAGGGGTGTCACATGATTAACTCTTCAAACTGCAACAAAGATGAAGCTTGATAAATTTATGATAGGGTGTCTGCAAGATTAAGGGGACTGGAACTGACCAAAAAGATATTTTTTGAACTCATCCTATGTTCTTGCTTTCTCATTCATAAATAATTCAGTACAAACACATTCAGCAGGCCTTTCTTTCTTGTAAGTAATTTGAAGCTACTTAAAATAACATCTCTCAATTCTGGTTGATTAATACTCTGGCATTTATAGTTTCTTGTATACAATATTTTCTGGCAGTTCCTTACAAACACTTTCCTCTGTTAATTTTTTTCCAACAGACAAGGCTTCTATTCAAGAATAAAAACTGCTGCCCTTCATGCAATGCAGATAACTCCTCGCTGTGTAGCTATCTACTTTCACAACAGGTTACTTACAACTTGCAATGAGTTAACATCCCACCTTTTCACAGTTAAACATCACTTCAGAAGTTTTAGATATGGGAAGAAAGAAGGATGGAGACAAAAGCATATTGCACGAAAGCTCAGCAAAGCACTCAGGAAGCTAAGATAAAAGCGAAAAACAACTAAAGGCATTGGAGTCCATTCAGCCTATTCATATGCTTCAAGAATTACAATTTCATAACGTTACAAAATCTTCCTTCTTTATTCTTGGCATAAGTGCATATGTGTGTAAGCAGTGGGAAAGGCATCACATTTTTAATTGGAGTGTGAAAAATGCTGCTCATTGAAGGAAAAAAAAAATGTAGATATAATTAGAAGTGGGAACTAAAACAAGCGCTCCATGGGATTATACAGAAAAGGCATCCCTTGTTCACAAGATACAGCCTCTAGGTGGGCCCAGAGCCTTATCCACCATATTTCAACTAGCACTCCTGTTTACTAATTCATATGTGAACTGTCTCTACAGAGCCAAAGTACAGTAATAAAACTGTTTTTACAGATTCACAGAATTGTTGAAGCAGGAGGGCACCTCTGGAAATGATCTAGTCCAACCTTCTGGCTCTAAGCATGGTCAATTACTGCAGGATGCTCAAGGCTGTGTCCAGTTGGGTTTTAAGGATGGGCACTCCATAATGTCTCCAGGCAACCTGTTTCACTGTTTGACCAGTTTACAGTAAAATATTATTTTTCATACATTTAAATGTGTTTTTCTGTATTTCAATTTATGCTCACTGTTGCACATCAGGTATTCAGACACATTTTCAGGTCACACTCAATCTTCTCCTCTCCAAGCTAAACAGTTCCATATCCCTCAGCCTCTCCTATGTCAGATATTCCAATCCTCCACTTGTCTTCATGGCTCTTCGCTGGACTCACTCCAGTATGTCCATGTCTATCTTGTATGAGGGAATGCAGAACCAGACACAGCACACCAGGTTTTTCTCAGCAGACTCAGTATACAAGAAGGATCACCTCTCTCAACCTGCTGGCAATGCTCTGCTCTGGAAGTGCTCTGGAAGCACACCTTCCTGACTTGTGTTCTTGGTGCCCATCAGGATCGCCAGGTCCTTCTCACCAAAGCTGCCTGCCTAGCCAATCAGTTCCGGCCTATATTGGTGCATGGGGTTACTCCTCTTGGAATCACTATTTCCTGTTGCTCATGAAGATCCTGTCTGACCATTTTTTCCAGTCTGTTAAGTTTTCTCTTCAGCTGGTTAAGCTGCTTTGACAAACGCTCCTCCCAGTTTTTTGTATCATCTGCACTCTTTCCTATCATCCAAGGTCATTAGTGAAGATGTTGAGCAGGACTGGCCCCCATTACCCACCTCTGAGAAACACTGCCAGTTCAGCCTTCAGCTGGATCTCATGCTGCTGATCAAAACACTAAGCTCCGCAGTTCAGTCAGTTTTCAGTCCACCTCACTGACCATTTATTAGTCTGCACTTCAACATTTTGTCAATGAAGACACTATGGGAGGGTGTCAAAAGTCTTCCTAAACTTAGTATCAACAATGCCAATTTCTATCTCATCCCTATAAAGTGAGTGATCTCATCTCATAGAAGGCATTCAGATTAACCAGACATGATTTCACCTTCATAACTACATGCTGATAATTCCACAATTGCCTTCTTGTTCTTTATATGTTTGGAAATGTTGAGGCTAGTGTTCCCCAAATTCTTCTTCTGAAGGCACAAACTACATTTGTTTTCTATCTAGGCCCCAAGGACACTGTCCAAGTTTCCGGGAACGATGATTTTTCTTTTACAAAAAAATATCCCCAAAGATTGTCTTCTGGGCTATGCGTCATATCAGATCCATCTACTCTACCTTAATGATGTAGGAATGAAAACAACACTTGTTTTTCAGATACCAGGATTGCAGCAATGATGGATGAGGGAAGAGAACGCTTTATATTTTGGAAGGAGCTATGAACTAGACTTACTGAATGAAACCCAACAGAATAAAATAGGACTCCCCAAACCGGAACACTGCAAATAAAACTATCTTTACTTTTGCAATAAATCATTACACAGACCAATCACTTATGTGAGGGAAAGAGGAAATGAAGTCACATAAGACATAACTATTCAAAAGCAATTACAGCACTGGTTAGACAGTTGTGGTTAAGCAAACTGTCACCTTTCAGATTAAAATGTATGCTTCAGAACAGACACATTCTGTAACGCAAAATTAAAAAAAAAAAAAAAAAAAGGACTGCATATTATATAGTTAGGAGGATGTATCTAACTTTTCTGAAGAGAACTTCATGGTAGAGCTTTTAGCAAGAACCAGTTTTCTGTCCACAATAACCTGTAACATAAGCCAGTGTGGTAGAATGCATACCTAAGAAGTTACCTTTCCTAAATGAAGGTATGTTGCATATGTACAGGTATGTACAACTTATGAGAACAATATCCAGCAGGGTAAGCGTTTGGAAAAAGAAGGAACTGCTACAGACTATGAGCAGGATATCAGCAAGGTTTTGGAAAAGATTCCAAATAATGCGCAATGTAGTCAGTAGATACTGGATCACTGTTTTTCCTAACATTGTCAGAAGTCCAGCATATAAACCTCTTGTCCTGTGCCCAATTTGTGCCGTGTCTTTTCCTACTTATTCTCTTTCCTGATCTAACCTGTGCTTCCTCAGACACTGAGACACAGCTTCACCCTTACAAATCTCGTGAAAGTAATATAATGCAATACAAACTGCATAGCTTTTGTCTCTGCACATCAATAGACACAGCAGAGAGAAGCTTTCAAGGCAACACATCACCGAACACAATTTCAGTTTTGTGCTAGCATAGCTACAACTTATGTAGCACATAGAAATGCTTCATTAACAATTTATTCAATGTCACTGGATGCCCTGGTTACATTTCCCGCAATGGTCTTTACAGTGGAGCTAGCTTACCATGGGTTAATTTTAAAGAAGCTTTTCCAGATACATTGTAGGTATTTCTTTCACATAAAAACCCTATAAAACTATAATAATAATACTATTCAATCATTGCTTCCCAGTTTTCTCACCTGTGAGCAGTAGAATACAAAAGAAAAGTTTACGACAGCGTTTTATGACATACAATGGTTATCAGGATGTTAAATTCTGTCCAGTATCTTACACATTTGCCATTATCATAGTACTCCTAATTATTTCACTTGATAATAAAATCTGGATACAAACCATTCTGTTTTCTACTCACTCACAGAATTCAAACCTTAACCTTCTCTGTCTTTCAAAAGTACAGAAAATGTACCAAGTAATGAGGCAGGTAGCTAATAAATGTATTTTAGCTAGCTAAGAGGGACAGCATTAAATTCCTTGGGCAGAAGGAAAAAAAAAGATTCAAAAGGGGAAGGAGAAAAAAAAAAAAAAAGAAAGGCACTGTATTGCAAAAATATGCTATGTACGTTAGAAGTAAACAACGAAGGGGATTTCCTAAAACTGTACCTACTTTCAAACTTCTGCCAGTGTAACTGCTTTTGAAAGATGGCACGTATGATTTGTAAAACTGAACCTGCAGAAGCCCCCACCACTTTCATAATTAAGCTAGCTAAACTGGTTTAACTGATTGAGCTCTTACTGGAATAGCCTGTTTGCTTGCTGTACATGGTTTTACCAAATGGCAATGCACAGCAGCAGCATTCTGGTAACACGTTATACTAAGACTTATCACCATGAAAGAACAGTATAGACAGAGCAAATGAGATGCAAGAAGCTACCGCAATGCATTTCCTCACCCATAAGATTTACAAAGAACAGTTTGTTTTTGTATTTTCTTCTGCCGTGTATTTTGCAGCAGATGTTCACAACACACTGTATGTTCTCATGAAAGGCACACAGTGTAAAAGAAGAAATACTGTAAGCGGTCATCGATAACGTCACAAAAATCAAGTTCTGTTTGTGGCACCAGATGTCTTTTCTGGACAATTACTGCAATGTTAATGTGATTTTGTAAAAAAGCATCCGTATTATTTTCACTGAATTAATACCTGTGGCACCTTCTTACAATACATGTTTATGAGCATTTCCCTAAAAGAATATCAGGAATACAAAACATTTTCTACTTTGAGCTGAAGTTCAGTAACACACCAATGTTAGGATCATGGGAGCATAGCAGTAATCCTGCTGTTTCAAAATTTCAGGTCTACTCTTGCTAAAATGTTTCATGCTCTGATGATGTGAACTTCCCTTTTCTCTCAAGCAGTCTAACCAGCTAATATTAATGAGCCTTAACTAAAAATAATTGCTTGTAACCAGTACTTATCTTCACTTTTGCTGCTTGTTGCCAGATCTGATGAGGGGATTCCGAGTGTGGGAAAACTAGTCAATTTTGCCAACAGTGCAAGCTAGTAAAAGACAGTAATTTAGCCTCTCCCTGCAAATCTTGTTTTCACTTTATGAATGTCTGAAAACATCACTAGGAAACAAATGCATTTGTTAACACTCATTAGGAAATGCCGACAGTGTTAGTTGTTAAAACTCAAATCCCATCTCCCTGTCTGCTCCTCCACACACATTTTTCAATGGTAGTTGGTAGCCCATTTTCATACAGACAGGCTCAGAGACATGACCCAGAAATCCTTCACTGAGATAACCAGTTAAATAAAAAGCACTCTCTAACAAAGCTATAATAAATATTTTCTCTCATTCTTTATAGCGCTCAGCTTCACCAGAGCTGCAATTTGAAAGGAGAAAGCAGGTTACCAACATATTACAAGCAACTCCAAGCATGAGTAAGGAAGTCCTGAAAGAGTTCTTCAGCCCTATAACTTGTACACTGTGAGCAATTAAAACCTATGCAGAAGCTGCTGAGTGAGTGGGAAGACAAGGGCAATGTCTAATGGAAATACAAGAACCAAAGAAAACTACGGGGGAGTGGAATACACTCACTGTAAAAGGACCAAACAAAAATCATGTTTTTATAAATTTCTGAACACTCACTGATGAAATAAGATAAGAATCTGAGCACAGAGATGTGGGGGGTCAATATTACAGGGTGTCATTGCGGCTGTCCCCGAGCTTCACGTGGACAACCAACATACCTGTATAAAAATCATTTCAGTGCTTTAACTTGTGTATATATTCTACTTGTAGATGTAGTGTTTTTACACACCGCATGCATTATGCCTGTATACACATTATGCCTGTCCACTATAGGCACACGAATGTATTGCTGAAAGTATTTTCAGTAGGGATAAGTTCAGTAGTTTAATGAGGCACTCTCTGCCCTTCACTTATTCAGAATTCTCCTAGGCAGTACACCTAGATTCTCTAAAACTTTTCATATTAACTGAAAGGCTGCAGATGTTCAAATGACCCACTAAAAACACATGGGCTGACAATTCAGAAATTAGAAGGTTTTCTACATACAACAGCAGAATGATTAATGACTACGAAATACAGTGCTCAGTCCTGCAAGAACCAGTGCATGTAAGCAGTTCAATCCTAGTCATTCCATCAGCGTCAGTGAACAACATGTACAGGGAAGTTGTTTCTGTACAAGTTTTTAGAAGGAATGTGCCCTCAGTTTTTCAGTTTGGGAGTTCTCAGACGGTTTTTCTTTCTGCAGGGAAAAATACAAGTGACGCCTCACAGCAGGCTAGCATCAATCTTCACTGCTTCCAGAACTTCAATCATTTTATACATTTAGAAAACAGCAGAAAAACAGTTTTTGCTTTTGATTTAACCATCATTATTTGTGATAATCCGTTCATGAAAACTGATCAACACAAACTCACGAGCATAGGATTTCAGTTACTTTCAATTTGAAAGCACAGGTCCCACAGAATCAAAGAAGGGTAAATACAAAAAATTGCACCATGGAACATTAAGAATCAACTGAAAGTCACAAAGCAGTCTGGGAATAGAGGAAAACAACTAACCATATGCCCTTCTGTATGGGTACAACAGGGCATTTCAGGTGGTTACACTTGAAAATCCCTTTTTTCATCAATTTTTTCAAAGAAAGAAGCAAACCTCCCTAAAACCAAAGTAAAGCATTACAAGTTTTTTTGAACGCCTCACTGAGATGTAGATGTAATTCTTTGATCTGTAAGTTTTAGATATATTTTTTTTTGTTATTCACAACAGTTAACATGGTAATTCTAAGTTTCCTCTATTTCCTTATTGCAAAGAAGGGAAGCAAATAGCTCTTTCTAGAAGGATGTATAAACAACAAATAGATTGAATTTTGTCTTTGCTCCTAACAGTAAAATAAAACTGAGACGTAGGACCTCAGAGAATTACAAAGGCAGCTGTAATACTATCTTTTTCTAACTAACTACAATTACTAGGAACTCAAGCGTGCCAGTGATTTGGCAATAGGGGAAGCCAATATATGAACCACGTGTCCAACCTGCCATGGCCATGTAAGGCAGAACTTGAAAGCAACATGAGGGAAGATGGGGAGATGGGCAGTTAGCAGGCTTCTAGAGGCAGCATAGCAAAGCAGCTCACGGCAAGCTTCCAAAACAAAAACAAAACAAAACAAAAAAAACACCTTCAAACACCCAAAAAGCCAGTAACCACAAAATGAAAGTTGGATGATACCATGCTCTTGTAGGAAGAGAATAATTTCCAGTTAAAAGGGGGCTCTGTTTGTCTTGCATTATCAATTACTAAGTAAATAGTAATTTGCTTGGTAAATTACAGATAAAGTAGACTATCCAAAACTCACCTAAGTGTGACAGAAAGGAAGAATAAGGCTTAGCTAAATTGGTTATCATGAGCCAGCCACAACAATGGCAATAAGCAGTAACTATAAAGAATCATGACAGTTATCAAAGAAGTTGCTGCTTTTGAGAAGTTTTTTGCTGGCAGAAAACTGGGCGTATAATTAGGGTTTTTGATATTATTGGCCTATAGCCTCTGGACAGGCTGCAAGCCTTCTCAGAGAACTCAAGTGTGGAGTTAATCTTTCAAAGGAAGCAGTGGGTCCCAGTGCAGCAAGCAACAGAGAAACCAAGGTTCTACTAAGCACCACATGCATACACTCAGTACTTGCAATCTTGAGTAACCTGTGGTGCATTTATGTCTCAATATTCCCAGCCAAAAAAAACCCACTACCACCAACAAAAAACAACAATAAAAGTAGATGCCATCACCATCTCTCATAATAATGGCAAGTTTGTCTTGTTTCTTCTCCCTGGGTGTGAGGCACATATGTTTAAAAATGTATGCTGTACAGGTTCTTCTCTTCCATCCCTCATCACCTTCCATCTTGACCACTGACATTAAGAATCCATCACTGAACTGGCAGTCTGAAGAAGAGTAAATAATTCATCATGTTACAAGGTGGTAGTTTACTTGCACTTCTGTCACATCCAAGGACAACTGAATGAGTACACCGGCTATATATAAAGTAATAATATATTTCATATAGCTGTAACAGAGCAAGGAAAAAAAATGGATTGAGAGACTTACTTAAACTCATCTCTTTCCAGCTCTGAAGAGAGCAACATTTGCTGATTATAAACCTAAACAGCTCTAATATAGAGCTCTGACACATAGTAATTTTGCTAGCAGCACCAGTGAAATTCTAGTAGAGAGTAAATATCTGGGTAGTGGCAGGAGATGGGGGACATTTCAAGGATCTGGTCTCCAACATTAGCTTGCCAGCTGCCCCCCAGAATCTAGGAAGGAAGTGCAACACTTGCAGACACTGTATACCCAGACAGCTAAAGAGTGCCATGCTTCCTCCAGTAACAAATAAAGGCAAAGAGTCCGCCATTCCAGTCGACATGAACTTTAAGAAAAGCATAGAAACTGTTACATAAAAGCTCTTAAAAGATCCACGCATGATACTCCAGGGGGAAAAACACTATTTCTGTACATAGAATTAAATAAAACCCAACAAAAACCAACCAACCAAAAGAAAAGCAGCACTAAACAACCCTCTCTCCAACCACACATACTTACTGTTCAGAAATTACAGCGCTTGATAAGGACTAGAATATTCAGAAGCAAACAGAAGTGTCACCAAATCATTACAGTGGCTGAAGATTCACAGTCCTCTACAACTTTCTTTTTCTACACGTCCTTATCACTCTCTTCCTTCATTCTTAATGTTAGCATTACTTAATGCTTAAGTAATACAAGTTAAAGGTAATTGGTAGATGCAGTCAAGATACAAACTGGCATAGTTCTAATGGAATGAATGGAACATTTGTCAAACTAAGCTTCAATGCAAACACAACTCTTCCTAATTAATATGTGCTGTAGCCTCACCACAGGCATCCAGAATATTAGTTCTCTTACATCCTTTTATGCAAACAGACATTAAAAGCAACAGAATCAGGTAATGTTTCCTAAAGTTGAGTCAATCCATCTCAAGGCCATATATTTAAATTGCAAGAAAATATGAAAGTGTCAGCAAGTACCTCATGCTAGCTTCAAATAGCTGTGGGACTGAACTTCAGTTTCTAGGAGCTCGTGCTTTCTGCTACTCTAAGAATTCTAATAGGGAGTTTTGTCCTGTAGGAAAAAATCGGACAGACCATAAATCCAAAACTGTGGAACTATGTCTAATGACATTTCGATGCTCAAAAGCACCTCTACAGATTTTACCTACGAAGAAGAGCTTCTCATAGCAGTCCGCTCTAACAGCAAGAACAACTGCCAAAACAAGCATAAAAAGAAATCAACCTAACATGCATAGGCTGCTAACATATTCCACCCACACATAAACAAGCTACAGAGAAAATAAAAACATCTGGACCTTGGAAAGTTGCCAGAAAAAATTACATATATTGGCTTCAAGAGAAAGGGTCAGGACACCTCATCTTTGCTCCCATCTAGGACTAGGTTGAAGAAATGCCATCAATTCTGTAAGACTTGCAGATACAAAGAGGTATTGCCAAAAAAACATTGAATTCCCTGCATGATACGCAGTTCCAAATAATAGTAATATATACAGAAGTTCTAAACAAACAGCAGTTGCTCTAAGTATGATATTACTGCTCCATCTCTGAAAAGACAAATTCTAGCTAGCACATTCTGTCCTTCTTTCAGGCTCTGATTAGGTTCTCTTCCTGCTTGTGGCTTGGAGCCTTGGGAAGCAAGAGAGGAGGAAAGGGGAAAAAAAGTGCTTAGTCCCTTTTTTAGTATGAAATAATAGTTCTTTCATAAAGCTACAAAACACAAACATGAGCTATACCAGGAAATAATTGGGTTTCCTTAATACATCAATTTATACTACCTACACTGAACCATCAGCGAAACATTATCAGGTATATTCATATATATTTAAATAAATGCATACATATATCCTAACATCTGCAAATACAACACAGACTAAAAAAACACTGCCAAAAAGAATGAAGAGCAGTACGTTCTGTTTCTAAACTCTGAAATTTACACTAGCTCTGCCAATTGTATAATTACAACCAACACTACCAATGCAGATGCTTACTAATGTACTGCAAAATAAAATACTAGTCACTAAAAGCCAGTAAAAGTATTAACACTAAAGCTTCACATTACTGTGTCCAGCGCATGACCACTGCCCGCATTTAAAATACTTTTCCTTCTCCATGGTACATAAGATCTTCAAGCTGCTTCTCACAAAGCCTGCAACTGCTGACAGCCTCAAACAGCAACCCTGCCTCTGGCTCCATTCCCCCTCCAGTACTCCCCTCCTCAAAGCGTAGATCAAAGCTCAGCCAACAAACCAACAAACTCATCACCACGATGGCCAACAGCACACCTGTCCCCATGAGCAACACACGGGATCCATTCCGCTGCTCTGCAAACGGCACCGCTGCCTTCCCAGCCAGCTGAGTCTCACCACTTCCCCGTGATGGGGAATGGCAGTGAGCCTCTGCGACTGCCCAGGAGTCTCACATCACCTCCAAACCAAAACCCAGGGCAGCCTCCTCACCGGGAGCATCCCCACCTCCAGAAGCCAGATGAACAGGTTGAGGCGTGGCATTATTTGTATCACACTTGGAGCACCCAGCACAGCCCACAGGCAGTTTTGGTGCTGTGCTGCTGCTCCGTGCTGAATTCCTTTCGAAGAACTGAGCACTGCCAAGTCAGTCCTCAACTGTATCTCCATGGTACAAAACTGGCTCGGAGGATCTGTGCCTTTCAAGGCACGGGGGCTGGAAGAAGAAAGACTTAACTAGTTTTGCTTTCACCGTTGCTAGATCAGTAACAACAGCAACAATGAACAACATGTCAGTGATGCTGTTTCTCTCCACGATGTCTTCATTGCCATTGACAGAAACAGGATTTTCACATGATGGAACCTATCTGAAAGGTTCTTTCACCAATTCTGTTATTTTGTGTTTCTCCGTAACAGCGGTCTTAATGGTTTAATAGGCTACAGTCAGAATTTGGAAGAAGTAGCTAGGACTCCTGGCTTTCACCTCCAAGACAGCGAAACAGCTGGGACACTACATTAACTCTTTAACTCCCATTGCACTACATGATGTTATGATGAAGAATACCAATAACCAAAAATCATAAAACCATGACAACAGTCTAAAATATTATCTAAAGACAAATACACAGACAATATATTCCAGTAAAATTTCCAATAAAACAAACAAACAAACAAACAAACAAAAAAAACCAAAAACACCTGAGTAACTGAAAATTCCTGCCAATTAAAAAAAACCAACAAAACAACCCTGTAAGAACTCACTGATCCACAAAGGAAGTATCTTTGCAGGCACAGATGGAAATAAAGCTGCTTCCCTTAGTATGCATGTAACCACAGTACCTCAACAGATACAACAGCTTTCTCAAGTGGCTACTTCAGCATGGCTGACTGTGATGTCACTTAATTAATAGGTATTCAGAGCACTCAGGAGAGCAGCAACTACAAGGGATGGAGGAAAGGCATGCACAGGGTAGCAAGGTGCAGTGGCAAAGCAGGAGGGAAGGACAGGAGTCAGTGGGCTCTCTGATCTGGTGGGTACGAGCAGCAGCCAGAAGGCTGGGAGCAGAAGGCAGAGAAGGGATAGAATCACAGAATCGCTCAGGTTGGAAAAGACCTAAAAGATCATCAAGTCCAACCACAACCTAATCATACTACCCTAACTAACAACACTCCGCTAAATCATGTCCCTGAGCACCACATCCAAACAGTTTTTAAACACATCCAGGGATGGTGACTCAACCACCTC
>JAOWBP010000001.1:98722112-98739864 GCA_028571105.1 Tragopan temminckii | reverse complement strand
TGTTTAAAAACCGTTTGGATGTGGTGCTCAGGGACATGATTTAGCAGAGGGTTGTTAGTTAGGGTAGTATGGTTAGGGTGTGGTTGGACTCGATGGTCTTCTCCACAGGTCTTTTCCAACCTATGATTCTATGATTTTATGATTCTAAGTTATCCAGGAGAACCTGCACAGCAGTGGTTTCAAAATAAAAAAAGGATGGGGGAAAAAAGAAAGGAAGAGAAAAAAAGAAGAAAAAAAGAATATGTGTATGTTGTTTTATTAGCAGCATGTCTGTAACCACAAATTGGGTAACATAAACTACTTCAGAAAGGTCACTGACTGCTCCAGACCAGACCTGTGATGGACACTTCCAGAATTCATACAGGACTTTGGATGCGTCTGCACTGTGTGTACAATGTCCAAGTACTGGCATGCAAAGGTGACATTCACTAAACTATAACTACACAAATATGAAAGGCAGGCAGTATCTCAGTAGATCCTTAGGTACAGTCTCTTGTATACACCTGCTATTGATGAAAACAACTTTGGGCATGCTATAGCCGATACCCGTTAATGAGATGAAGTTCATACATAGCTATGACAGTGCCTCAATTCAGCCTTCAGTCCTTTAAAGAATTGGCTGTTCTTACATTTTTCTGCTGGTCATTTTTCATGCCTTATTCTTTGTTCCTCTACCATACAAGTTTTACACAGCCAGTGAACAACCTGATCAAACTGCTATTTACAGGTACCTTCAGACAAAGCCATTTTCATCAGCACATACTGCAGTATCTATCACTAAATTTAATTTGGTACAGACTACAAAACATGAGGAAAGAGTTTGTGTGCTCTGCACTTCATGTTTTGCACAGGGCGTGAGCAGTGACAAGAGTCATGGGATGTGAGCAGTGTGAGGAACTGAAGAGCTGGGGCACTGGCCCCCACCCATAACAGGGAAAGGGAGGTAGCTAGTGGGCTACGTGGGAAGCACCAGTCAGATTTCTAAGTCCTACCAGCTGCAGCAAAGCTCCTAAAGCAGCAATTTTGGAGTACTCTAAGTCCTTATAAATCATGTTTATCATTATTACTTGCAATGCTTTTTCAAAAAAATCACTCATTTCCTCAGCTAGATAAGCTTTATCTCCCATTCGCTGTTGCCAGACCCGTTCAAGTGACTCAACAGTAACTGGAAAAAGCCATAAAAAGGCAAAAAAAAAGAAAAAAAAAGAAATTTGAGTCTAATAAGAGCTGTAATGATCAAGTACTGGCAAGCTCCATGTTTCCAGAATTTTAAAATATTTATTAAATACAAACACAGATGGAAAGGAATTGACTTTTTTCCATTTATTTGCACAGTTAAATACTTAAACAGAACTTTGCACTCCTTAACATGAGCACCACTGATAATTTAATTGGAAGTCTCAATAATTTGCCATTTGGATAACAAATAACAACACAGATAATGAAAAACCGTATTTCAGCTTTCCTATTCCCTCTCTTTATCACATATCACATCCCTCTCTTTATCTACATACACTTGCAGGACTCGAGAAACTGTTAGGGATTCATTTATTTGTCTTAGTTTATCCCTGAAGTTCTTTCTACTCAGAATTTAAATTTTAAAAGCCATTTTCTATGCAAAAAATGCTTCTAAGCTCAGAAAAAAATGACTGTCTTCATTTAGGTACTCAGGTTTCCTGGTAGATCAGTGGCTCCTCAAAATATTTACCCAGGTTTCTGAAGTGTACAAGAAAAACTGGAAAAGCATATTACCTTCTTTTCACAAATTATGAGCTCTGTCCTTGCCTTAGGACATTTATTTTCATACACACAAAATTTGTGCAGGTAAAGAACCCTTTGATAAAAATACACTGTCTTCAAACTTTGCCTTCCACCATCTGAAACTATAGAGGCTACCTGATAGGAAAATAAAAACAGTCATTCCTGTTTATAAAAGGAAATGCATATACTGAATTAGATCTAACATTTAATGAAAAAATCTGAGATTCAAGCCTAGCAAACTAGGAAAAAGGCTCCAAACAGCATTGCAATTGGACTAGGTAATATCCACCTTGTATCTGATGGAGCCTGCTCAGCTTTTTCCATGAGTGTGATGAGGTACATTTTATAAAGTTACAGCTGGAATAATGAAAGTAACACTTCCAGAAAGGCTGGTGGCTGGGATAGGCTGCAAATCAGCCTTTCCACATTTCCTTTGACTACTGGAGAGACCTGAAAACATGCTTACAACAATCACTAAGCATGCATTATAAGAATAAGAGGCAGTGCTGATGAAAGGAAAAGAATGAGCTTGTCATCAGATCTTACTATTCCTGTAGCTATCAAGATCTCAGAGGAGGGAAAGTGGGGAAAAGAAGTAATGAAAAACAAGCTGGAGACTTTGATAAGAGAGTTAATAATCTAGGAGGTTGAACATCCGTTCCTATGGAAAGGGAGACTCCTTCTCTCTCTTCCTTGAAAATCAAGTCCATCCAAAGACTTGGCTGCTAAACGCATGTTGCAACACAGCCAGAAGGCAGACAACCCAAATACTGGGTTTAGAACAGCAGAAGCACAAGTCAGCAGGCAGAAGCAGACTAAAACCCAATGTATCACCTACAATTGTTCGATAAACTCAGAGTTTTGGGGGAAAAGGGATTGAATTTGCCAATTTCTATGGAAGATATGTAAGATAAAAATTGCTGACTAGGGATAAATCATGAACTGCTCCATCGCTACCTCTGCCCAGTCACTTTGTTGAGATACTGAGTCCTTACTCCTGAAGGATATCTCTAGCACCCTGTGACAGCAGCAAATCAACATCTGCACCAATATTTTCTTGTGAAAAATTATTAGCCTCTGCAAGTTTCTATATGAGGATTTTGAGTGGTAAAAAAGGAAAACTCAACTCCATTACAGTGCAATATTGCAATCTGATAAGAGGCATATTCAGAACATTTTCCTCTTAGGATTACACAAAGATTATTCTCAATCTGATGCATAGGTAATTTCTGTAAGTGGCTACAAAGATACAAGGAGATAAGAAGTAGGTTATTTTCAATGTGGTCAAAGAGGAGCTAAAGATCTTCTCAGTGTTACCATTTCAGTAAGCTTACTCTTTGAAAACAATGTTCCTCAACTTTTTCTTTAGTCTGTGCATTTCTTCTATCAGCACAGAAACCACTGTGCACTGTAGTCTAATTGCACCTAAGTGAATAACTACTGGTGAACAGTTAAATTGCCTCAGGAAAACTAATGTTAACATATTATCACCTTTTAAAACGGTATCACTAATGTAATTTCTCCCTTTTTATAGCACTTTTCCACTTCAGTAGCAGAAATGTAGCTCTCCTCAACAGACTTGTAAAATTGCACCTATAAATTGTACTATGCACCTAACATTTTTTCCTCCTAGTTCAGGAAAATAAATCATTATCCAAATGGAAGGATTTTTAGAAGCATAAGTTGCTAACATAACTTTACTGTGGACATCAACTCAGTGATTCTCACATGATGTAGTCAAAGAATACACATGATACTATGCTGCCCTTCTACACCATATGGGTTTACCATCAACCATAGCCACAGATTTGTTATGTTGTACAGTTCCTCAAGACAATGAAATTAGACACAATTCAGTGGTCAATCCATCCTTCTGAGTTACATTTAAATTATAAGCAATGTTACATTTAAATTAATTAAATTTTAATAACTAAATTTAAGTTTAACCAAAAAAAAACAAGCAACAATAATAATAAAGAGAGGAGCTTGGAGCTCTTAAAAATTCACAAAGATCTTTCTTGAGCAGAAGAAATCAAAGACCGAGTAAGACCAGATCCCCACCCTATTTAAACACCAAAAAATGGAAGAGAAAACATGTATCTACTCAGCCATTCCACTGTAACTTCTAACAAAGCATAAGATGGGCACTGGAAGTACATACTCAAAGCATCAAGCCCAGAATCACAAGTCTTATATAGAACAGTAGCAACAAAATGTTTAAAGGGAATTTTATACTATTGCAAGAGGTAACAAGGGACACTCCAGTGGGAGGGTCATTCAGAAGAGTCTACCACCTTTTCTCCTCAACTATCCTTTAAAGACAAGCAAGAAAACAGGGTACTGAACAAGACAGAGCTCCTTCATCTTTGTATCCACATGGGAATAATGAATGCTGCATGCACTGATTTGAACCAAGTAACCTCTAGACTCTTTGGTTACAAGGCATTCATAGTCCTAATATGCTACCTCACTAATGCAAGCCTCGTGCAAAAAACATAATGTTATCTGAGTATTTTCCCTTCTTTTGCCTCAGGCTTTTAACATGCAGGGCATTCTTCTGCTCTACAAACTGAGCTAGGAAATGTCAGAACTAAGATCGCTGTGATACATGGAATGGATACAATCCCTTCTATTAAACACAGATAGGATTTTTGATTGTCAAGAGAAAGAAAAACAAATTTATTTTTAAACATCGATTCTGCATTTAGATTTAATAGCTGTTGCCTTCTCCAGTTGCCTGAGCAATACAACAGATTAAATCAAAGCCAAAAACCTGCACACCTGTTTTTAAACTTCCCTTCAAAATCTGCAGTCATTTCTAATTCCACCATGCAAAAGCTCTTCCAACATGTACATAGCAGTCTACAGGAAATCCCTGTCCTTTTCTCTTCCAGGAGGTACAAAGTAGGTTCCAAAAGGCTCAAACTTGACCACGCCTGTGAAATAGGATGCTCTGTAATTTACCAGTAAGGCTGTAACACAGACAAAACAATGTACCAAATAGTCTTCTGCTGGTCTTCAACGTACCCATAACCTACAAGTCATGGAACAAGTTTGGAGTTGGGTTTGGTCCACTCAGCAGTTTTGGGGTGCAGTGTTTTTTTGTTTTTTGTTTTTTTTTTAATTTTCATGACTAGGTATGAAGGTTCGGATTCTACACAGAGAAATTTCCACAATCTGCTAGGAAATGCACTCTAAGCTGTCCTACAGCACCAGGAATGGAGCTGTAAGGACAATCAAACTGCTAACACAGACCCAGGAACTCAATCCTACAGCTTAAAACAATATGCTGATCTGGTGAAAGGCTGCTAGACAGCAGGGATCATTGTTAGCTGCTATGGTTACCAACAGAGTTTTAACTCTGCAGACTGTAAACACTGCCAAGTATAGAGCCAGATATACAGTTAATTATTTACAAAGCAAAGAAAAATTTGTAGCATAGGCAGAAGAGGAATCTCATGTGCAGAATCACCTGCAACTTAGCTATGTGGACTTTCCAGAACCTTTCTGAAATAAGCATAGAAGACACCAAGGTTATTGCTCAAGACATCCTTTTAAGCTGAATTTAAAATGTATTTCAGGACATTATCTCCAGTTTCTACTCCCTTCTATTAATGTACTTGGAATAATCTCTGAAGCACAACAGGGGACATCCCACTACTTCTGGCTCATTATCCTGACAGCATTTAGCCATTAGAAAAATGCTTTTGAAAAAAAAAAAACGTTCAGAGAGGAGCTAAAACCAAGTATGGGTGAAGGTGGAATAAAACAGGGAAATAAGATACTGGCATCATGTTTTCAAGGAAGGCTCATTTAAAAACAACAGCCAAAGAGATATCAAATAATTTCAAAGGTCAGCCAAAAGAAAATGTGCTTTAGTACTGATGCTCTTCACTATTAACTCATCAAGCTTCGACACATCTGACACATCTGCTCAGTGCTTTTGAGACCATTACATTTACTGTCAGCCTTGTTCAGGTGGGCCTCCTCCTTTGGAATTATTTTCAGAAATACCAGCAGTCTGCCTAGAAGCTGAATCATGGATTCCTTTTACGTGGTCTCAAAGACTGGCAAATTAGTTTTCTATGAATCTTAGTAAGTAATCAGATAACTCCACATTTTTAGAAAGGTATGTTTGTAAAAAGTGTGAAAATAGTTTTCTTAAGATGGGATAAGATATCCACATGCACATTCCATTATTATACATCATCTTTATTCAGGAATGGAGTTACCCTTTCCTCAAATTTCAAACAAATACTTTAAATGACATGAACACAGTATAACTGGTGCTTAGACTGCAAAAACATTGTGAAAAGTAATGAAGCTTAAATAGTTCAGCTCCCGCTCTTTACCCTCTGCTCCAAATTCTGCAGTGTCAGAGCTCCCACAAGCAGTACCTTTGCTCAGAGCATAGCAGAACAGATCCACATGCCAGCATGCCTGAAACACGTCAGCACGGCTAGCACATAAGCCTAGATGAATGGCAGTTCAATTTTTACAAGCGCCATCAGCCCACAAGCACAGCCAGATCTTTGCAGAGATTTTCTGTTGCTGTCTAAGCCCTGCTGCTGTCACCTGGGCAAGCTACGGTATTAAGGGGAATGTGAGAGCAAGGCAGAAAGCATTTTGTGAAACATCAACTACATAGAGGTACTGGCCTTGCAGTGATCCTGCAAACCCACTGATCTTTGGCCAAACTACCTCTGCCTTTTACACACCAACTCCTTCCCAAATTACAGAGAGAGAAGAAAGGAAACTTGAGGGCAAGTGACTAATGTGTGCATGGCTGAAATATTAATCACTTCTTGCTTCATATTAGCTCTGACTTAGGCACATGTATCTAAACATATTTGGAAAATAAAAGCCTTATCTGTCCTTCCAGTGACATTAGAGAGCGCATAGAAATAATTATGCCTCTTAGGCACACATCACACAGCAATCCTCTTGTGTACATGTAACGTAGTAATAGTTTATATAATAGTTTATATTGGTGTTTTGCAACTTGTATAGGTTATAGGTTGTTTTATTTTTAAATATGCAGTAAATGTCCCTGTACAGAGCAGCATGCAATAGAATTAACCTGCCAGGTCAGAACATCGGCCTATACTACTTTAACGTCAAAAAAAGTGATAACACAGCTATCTTAGTTTTTTTGCCAATTAAACCAGTACACTAAGATTCCATATGGATTCTGAGTATTTCTGTTCTCGGTCTCCCTCATTACCAAGATATTTCATTGGATTATCCCTCAGCTCTGCAATCACACTGCACAGAGAGTAACTCTTCTCCCCCATTTGGATAATGATTTGTTCTCCTGAGCTATGAGAAAAAAAAAGATGGGAAGAAAAAAGTGCACGAGGTGATGAACGAATCCCGAGACTCCTAAGAAACTGTAAGAACATGGAAACACAGTGTCTATTTCCATATGCATCGAGAGAGCAACAGCAGATTGTGAAACAACCCTGGAGCACTTTATAATGGTGACTGAAATCCATTCACCATCTCAAGGCAAAAACAACCCTCCTATCAACACCACAAGAAGCCAGTCCATCTCTTCCTCATCCTTTCCCCCTGCAATTTGCACCATTTTGTTCCAATAATCTTGTACAGGTTTTCATTGGGAGCAGCGCCCAGCCCAGTGAAGGATCCAGCAGTAACAACAGGTTGAGTGAAGACACCATCCAAGACCTTGCTATTGCAAAGTCAGAGAACACATTCGCTGCAATAGGAGAGAATATTGAAAGTGTGCCTTCATTTTCCAAAGGAGAAGCCATTTCATGAAGAAAAGACATGGAGCTGTCAGCTTAACAACAACGCACTTACACGAAATTAAAAAGGTTCAGTTTTACAATGCAAGAGAGCTTCCAAAGCACATAAAAACTCCTTGTTTTAGCTTTCACCACTTCAGCTGTTTGTAACATATTTAAACTGCCTGCGCTGAGGAGAAAATTGAAGCAGGATCTCTGTAATGCAATTGCTACTGTCATAATAGTTATGTGCTTCCAAATCTATTTAGTGGGCTCTGGAGCACAGTACAAATCTTGTAAGGGTGGCTCAGCATTTATGCCTGCCTAGCAGTGAGCAGATATCTCAGTCAACACTATATAGCTAATCGCAGATTTATCCCTGTCTGCATCACCATTACCTCTTAACTGCTGCTATGCTATTTTTTGCTGCAACAGATGTTTTTTTTCTTTTGGCATATAAGGAAATACATTTTGCTGTTTCACGATTCTTTTTCCTTCCTGAAAAAATGTAATCTGGCACTAAAATCATCTGCATTTCAAGCTGCAAGCCTAGAGCTTAAGACCTACCAGTGTAAGACACACATGATGCTGTACAAAATGGGGTAAAACACACTTGGAACAAGGACAAGTAGTACAGTATTTTTCAGCGATCAAATTTCACTTAATTCACAGCAGCCAACAGTATATATTAAGATAAAGATTCCAAGGTAAAGTGAATTGTGATTAACCAAATACATTCTTCTCTTTGGTATGTGCACTTAGAGCATACCCAGAGGCAGTCATGCCTGTCCCTAGTTAGAAGTTCTATAACAGAAAGTGTTGTAACTGAAGAATAGTATCTCCAGCTAGAAACTCAATTTACCTTTGTATTTTTGTTGGTGGTATTTTGTATTTGGAAGCTATCCACATTTCTTCATTATTTCATTTTATGCATTACGGATTAAAACAAAGCCAAATAATTTGGCTGATGCAGTAGTGAACATTTCACGCTTTTCAAATGGTTGCTAGAATTAAAGATAGGAAAACATCTACTTTGTATGAATAGTTATTTGTCTGGTTCTGTTTTAAAGCAAAAAGACACATTGAACAACAAAACCAAACTGCTTTTTTTCCTTTGGAAATGTAACTTATCCTTGTATAACCTGCACAAGATCTGAGTAAGTACTCTTCAATACTGCAAGCTGTTTCCTATTCTTTATCTAGCCATTATCTTGAAAAAGTTCTTTAAGAATCTACATAATGAAGTGTCTGAGATTTGAAAGAAAAAAATAAACCAAAATCTTCCATGAATTTCTCTCATTTCTAACAGGAATCTATTTCTAGAAAAAAAAGTTGTTTTAACTACCTTAGAATCCTGAACCTTTGCAAAACACACACTTAGAGTCACGTTTCAATATGACATGCCTTTAAATATTACCATGAGTAATATAAGGAATGTGCTTTTGGGTATCCAAACAAAAATCTGACCAATGCAGTGAAAAAAAAAGAAAAAAAAAAAATCACTTGAAAACAAAAATGCTCACAATTGTCAGACTTAAGAAGAGTTGCTGAAATCTCTACAGATTTCATCCTCCCTGAGCAGGCTGGAGACTGTCCAATCCTAAAGCCAACCACGCTGCACATGCTGGGATACTTGAGAGCATTTACTGCAACACTGCAAAAACAAGGGCAGAATTTTCCTTTCCCAACAGCTCTCAGTTGTACCAGATGGCAATGGAACCCAGCACCAAGACTAAGCCTGGTGCTTCCAGTGCTCCCATGCCAGCACTGCAGCAGAAGGAAATCACCACAGATTGATATAGAGAAACAAAAATACCAAGGGATGAGAAACTAATATATTCCAATACGGATTTACCCGATAAACTTGTTGAAGAAGAAAACCAGGGCAGAGTGGAGGGTGAATCAGAGAATTTAGGATGATGATCTGCAATACAAGGAGGGAAGCAAACACAGAATCTGACAGAAAGGAGGAGATTGCAAAAGACACAAGCTTAAGAAGCCTTCCAGGCACAACTAGGAAAGGGGCAGTCATATTTAACATGGAAATAAGCACCAAAAATGTGCTGCAGCTTACCTGGGGGAAGAGCCAGGAGGAAGAGATGGAAAGCAATTGAAACAAGATAAGGAGCCTGAATAAAATAAAATGAAAATACAAAGCCCGGGGTAAGGCAGGAGCCTAGTGGAAAAAGTCTCATTTCATGTAATTAAAGACTAAAGAAATATTAAGTCCTGGGTAAACTGACATTTCCTGTAGTACTGCATACAGTTCTGCAGTAAAGAAAGGACTGATTACACTACTGGAGGTGAAATGAAGGACTGGGAGGAGGATCATTTGAAAGGATATGGGAAAACTTGAAAGGAAATCAAAAGCGCTTTGTTTGTTTGCTAGGTTTAAAATATATACAATTATTCTCTGTAAATATATCTAGGGGGAAGAAATGGTAAAATAACAGGAAAGAAATGAATCTCCCTGGAGACACTCCAGGTCAGGCTGGACAGGGCTCTGAGCACCCTGATGTGGCTGTGGTATCCCTGTTCATTGCAGGGGAGTTGGACTAAATGGCCTTCAAATGTCCCTTCCAACTCTATGATTCTATTTAAACAAAACTATAAATAATGACAAAAATGAGCCAAGATTTGCCAGGAGTAATGTGAGGCTAAACACAGGTGTATTTATTTTTACTTTTTTTCTTTTTTTTTAATCATGAAGGGATTATCTTCATAACATCTAAGAAGAAGCAATGAGAACTGCTTTAAAAATGCACAAACATAGCCGAAGTCCTAAAAGCTAAAACCCTCTATTAAAAAAAAAAAAAACAAAACCTTCAAGCACCACCTCTAAATCTTTTAAAGAAGAACTTGCTGAGCTGATGAGACAAGCTCTGAGGTAACAGCCCCAGGCCCCCTCACCTGGAGGCCCTACACTTCCCCTCCCCATGTCAGGGAACCAGGAACACGCTCCAAGACAAAAGCCACACGTGATTCTTCTCTCTGCCAGCTTTGCTTTTAGTCTCCTCACATCCAACGGCGACAGCCAAAAGCAGGGAGCCAGCAAACTATGCTTTACCAGCAGACAGACACACAAAGGCAGTGTTTTGGTGATCTCTGTCCTTCTTCTTAAGCTCTCTGCTTTGACTTCAAAACATTAATAATGCTTCTTCTGACAGCCCTGTGTACAACAGCTCCCACTCTAAGGAAAGCAGCATTAACTGAATGATTCTTGTAATATAAAAATACACTTTACTGAAAGACCTATAAACTGAAATAACAGGATTTCTGGATTTATTCTTGGACCCAATGTAAGTCAAAAATAACACGCATGCACACTATCTACTCTGAAAAGAAGCCCTGTTCTGTTTTTAACTGCTGTTTAATCATCATCCTACTCACATTTAGAATACATGTACTCATATTCAAGGACAAAGTTTTATTTCCACTGCAGTCAGTCAGAACTACAGTGTCCTTTCGAGTGGAGATGAGGATTCCACTCCAAACAAAAGATCTGCCTTAAAACTACAGAATGGAGTAGTTACAATCAGTTAACTTTTCCGTTCAGGAGAAAAGCTGGTACAGAACATCACAACTGAAAACATTTCATTTTTATTTCACCAGTGTGATTCCAAAAGAAACAGACTTTCCTCTTATGCAAAATAATCCTAGAATCATAGGATGGCCTGGGTTGAAAAGGACCACAATGATCATCTAGTTTCAACCCCTTTGCTATGTGCAGGGTCGCCAACCACCAGACCAGGCTCAACCGCAAGTAATTCATCATTTTTCTGCTAGGAGGAAGACGCACACATCTCCACAAGGGAGAGCTCACCCAAAACAACTGGTTAATGGAATGTTTCATTCAGCAGTTACTTAGCATCTTTTTGGTGAATAAAGGCACAAAAGCACTCCACTGTTAAGTACATATATCATTCTGTGGATGTACTGTAACGAATGCTTTCAGTTTGTGCAGTCATTTTCAGAAACCCCTCTATAAGACCATTAATCAATATTTAAACAGGACTAGAAACTTTACCTAAACCATCTTCCTACAATGCCAGACTCTAACACCCATACACTTATCACCCTTTTTGCCCTTATTCTTGACTTCCTGACTTCAAGGATACTGTATGCTAATCACCTGTAAAATAAAAAATGCTTTAGGTTAAAGCCAAATTGTTCACAGATGCTCTACAGCCCCCCAGAAAAGGGCTTTGGCTCTGATCACACCCAAATCTCAGTTTTTGTTTACAACGGATAATTCTTTTCTTTCTCCTGCAAAGAGAATTTTGAAAACAGGGATCATCATAACCAGTTCTTTTGCCTGCTTACACATACAGACACACTGGCAAAGCCTACCCATAACCCATGCATCTCACTCATAAGTAAATATTGACTTGCACTGATGTGGAAGCCTTTCCAATACACCACTTCCACAAAGGCTGGAGGTGAAAGAAGAGTACCTCACGGTAAGCACACCCAGAAGAGATCCTCCTCCATCACAGTGCTACTTCCCCCTATTTTTCATGAGCACACTGAAGCCAGGTGAGCACTTAACCGCATATGTAAATGTGTAAGAATAGTGATTGAACTATCTAAACCAAGTCTTACATACATTCCAGATATGAAAAAACCCTCTAAAGTGCACCACATGACCCTAGCAGGAGTGCTCTGATTCTATACCCTAGAAGTACTACCTGTCAATCCTTTCCCTCTTGCTGTAAAATATTCCTACAGTAAAACACTCAGCTGACTAAAACCATCCTCAGTACCTGCACTGCTGGCTCTTTTCCCCCTACACTTTTTTTTTTTCTTTCCAGCTGCATCAATACTTCACAGCTGTATCTTTGCATCATTGACCAGGTTTTAATATATCTTCTTCTGATCCAAAAGGTCCACTCCCTGGTAAATGACAGAAAATACATGCACTAAAGCTTACTAGCAGCTCAATGAAATTAGCTTGATTTGTCTGCAATATGACAAAAAAAATAATAAATATAAGCATCCATGCTTTTCTAAAAGCATGATTCCATTTCAAACACAGCCTACCGACTGCTCCAAATCCAATTGTAGATTTATCCCTGTCTGCACCACTATTCCCTCTTAACTACTGCAATGCTTTTTAAGAAAAAAAAAGAAAATGTGCATCAAGTAGGTAAATTACTAAAAAAATAACATTTAAAACCCAATATATTGCACTCCTATGGGAATTAATGTGTTCTGCCTTCGTGTAGATATTTGATACAACACAAAGTAGCATTTAATTGCTCCATTCCTCCTGTGATAAATGTCAGGCTGTGTTTCCACGGTCTCACTACGGGTTAGGTTTGCAGCTGACAGGCAACCCATGCTGAGCAAAAGCTGGATGCAGGTAACTGCTCTGAGGGGGTTGCACACCATTGCCCAGCAGAGTGGCTTCTTTAGAGCAGAAATGGAGGAGGAGGAAGTGAGAAGAGGAAGTAGCAAAGACAAAGAAGTCTCATGGGTTGCAAATGTACAGATAACACTCTCAGGGAATTTCTACAAATTTTTGAAGGAACCTTTAGAAATTAGCACACCCAAAAGTAGCATGCTGAAAGGCGAAGTAGACACGGCAGTCACTGCTTGCCACCAACCTACAGCAGCCACCTCGAGGTAGGTTGCAGAACTTACCAGGCCTGGGTTTACAGCTCTGAGGAGGGCAACAAGAACAGAGAGCTCCGAGCGCCCATCTCACTTCTCTGTCCACACAACCCCTTAACCAACACTGACGTTGGGCACACGTGTGCAGGCAGGCAGTGCTGAAGCCCAACAGAGTCCTAGGCAGTCAGGGCTCATTTAAATATTAATGTGCAAGTTAGATTTCTTGTGACAACACGCAGACATGCTGTCTGAGCATCCTGGGAGTTTTTTCCTTCCATGGAAGGAATTAAGAGCTCAAAAGTTCATTAGCGAGAAAAAAAATAAAGACTTATTGAATTTTTTTATACAGGCACCCGGTCTTGGGGACAGAATACCAGGCTAGACAGAGTACTGCTATTTTTACTGTGCCTACATCACACATAACATGGGTCACCCAACATGACTTTGGATTTATTGAGGCCTGCCATTACAGAAGATGCACCGCACACGCTGAAACATTTTAGGCACAGCTTAATGGAAAGCAGACTTGCACTAACGAAGACATTCCCTAGCCTTCACTTCCAGGGTTTTGTTTTGTTGTGTTTTTATAAGTCAGCCAAAATCTTGCATAGGTAAAAGAAAGCATCAACAAAGTACCCAGAGGAAGTAAATTTATCACAAGATTAAAAATATAAGTCGTAACAAAAAAATATTTTTCACCAAGCAGCAAAGACATTTTATTACTAAGCTTGCTATAAAAGATGCTATACTTCCACTTCAGTAAAAACACAGAAATGAGGAATAAGGGCTGTTCACTTAAGGCAATCCTTCACTTCACAATCCTTTCCCCTTATACAAACCCACGTTTATGCTCTCTTTTGCACTAAACGTACCAACAGTTTCATTTAAGTCTGATCACAAGCCAACCTTGGGCTGTATTTTCAACACTTCAGACCCTCCAGTCAGCCTGTAACAACACCTCTATGCTATGAATCTAAAATGTATATCACTTCCCTATATGCAAGGAAAAAAAAGAACGCCTTCCCCTTGCAGGAACTGCATTCACTAGCTGTAAATTACGGGGGTTACAAAAGGCTAGCCAAGCAAAGTCATCCGTACCAATCATAGACAACACGTGACCACTTTACAAAGATGCTTATACAGCGTAAATTGTTGCATTTACTTTTAGTATGTAAAGCGTCTAGTCTTAAGTAATAAAACCATGCAGGCATTTCTTACAATAAATTGCACCCCAAAGATCAGCTGTCACAAGTATGCTGTATAATAATCATAGGTGTCAAATTCTTTGAGGATTTCTTGAGACATCTACAGATTACTTTTCTTTCCTCTTCTGCTCCGCATCCATCGCAGCAGCTACTAGACAGAACTGACATTCAAGGCCACCCAACAGGCCAGACCAAATTTATTCCTACTTTTATCTTCCACATCTCTTTATTCACCTATATATCTGATTTCTCTGATTTTCATTTGGAGATAAGTGGTCAATAACAATAATAATAAGTCTGTTTGCTTCTTTTACACTGAAGGATTAGGTCACACAGCTGTTGATAACTTAAAAACAATCGGCCATTCATACAGTGATGTAAACACGAGCATTTGCACAGCTTGATGAAATACAGACTTGCTCCTACCAAGAATATCAGGGTTGCAGCCATGATGCAAATTAGAATTTTTCCAGGGTTGAATACTTTTCTGACAATATAACAGATCAAAGAGAGACTATCTTCCTTATTACTTGATCTCTAAACTCCATCAGTTATTTTCTAGCTTCTCAGCATACTAAAAGCCTGGTTTTAAACAGCAAATATATTAAAAATATAATTTTCCCTAAATCAAATTTATTGATGGTAAACTTAGGAACCCCAATCACTTCTAAAATACAACCTGTCCAGCTGCCTCCCGTTGCTCCCTGCTAGTCTCAGGAGCTCAACTATCAGTACCGAGTAACTTTCTGCAGCACTGCAGAGAGAGAGAGAAAAGAATGACTCATCTGTGCCTCTTCCCAGATCTCTGAAGATCAGCTTCAGCTTGAACATGACAACAGAACAGTCATTTTAAAAACAAGAAACTCACAACTCTAACTCCTTCAGCTGCTACTCAGGAGTTTAAAAAGATTGGCTGAGGAACAAACAACTGTTTGAGCTCCTTGATCGCATACTGAAGCAGCCAGACTGGGGGAGAGATTGTGCCAAAATTGCTTGAGGTGTCCAAGATCCTGAAAGGACTATGTCTATCTAATTGTAGTTACCAACATATGTTATGCCTCTTAATGGCACATCCTCTGAAAGGAAGATTTAAGAGTAGCTGTGGACTTACAAATATTCGCCACTTCATTTGTGAAACTCTCCTTCAAATGACAGAGACAAACAGGTGGTTTCCAGGATTCGTGACATTTCTCAAATGATTACCTATGGGCAAATTCACAAACTATTCAAGTAGCATTAGGCTTCCAAAACTATGCATTCCAAGATCTCTTCTTCACAGCTGGTTTAAAAGAGTTTGAAAATCAGGAGAAATAAGTCCACAATACTACATAATAACTACCTGCAGTTCTTCCCCATTCTTCCGAAACAGAAGGGGGAGGTTACTTTACTTCACTGATCTCTTACAACGGCAGTGAGATTCAAGATGAGTTCCTCTCATCTCTTCCCTTACTCCCACGTGCAGGAAACTCTAAACCTTGTTTATCTGATGTCCAAGCTGGCATCACAGGCATGATCTGAAACTAAAGCTTCCAGTTTTAGGTTCGTAACATTGAGCACAACCACACAGAATCTACACTGTAATTGACCTCCAGTTCTTGGGTTGGAAATGTAATCTTTTGGGGAAACAGTAACAAAGACTCCTTCCTCACCTGGATGAATTACCCATTACTTCAACCCAACTAATTCTTATTTTCCTTAGGGTGTAGGTGTCACCTCTAACTCCGTGCAAGAAAGAGCCCTGTGCAGGGCTCCCAGGCAGACAGATAGACCCACTATAGCCTGCACTACTGGTGCCCAAGGCTGGATTGTGGGTGAGGTTGCTAGCCCTGCTTTTGGAGCCCGGCCATCTTCAGAAGACTGAAACACGCTCAGACTCAACAAGTGAAAGCTAATGACAGGGTAACTGCTATCATTCTGCAGTGAGGACAAATTTCATAAGAACTATAATTTTCAGAAGTGAAAAATGCAGGCTCATTGTTAGAAGTAATACAAAAATAGATTTACTTTGTGTGCCCATACTATTCTCCTGCTAATATGTATATAGATACTTTCTATGAAAGTAAGCAACTGCTCTAATACCTGAAAACAATTTGGTGTAAGAAGTGTAATAAATCCCTAATGTCTCTGCAGATTCAAAAGTCATTTCTAAAAGTGGCAAAAAGTGTGGAAATAAGGAGCCAGAATTACAAGTTTAAAAATTTCAACATCATTTTAGGAATTAATGAAAAAAATTCCCCTAACACTTTCTCTCATTTCTTTAATATTGGTAAGATAAATTCATGAGGTATAAAACATTATAAATCCACTGAGATGAGCATTCCCTGAGGTATGTACTGCATAATACTGGCATAGCTTCCACTATGGCTAACTAATTAAACTCGTGCCTTAGGCTTTAGTGATGTCAGTTCATCTATTTCAGATTTACTCTGCTTTTAAAAAGTAAGCAGATAATTTTCTTCATGAGCTCTATCATATTTTTCTAAATAGAAGTTGATTATTTAACTAAAGATCTTTTTAATTAGAAATACACTGTGCAGCAGATGTATTTGAAATAAGGTATTACATTTGAATAAATATGGTAAAGTTACACACCTTCATGACTGCAGGTCATCTCACCTGATTAGGCAGAAGCTCTTTTTTTCCTTATGAAAAATGAAGGAGTCCTAAAAAGAGCTTTGCACTTGATAGATGGCACTTTCTAAGACTTCACACAGAAAATGAGATGCTCATACAAGCTGATGATGAACATCTGTCTATGAATCTCATTGCCTGAAGAATTATCAGCATTACTGCACTATGCTGCACTTCTTTGAGCTGTAAAAGCCCTCTGGGTTAGGTCATTTGTAACAGTAAGCTACGGCAATGGTTAGCTCTTCCTTGTTTTAGCAGAATAGCTATAAACTCATGTTAAACAGCTTCTATGATAAAACGCTGCAGCTCTCTACCTCGCTCTTACTGCTTTTGTCAGCACGTGGAAAGCAATTCTAGTTCATCATCAGAACAAAGTACATGAAAAACAAAGAATCAATGATTTATCAGAATTCAATCTTACTGTACTCACAGAGGTGAACTGCAAGTATCTTTTTTTCATAGTAAAATAGAGGTCAATCCTTTTTGGTTTACACTACCTCTGCGGCATCCGGTTCAACATTCTGAATTTAATATTAATCTAGGTTCAGGGAGTAGAAGGTATGTACTCAGAACAGCAGACCCAAAATTAAACCATATCAGGAGACAGATTGGGATTCATCATTTGGGGTTAGAATATAAACGTAGATTGAAACTCTTTACTATCAGAGATAGTGTCCAAAGGAGGCCTACGAAGATGGTGAAGGGCTTGGAGGCCAAGACGTATGAGGAGCAGCTGAGATCCCTGTGTTTGCTGAGCCCAGAGCAGAGGAGCTGAGGGGAGGCCTGATGGCGGCT
>JAOWBP010000001.1:98668264-98704104 GCA_028571105.1 Tragopan temminckii | reverse complement strand
CATTTTACCTAGAAATATGACGACACTGTTTATAAAATTATTTATTCCTAAAGTCTTGATTAGACACATTGAAATGTTTTTTATCAATTTGGATCAGTTACATTTACTTGGGTAGATTTTAGAATTCTTATTAGACAGTTCAATCTGTAAACTGAAGCCCAACAGCTCCATGTCAGTACCATTACTTTCTTGAGCATTTTCTCTGTACAGAAGTTGAAATTCAGACTTTGTCTCCATCAAATATCTCTGGACCTCAGCAAACCAGCTTTGTTTTAAACTATTAAATCACAGTGGCTTTGTTAGTTTTTGGAGAATTTTTTTTTAATGATTCTTTTTTTGAAATGTTTGTGGGAATATAAAGCTTGGGAACGATAAGATTTAATGGAAAATGAGACCTTTCCTGTTTAGGAAACCACTGGTCATCAACATACAATTGTGTTCAAGCAATGTAGAATGCATATACTTTTACTCTGTCCCTATTATGAAATGGAATTGCAACAGCTTAAACCTATGCATCCTGTTTTCCCAGAGAATGCTAAGATTTCCTAATCAAAACCATTCCTGAAAAATCAGGAGTGCAGCCTGCCAGCACCTCTAAGGGAGCTCCCTCTGGCAGAAGCCCAGAACTCTCCCTGGGAGAATAGAACAGAATCTCTGTGTCAGTTTTAGGAGCAACTTCCAGTACTAGCAATACTTTTATACTACTCTGCTTCTATTTTTAGCTGCTACTCAAGTTAGACCATAAGTTGAAAACAGTTTTCATGCACATGCTGGATGCATTCATTGCATAGACAAATCCTTTCTGACTAAAGGCCACTGCGGTTTTGTGGCACAGGCAACAGCTATGTTGCATTAATCTAGGGTCCAGAAGATGCTTTATTTAAAACAAATTCTTTAAAAAATCACAAGAAGCACAAAATACTGTGTAGCTAACTTCCTCTGCCAAAAACTGCTGTTGCAGACTGGTGGGAAAGCTGAACTCTGCCACCAGTATCTGGTAACCCTGTTGAGCGGTCTGAACATTCTCCAAACCAATGTGAGAAAGCACAAAAGCAAAGCTAGCCCAGAAATGCCAGGCATGTACATACAGAAGGCCAGGAGACACCATTCACTCAAGTATCACAGCTTGGTGACTCAGCAGAGACTCACTGCCAGCCAATGTTATCAGATTGGTTCTTCTCTTTGAACACAATTTTCCATTTCCTTTTCCATTCCCTTGTACCGAGTACTGTCACAGTCAGCTTCCCCAAGAGGCACGTTGCTTTCCGACTACCCCTCAGTTCAAGAACTGGCCACCTACCCTCCCCTTCTTATTGCTTACTGAATTGTTTACTCCCGGAAGGTTAGTGATATTCCAAAGAGCTTAAGTATACCATCCACAGAGCTCCACAAACATCACTGTCCATTTGCTATTTCTGCATAATGAAATAAACATAAATTGTGCTTCCACACAGAGCTCACAGAATGAGGGGTCACACTGCTGGTGGAGGAACAAGGTCTGGCTTTGGGCAGCTGAGCTCTTGGGCCAGCTGCCAGAGAGGCTGGGGCCTTCTCACCTTGTGGCTCACAAGACGTCACTGAACTAAGTGGTTAGGGCAGGGGTGCCAAACTACACAGACAGCAACTTCAAAGCTGAACACAAACACTGCTCAAACAGGTGAATGCTTCCCCTGTTCCTACACACAGTCTGACACGCTGCTGATGCTCGCTGTGACCACTGCCATCTCCAATGGCTTTTTCCAAATAAACGAACGCCAGAAACCTTTCAAGTGCAAACTGCTACACACGCTTAATATTCACACTGCACGGTCTCTGTGTCAGCAGGAGTTTTTACTAGTGTTCATATTCAGTATGGGTGCCATCGCTCACATTCATTTTTTAATTATCTCAGAATTTTGACCACTGGCTTCCACATCTTTGTGACCAGCACATGCAGTGGGTGCAAGCCTTGTACCCCTGAGATCAGGCACAACATAGGCCGAGCAAGACCTCCAACTTGCATCTCTCAAATCTTTCGTTTTTAAGTGACAACTGAAAGTTGAAGGTAGAAACGTTTTGTACAAGCAGCAAGGCAGGAACTGATGTAGCAGGCGCGGAAAAGATGTATCCAAAAAAACCTCACTATCACAGACTCTGAGTCCCCAGGTCACAACCTCAAAATAGAAACCCAGGTCTTACAGGCACCCTGAATTTACAGCTTTCTGTCTTATCACAGAGGACAGGTAGATTCAATAATTGGCCTCAGTTCCTAGCCCTTCTAGCTGTTGTGTCTACTTTCATTATTTCTTCTCTATTTCCCCTCTCCTCAGTATAGTAAATACATGCAGAAATAAAAATTGCTAGGTAGTGTCTTGCCGTGAGAAGGATCCCTAATGAGCAGTTAACTAGTTGCTGGATCTAGAGCCACGACAGCCTCCCTTTATATTACATCATGATGGTGGCTGCAATATTGCCCGGTTTGCCGGTTGGATATCATTTACATTCAATTTTGGCAATCACTAATGTGACCTCACCAAATGCTGCTAATGAAATCCAGCTATGCTCAAATTCACCAGTGCTTGCTCACTATGGAGATCTAAACCAAAGAAAAGGCAATATGAATATCACATGAATATATCTCAAATGGAAAATGCAAGAGATTCTCTCAATAGTCTCTTCATAAACAAGGACAGTTTTCAGAGAAAGATAAAAAAAAAAGACTTCTTAATTTATATTCACCTATTTTGGCCTCTAGTTCTTTCAGCCAAGATTTCAGCTCACTAACCAACCTGACACAGTTAACTCAGACAGAGGAATGTATTGGTTGAATTAATTTTCCTATACTTCTAGGGATTTATTTTTAGATACAGGAGAGGAAAATGTGATAGCTTATTGGAACAATGGTAGCATATATAGAACGTACTGGAAGAAAGTGCAACATAGAAACACAAGTTTTAGACAACCCACTACAAAATAAAGAAGAAAAAAAGAAGTAAAACACTTGTGTAAATGTCTTGGAGTTGCACAAGCAGAAAGAGGAAATGGGAATTTTTATTTGTCTATAAGACTTTAATGTTTTAACTTTAATGTAGTGTAATGTAATACTACCTTTTCTAAGGAGACACAACATGCCTATAAGCACACTGTACTTCTCTCAGAAATTCAGGTCAGCAAACTACAGTTTCAGTCATATAGCACAGTCAATTAACTCACTTATACCTATCATTAACGGGAATTTGACAGAGCCAAGCCTCAGGAATCTGATTCTACTGTGACTGGAAAACAAATACAGCCAGTGGTTGATTCATCAACGCAAACAGAAAAGAAACCTACACAGCAAAAGTGTTTGATTCTGTAAAAACACGAAAGAACAGCTTTGATGGCTCATGTTAAACTACCACAACTGCATCATTAATTTCCCTAGGATAACGTTTTTGTGATCTTTTAGAACAAAGAACAGCTAAGCAATGAATTCTGCACACCAATAAAATCAATGGGCTTCCACATAATTCCTAAATTTTGTCCTCAGAGAGTTTACTGATGACCCTAAAAGACAAGGGTCACTCTGTTCTATGTTGTTAGCACTGGGCTAACACTTGGAGCACAACAACCTGACTGATGATTTACAGCAGGGCGTAATGGAATCTCTTCCTGCTCTGCTGGCAGCAATCTTTTCTGTCCTCATACTCCTGCCAATATTTGTGTAAAAGCCTTCCCAACTTAACACAACAATAATTCATATCACCCTAGTGTGAAATATGATCTAAACTTATGGTTCATAACATAGAAAAACATGACAGAACAGAATGTAATAATGCCAACAAAATGAGACCAAGACATTTATTCTGTAAATGGAACCGACATCTTCTATGGGAATTACCTTGTTACACATAATCCCATATTATACAACCCTTACTATAATTTCCCGATACTTAAAAAATTCAGCAGTTGTTAGGAAATATTTTAAATCAAAAAGGTTAGAGTATCACTACAGACATACAAAACGTTCCATCAAAAATAATATAGAGAAGAACCACTACAAAGAATGTGAAGATCTTCACACTCCAGAAAATTTGAAAAAATGAAGAAATTGAGAAAAGTGTTGTTTCTAACTCTTATAAAGATTACAAGTTATTGGAAAACTGAGGCTACTTCTTGCAAATGAGCAAGATACATACCAGGACAAAAGTCCCTTTAAACACTACATTCAAAACTCTGCATCATGAATCACAATATTTTTGACCCCCATATGCAGAGCTCTTGTGCCAAATATGACCTTTCTTGGTAATGTACACCACCTAGCAAAGAACGCTGAAGTGACAAGGGAGGAATTTCTTGCAGCCAGAAGAAAAGTATTTAGGGAAGTTAATATTTCACAGTTAGAATCTAGTATTTTGTCAGTGAATCAGGTGTTTGTGCTCTGAATAGGCAAAGACAACAGTTCTCAAGCCTCTCAACAGCCCAGTTCAAAAGTTAACCAACCTGACCCTACCCAGGAAAAAGAAGCAACAACAGCAACATCTTTCTTTTACTTATCTACATACTTGAATATGAATAACCAATTGTACTTACAAAGATGAAAATATTATTTTCCACTAGCCACGCCAACTTTAGGAGAAAGACACAGGAAGGAATGTCTATGGGTAGGATGAAAAAATTTAGAAATTTTCTGAATACTCTAGGTTCAATTTTTGGCTGGGCAATGAACCTATAGATTTACACAGCTTATCTGGCCCCAGGAGAAACAAAGGTAGGATTTAGGTAATAAAAGCAGAGCAATTTCCCTTTAGTGAACAAAGGGAACTTCGTAAGTATTTTGTGAGCGCTTCATACTATAACAATGGAGTCCAGAGTTTAAGGGGCACGTAATTTATTTTAACTAGTTCACATTTACTATTACTACCACATACATGGTAGTGCAGACACAAGAAATAATTCATGTGGCATGAACAGAGCCTTATCATTTGAAAGTTCTGTTCTGCCTGTATCTGACTTGAGAGAATTAGATTTTCAGCAACACCTGAATTCTGGCTACAGTCACCTTACAAGTGAATATTTCTGTTGCATACCAATAATAAATACCATTAGCATGTAAATTCTAAGCGTGTTTATCTTAGGAGATTGTCTGCAGAACTTCTTGTCCTGAGTCCAGAGAAAAGGATTAAGTACAGCCAAGTACATAGTAATATGAAGCCCATTTGCTTTCAAGTGCATCGTATACAAAAAGAAATTTACATGGGACTTGTATGAACAAGATCTTAGGCAGCCATCTAATTATGAAAACAAACGTATCCCAAAAAGAGGTAAAAAAGAAATTAAAAAAGAAATCTGTTACTGAGTTTGTGTGTGTTCTACTGAAAAATTATTTCAGCGTCCTCACAACACTCTCATAAAGCCCATTCTCACTTTAACCACCGGAGATTACCAGGTTCACAAATAAACACACTGAAAAAAGACACAACTTCAAGCAGAGCTGACCTCATTGCGTCTCCACCTCTATCCCTGAATCTGGTAGGAGAAGGCTCCTTAGCTAGCACTCTACAAGCACTGCCAGGCCTGGCCTACTGCTATCTTGTCTCCCAGGTGGACTTCTTTGATAAGGTGCCTTTTAAACATAGCTCAGCTGCTTCTGCTTCTTCGCATTGACTAGCCCTATGCAAGAGTTAGTAAGTCTGCCTAGAAACACAAAGCCAGGCTTTGAAGAAGTCAGCAATGGAAATACATTCTAGGTTTTTCCCTTAGATTATCCAGGCTCTTCATTGTATAGAATCCAAATTGCAGTCTACTGTAAAATATTTACCAGTTATCTTGTAGTGTTACTAACTTCAGAAGTTTCAACCATGCTTCTGCTTGACTTCCCTTTCTGCTCTACCACTATGACTTAGAAGGGAACTGGGGATAGGAGCTGTACTATAAACTATGTTACTGACGTTATCTAGGTTAAAACCCAGAAGCTTTGAGGGCTAAAAGATGTAATTCCTGAAGCATCTGGTTCTACAGGCAAATGAACAAGCACAGGGCAGATTGTGAGAGACTGCAGCATCAGGGAACACCAGCACCTGCCTAGGAGCTTCTTAAAATCATCATGAAACCTAACAAAATGCATCATGTAACTATGCTCATAGCAGAATTCCAGGCTGTCCAAATCTCTGAACACTTCTCAGGATATTAGTACCTTTATGTCAATCCAGTTGTTCATTTCAAGAAAGGATTTGCTAAGTGCTTTTTTGTTGTTGTTGTTTGTATTGTTACTTCATTAGGAAAGAATGTGCTTTTCTTGCTTTATTTCCCTGATGAACATACTTTGAAATGATAAATGCATTTATTTTGAAAACGAAAAAAACAACAACACCTTCCTTAATTATTAGAAACATCTCATTTTGCTTTCTAGTCTCTCTTTATTTATGGTTTATGCAGTGATAGTTTTTGAGACTAGAAAACAAAGAACACTCTCTATAAAGATGGCCTGTTTCAATCTGTCAGAAAATGTAAACAAGTGTTAATCTCAGGACTTCCTTTTTATGGCATGTAGAATAAACCTTAAAAAATATATTTTCCCTTTTATTATCTCCTTTAGATAAAGATTAGGAGATTTTAAAAGCACCTTTTAAATTAACAAACCAGTTCTAAATTGAGGTATTTAGCTATTCTCCAAAATATCTTTTTTAGAAAGCCAACTGGCAATTATTTTTTATTACAAGGAAGTAATTGCAAATCTGAAAAAGCACAAGCCTCTCCAATCTTCTTGTCTAAACTAATACATAATATATATACATATTTTTATTTTTTTTTTAAGCACTCTTATTAGACAGAAGAACAATCACAGGAATAAATCTTTAAGCAAAGTTAACAGTTCTCGCAGGTGGTTAACATCACTGGAACTCACCTTCTGGTGTATGGCAAAAGAAGAAGAACAGAAAGTAGTCCACAGAAAGATTAAGGAGTAATGATCACAGAGTTCTTGCCCATGACAGAATTTTGAATTTAAGGATGGAAGCTTCTTTAAACCAACACCAAAGAGAGAATTAAGAAATGATACATACCTTATCTACTGGGAGAAAGTCATTTTCAACTTCTATTGACCTTGGCCGTAGCTTTATAGGTTTGTCTTTGAAGATATCTCCAAAGCCAACACCCTTGACCTTTTTGGGTTGGATTGTCGTGCCTCCATTGGCTCCTTCTGATTTTGTGCTGCCAGAGTCACCACCATCACTCTCAGAGCCTGTAGTATCTTTCAGACCTAACACGGATAAAAGATTGAATATTAGGTGCAAAGATGTCTGTTTTCAAAAGAGATTGTGACCAGGGCCCTCCCACCAAGCCCTAAAGGAAAACAATGAGAACCAAAGTAGAGAAGTTCTCTGTGCCATGCGCTCATTTTGGAGTTTTAAAAAGCACTTCAGTTTGTCACACTGGTGTACTAGTTAGCGCTTATACCGATTCACAGAACATGCACACTCCAGCATCAGAAGTTCATTCATGAAGGCAGTCATTCCTAGAATATCAAGGTAATCCTTCTTCCTTATACACAGATTATTTGCAAGATAATGCAATAAATGAAAGAGTTAAAATCAGTTCTAGGGCAGCTATTTTATAAAGCCACTTAACACCAACAGTCAGTCAGACCAGGAGTACTGTACCTTAAATCTGTATGACTCATATCAGGCCAATTATGCAACTGGTATCTAAAGTTACATTACCTAACAGGGAAATATAAAGCTGAAAGCTGTTTAAACAAATTTGCAATCAAATAAGCTGCATAATATGTTCCCTGCTGAGCATTAAATCTTTCCGCAGCACAGACAGCCTCATAAGAAAAGCACCCATGCACACAATCCTCTAGGAATATAATAAATCAAAACTGACATACTGATTTGCATTGCTTCTCCCAGTGAATAGGAAAATTTATCTGTGCTTATCTGAAAATTTCCGCTGTTTGAATAGCAGAGGCCATAGATCCAATATGGTGACGTCTCAGTCCTTTACAGGATGGTGCAGAGTCACGTCAAGCAGTAATTGGCAGCCGAAGTAACCCACTGAAGTTTCCTCCGATTGAAACAGTCCCCAGAATCACTTAAACCTTCCTTCCTACACTGCAGATTGACTTAAATATGTTTCCAGGAAAAATACAGCAGTTTATGCTATTAAATTGCTAATTCTACCTAGTAATAATGATTTTTTGGGGCTTGGCTCACAGCTTTTGGTTTCACTGGTCTCTGTGCAAGAACTTTCTGTCTTTCTGGTGAGCAGTAACTTACTTTCAGGAAGACTTGTATTCCTGGCAATTCACTATTAAGGAAGATAACTAGCCAGTAAAACACATTCTTCTTCTAGGTCTACTTTATGCTTCTCTGATGATGCACAGAATCCTTAACAAGTCCTGAGGCCTAAAGGCACAAACTCACAATCAAGGAAGCAAGGAGCTCACATGTTAAAATTGGTTTAAACAGCACGGTGCTGCAAGGAGAAGAATTCAAGAACTGTGTGTTAGGACAGGAATTTTAGCAAAAATACTAAGCAGAAAAATTATCATATAGTGCTCTGTCCTGAGATTTTCTATACCCCAAACATGAACGCAGAATCAGAGAAAGCTCGCATTCAGAAACAAACAAAAAGGCTAAAGATGCTTTGGCTCTCTGGCCTCTTGCATAGCTGTTGCATTTGCCTGTTGAATATATATACATATATAACATTTGATTTAGATAGTACTGTACAAGTTATTTGTTCCATAAACTGTCCAGGATTGAAATTAAAAGAATTCTTAATAATAATAATAATAATAATAATAATAATAATAATAATACAGCTCTCTTAGCTCTCTTTTTAAAATATGCTGGAATTTCAATTTCTTTTCTTGGACTTTTTAATCTTCCCATGACAGACCTGGGCAAACACTTCAAAGCTGGTTTCACAGTTTTATTATAGAAGTAAAGTAAATGCCATCAGTAAGGTAAATTCTGTTGAATTCTCTCTTCCAGGCTCGTGAAGGTAACAATAAAAAAAAAAAGAAAAAGAAAACAAGCATGCACTGCAATCCTGCTCTGCACTGTGGCAGCCATAGTGATGGGGTCCTAACTGAAACAGAGCCATTCCACCACATTCCGAGCAGAAGTGCTCGGAAGTGCAGGGTTACACTAATTAAGCCTGATAGATATAAATTTCTTCAGGCAACATGGCAAAGTCACCATCTTTTTCTTATTTCTGACCCTTGTTGTCACTTGGGCAGTAACAGAAGCAGGAAAATGAATAATATTTCTGAGAGTAACCCTTTCAAACACAACATTCACAGTGATCATCCTCTATGTGCTGAACAAAAGATCTTCTTCAATCTGGAATAGGAAGATTATCCTCTGGCAAAGGTTCTCTCTTTCATCCTTGCCAGAATTTCCTAACTAAAAAAATGTAAAACTCTTCAGTGGACAAAAGCAGCAGTGCAGAGACCTCCTTCCACGAGTAACTGGGTTTTAACTGATAGGACACATGACCTCTCTTAGTCACTCCCTGAATGGAAAACATTTCTTCAAAAATATTGAAAATAGGTTTTCTGCATCACTAAGTTTGGGAGAAGACATAAACCTAGACCCAGACCTTGGCTAGCAGATGGAAATAAAATATTGAAGTAATTATGGGAGTTACTCAACAGGTGTCATATGGACTTTCAGTTCTTTGAAGCCTGCATGAAAGAGAAATCAGAAACCACAAGGGACTCAGACAAAATTGGGCTTTTGTTTATGGGTCAGCATTTGTTTTTCATTACGGTGTCTTCTGTTAGCATTCTTCTATGATGAGATAACACACCTCATATCAGGAACCTCACCTCAGGCTTACAGCAGACTTTCTTAACATCACTCATCTGTGATAATAATTGATGATAATCCTTGAGTTTTCATTCTCGGTGAGCTTTGTCTCCATTCACAGTCCCGATAATAAAAGTTACGCAGTAGATAATGTATTTTTTAGGAGGACATAATGGACTTGAAGTGATATCTGTTCAACCTGTATTTGAGTGGTCAGATACAGAGATATCCTTCTTCAAAGTTAAAATAATACTTCCTCATGAACTGGGACAATGACATCATTTATTACTTTTTGATTCACACAAATAGAGAAGCCCCATGGACTTTAAATAAATAAATGAATAAGTAAATGAAGAACAAAGGCCGTGGCTTTTCCAAGAACTAGTCTGTTCTTGTTCTTATCACTTTGTGGCTGAGGAAAAGAAGAAGAGGTGACAACAAAGAAGGGCTATACGCAGTAAAAATTGAGAATATATTAACTAAAATGCAAACCTCCATAGTAACATGAAGAAACAATGCAGGAAATAGTCTAACATGCTCTTTCTCTTAAAGACATGCTGAGGGAATCCTCTCTTTATCTTAATTCCTCTCAAGATTCCTGAGATAGGTTACCCCATTCTTCCAATTTGGAGTGAGAAGCAAAATTGAAGTCAAGGCTTTTCTTGCCTTCTAAAGGCTATTCATTTTTACTCTACAACACAGATCCCTTCCAGTCTCTTAAAAATAATAATAATAATAATTTAAAAAAGGGGATTCAAGAGACTCTAAGACTGTCTCTCATCTGCTACTGGTAGAAGTGGCTACTTGGACCATTTCCTCTATAACCCAACTACCCTCTTTTCCTATTCTAAGCAAAGCAGTCTTGGCCTTCCCATCCCTGCCTGCATAGGGAAGAAATGTCTGAGGCTGTCCCTCCAATACACTCTTTTTTCCTTCAGCTTTTAATGGCCTTTTTCACCACTACTGCAAACAGCTCTGCAGAGAACTGAACTGAGAAGACAGTTTCGTCAGGACTTCACACACTTCAGAACCGGATAATAGCTACATTAAAAAAGGTAGCCAGAGGCCTGACTAAACAGCAAATTTTCTAGAAAGCTGTCAACATTCTGTCAGCATTTGGATGGCTGAGAAGCTAAGAATACAACAGCAACGTGGTGTTAGTATACTAACATGCTTGTCATCCCCCCAGTTCTAATAGCATGAAACTCTTCCAGATCTTCGTGGTTTCTCAGGAGGCAGGTAAGTCTTTTTGGGTGTCACTTCCCATTTCTGTCTCTAAACAAAGATGCTCTGATTTATCATTGTCTAAACAACATAGCACCGCAATGCAGAACTCACATCTCAGCAAGCTCCCCAAAACCTGAACAAGGGTCGCATCACCAAGTTAAAATTCCCAATAGTCAGCTGCTCTCAACTGTTGGCTGGAACTAGACAAGGGTCTCCTGGCATAAAGCTATTTAAAAACATCCAGAGCTCTGAGATTCTCTGTTTCTTCGTGCTTCTCACAAATGTGAGATAATTTAGTATTCATGAAGATTAAATTCTCACAACACTGTCTGAAAGCATTTCACACTTCACACACATTTTTCCTCTATGGGCATATAAGAGATATTAGCTTTCTCAAGACATTTCAAACATACCACACTGCTGCTATGCCAGTTACAGGCCCTTCGAGAGCAACATTCTGAAATGTACCAAAACAGAGTAGCTCAAACAGGGATTAAAAAGCGACCACAACATCAGGCTTAATTCACCAACGTCCACAGAGCTGCGCTGGCATCAAACCAAGATTCTAAATCAGAAAGAGATTTGGGGATGATAAAGGGCTGTGTAAACTAAAGCTGTTAAAACAAAAATAAACAGCTGCGATAAAATTAACTCCATTCAAAGCAGGAAAACGGTTGTTTTAAAATGACTTAAAAAGGCAGGAAAAAATGCAATACATTGTGAGTTTTACAGAGCTTTCTATTTTAAGGTATTATTTATGAGTTTAATTTTTGTTCTGTTTTCTGGACTGTTCTGTCTACAGACATCCTACGGCACTGGGGAAAAGATGACTGTGCTGAGCGTGAGCCAATGATGCTTTGGCTCTCTGAGCTCTTAGACCAGCTCTGGTGAGCCGCGTAAAGGTCAGCTGTTCACAGACACACACCTGAGACTACGCAAAGAGTCTCCTGATTTGGTCTGGCAGTCAGAGAGAAACACTGTCAACTGCATTTAATACAGTAAAGAAGCGTGTAAATGAAACTTATTGGGTTTTCTGCCTTTTATGGAAGGGAAGGAAGGCAAGCGGAAATGTGTTCTTTCCTTCTATTTAGAGAATGGTGGTGTGGAGCTACTGAGTGACCAATCTGAATGATCAAGAAGACGAAGCTATACATGGTAACCACAGCAAATGAGACAGGAAGCATCTTTCTTCCCTTTCTTCACACAGAAGCAAAGGGAGACCACACAAATACAGCCTATATCAGGCATTTCTCTTCAGCTCTTCAGTCCATAAAAGTCCTGTATTTTGTTGAAACCGTCTCTAACAACATTATGCAGTGTCAGCTAAGAAAAGCAAAAACAGAAAAGGAAATGTGATTTTAAAAATGATAATAGAACAAAGCTGTGATGCTTCTCCATAATTACAGGTTAATAAATTCCATGTTGCAAAATAAAAATCTTTGCTTCATAACCAAGCATGATTTTAACATAGGTCACACCGAAAGTAATGCCTCCTATTTATTTCCTATTTATTTATGGAAACAACAAACAGCACAATAACAATATTTGATAGAGCAAATTCTCAGCTCCAAAACACTACTTTTCAACACAATCATCACTGTTAGCCATGTATTTTCATCAGCAATGAACAAGAGCCTGCATGCTGCACTCATAACAATCTGTACCAGTAAAGGTGACCCACTGATGCTGTCACCATTGATGAAATGTACCACCCACCCCTCATTGTGCTCACATCGACTGCTGGTCTCTATAAATGTTCAGCATGCATCCATGAATGTCAATGGGTGCAATTTTTTCTGCATGGAGAAACTCAGTTCTACAGTTTTGCTTCATCCACACTTCCATGTCAGACACCATTGTGTCTACTGCCACAAAGCAACAAAACATAGACAGAGACCTGTTGGATCTCATCCTGGGGAGGGCCACAAAAATGATCCAAGGGACGGAACCCTCTCCTACGAGGACAGGCTGAGAGAGCTGGGGCTGTTCAGACTGGAGAAGTGAAGGCTCACAGGTGACCTGATAGCAGCCTTTCAGTATCTAAAGAGGAGCTACAGGAAAGAAAGGGACGGACTCTTTAGCAGGGTCTGTGGTAACAGAACAAGGGGAAATGGTTTCAAGCTTAAAGAGGGTAGTTAGGTTAGATACACGGAAAAAGTCTTTTACAGTGAGGGTGGTGAGGCACTGGAATAGGCTGCCCAAAGATGTGGTTGATGCCCCATTCCTGGAGACTTTCAAGGCCTGGCTGGATCAGGCCCTGGGCAACCTGATCTAGCTGTGGATGTTCACTGCAGACTAGATGGCCTCTAAAGGACTCTTCCAACTCTAAGGATTCCATGATTCTATGATTCTACAAAATGTATTCAGATATTGGTGGGAAGATTCAACCTCTACTACCATACCACCACCATCCACTCTGACATTATGGGCCAACATCATAAAATAGAAGGCATTACCTTCAGAGCAGCCCTTGTACATGTACAAATGGCTGGTGCAGACTATCTCAATATTAATAATTATTTGTTCTCAGTTACACTCTTTGAAGAAATGTAATCTAGTAACCCAAACATTCTATCATTTCCTTTCAGCACATTCATTTCTCTTAGCACAACAGTTCTTGCCATGTAACAAACAGCCCCAAATTTTTTATGCTTTCACAATTAATCATGCAGGGACAAGGGGAGCAGTGTCCTGCACCACGTAGCAGCATGCATTATGGGCAATGCAGTGCAAGCATCTTCTGCAGCACAAACACAAGCCATCAATACAGAAATTGGTGGCTTCACCTCATCTCCAGCCATTTCCCCAAGGACCATAAAAGCAAACAGAAACAATCATTCATTCATAAGTTTTACAGCCGTACTACCTCATTCTTCATTTTGGAACATTTTTTTTCCATCACACTTAGTCTCACCAAGAATAGGAACAAGTTACTGCATGTAAAAGAACAGATACGCAAACACCACCAAAAGAATTCTTTGCCTGACACTCACCAAAAAGTGGTCTTTTGTGAGACTTATGGAAAATCACTTGCTGATGGGAGTGTGAATCTTTAAAATGATTTATTTTCACCCCAGTCAACATAATTGTTGTACCCACCAACCCCAGTCCCTTGGAATCCATACATTTTTCTCCAGAAAACAGGAAGAAATTTCTTCATCAAAAAATTTTCCCTCACCATTTTTTTAATATTGTACTTTCCCAGATGTTATTTTTCATTGTAGCAGCTGTGCATTTAAGATAAGTTCATCAAGTTAGAAGTTGAATTAAAAATTTTAACTGTATTCTCTTCAGAGCTCTTAAAATGCACATTCTGGTTCCTTGTTTAACATTGCTCACAATCAGCCACTTTTAAATGGAGTTAATAACGTCATAAGTATATCAACCATATTGATTTCTCTGAACTCTGGCTAGCCACCGTTCCTCAAAAAGTAGGAAAAAAACAAAAGTAGTCGAGCAATAGAAAACACAATCAAGATTTACTCACGAATACTTCTGTTTCAACGATCCTGTCTCATCTTCTTCCGTTATATCTAATATCTATTACTGACAGCATTGTGGGTCCATGAGTATGGAAAGAGAGGCAAATATTTGTCAAACCAGGCATTGAGTCTGCCTTGTTCCTCAGCTGTTGCATTTTCAAAGGAAAAGAGAGTGAAGGAAGAAAGAAAAATTAAACCAGTAAAAATAAAATCCCTTAGAAATCTAAGAAGCTTTTTTTTTTTTTTTGTGGAGCGGCAGAAAGCTCTTGGATGAGAGAAGAGGGGCCGCGATCAATAAAACTACAAGTAATTCGTTGTTGTGTGTTCATCCAGCGTAAGCAGCAGCAAAAAATTTCTGACAGCAGGTTAATGAGCAGAATGCCAAAGGAGTTAGAGCTACTGTTGAGTGGGGCTTGGCATCCCAATGATGAAAAAAGCCATGTCAGCTTGTGAAGGCAATGCCAGCTGCTTATGCAGGAGACATTCTTGCATATTTCAGGGAAAATATCTGTAGAAGCAGCTACAAACTAATTCAACAGCATTTAGCTATTCCAGGCCTTGGTTAAGTAACAAAATTTCTTGCAAAATGGCTTTCAAAATAAATTATTTTAGCACTAGGCATATGTGTGTAAAGTGAAAGCTCTAAGCTTGATTCAGAAGTTGAGCAACGCTTCATGCAATGCAATACAGCGAATCAAAGCACCCCTTGGCCGTAAGTCATCCAAAGCTTTGTACTGACTTAAGCTTAACTTATGGAGCAATAAGAAACCTGTGGATTGTTTTAAAATGACATTCCTAAATGAAAACAATCCTATGAGACGTCTCCAAATGATTTTCACTGGAGACATAGTAAGTATGTGGGCATTTGCCTAAAAATAAGGCCCACAGATTAGATACAAAACAGAAATAGCTGGCAGCTTCCTCAGCAGAAAATGAATATGCAGGAAGAGCTGCCAATAGATGCAACAGGAAGAATAATGAAACATCCTTTTTGCATGTTAGTTTAGGAGATAAAATCTGTGTAAGTAGAGATGCCAACACTTGCTTTGTTTAAAACTGTCCCAGATGATCTGATGTTGCTTACTACCCATTTCAGTTCCAGTTCTAACCCAGAAAGCGACAAAAGGAGCACAAATGTAGCTGGACTTCTGCCCTTCTAAGATGCAGTTTTACTGAGAAAGCAAGATACCTCAGTAGCATGAAAAACCTTGCAATCAAGTGCCAAGGGAAGTAGTATTAAACAAGATATCTTTGGTCAGCTTGGAAAACAAAGTTCATAAAGGGGTTTGTCCAGGGCAACACGAGGCAACCTACTGGTTAAGGTGTCTTGCAGCTAGTTAACAAGAATACCTGTAGATTCCTATCCAGCTATGCATGCTTCAAAATGTTTGATAAAATTTATCTTGTGCAATATGGCATAGATCATGGGCAGTATTGTTATCAAGAATGAAATGCAGTGCTCTAGCACAACAGGAAAGGTGATTGAATTCTTTCTGATTTTGCTTAGGCTAACCCCACATAACTGGAGAAAAGAGGGAAGGCCATTGGACTGCAAATGAAGAACAGTAGGGCACAGACAGTAGGTTTCTAGAAAGCTCTGGAAGGCAATGGTAGGGCAACACTGCCCAGAAAGATTAATGTTGTGAAATTAGGGCTCCAAAGTCAGAGCTAGCATTTGATTTGAAGCTAGATTTTGAAATCAGAAGTCAAACACACTGGAGATTCACTCTGTAGTTCCTTCTTATCTTTATCAGGTAGGTAGATATCTTCTCAAAAACAGAGGGGATTTGAGAACATGATGGTTTAAAACCCTGCAGGAAGCATCCTTGTTGAGTGAGGCAGTTAAGCAGACTGTAAGATGAGATGCAGCAAAAAAAATGTGAGGGCCACCAGCCAGAGTCTGCTTCACCCAGAGAAAGAGCTTGGTTTGAAGATCGAGAAGGGTTGCAGAAAATAGGGGAGTTCTGGTAGATAGAGAGAATATGGAACTCTGTTTTTCTTCAAACAACAACATACAGTGAAACTTATCAGCATAGAAGACTACCACTTCAACTGTTTTACCTTTTGCTATGAATATGCATAAAACAGAATTCTACAGAGGGAGGAGAGCAATCACTCCCACTCAAAAAAAAAAGAGGAAGGGCAGTACAGCTTGGATAATCTGAACAGAAAGCTGTCTGTGATGAAATCAGAAGCCAAAGTTAGCACAGCATCCTGTTCACCGGAGGGCAGGACTGAATGCTTTGTACTCAGTCACACTGAATGTGACTCAGTAGGATCTCCTTCTGCTAGATTTCTGGATGAGGAAGCAGGTGGAAGGACAGATTTCCATCTTCCTCACTTCCTCAGTCTTGCATCTGATTATCACCATCCTCTCTTCTTCTGTATTAACAGAGTAGTAAAAGCATATGAAAAGCAGCATATGTTTCATGCTTCCAAAATGCAGAAGGCAAAAACCTGAACACAAGATGAAAGTATCTTTGCATCTTTTACCTACTACTTCCTTGGCAGAACAAATCTATCAACCAAAATGCTGTGAGTAATAGCTGTCAAAGACAGAATGCCAAAAGAGGAGCATGCAGTAAATTAAAACAAAACAAAAAACACGTTGCTCTCAAAAAAGGCACAGCATATTTAATGAATTTAGCAACCATAATGAGAACTTTATTTGTAGAGCAGATGGAGTTTTAATTCAAAGACTTGTGATTATTACCAATTCCATTACCATGAATTACCATTTCATGTTTCAGGTGGCAAAAATGATAATAAATAGTCTTTATTCCAATCCACAGCAAACCCAAATATCCCATGTAATTCACAATCTGTTGTGAGCTACACACATACATTGTATGGACATGTAACATACACATGCACAGAAGAACGGAGTGCATTCCCATTGCATTAAGGCTAGGCAGCTCATCAGCAGCAAACTGACTTTAGCTTACAGACAAATGTACACAATTAAAGTAGCCATAAGTGAGTAGCAGTGTAGGGAAACCAAACATGTACTCAGGACTAAAGCTATTGCTTGTTGATTTTGAAACACACTCACTGTTATAGCGTCTGTAGCTGTCAATCTTTGCCGGTGCCACTCTGTACAGAATTGTCCCTTCAAAGGCAGATTTTCCTGACAGCAAGCAAGAGAAGGAAAGAGGAAAAAAAAAAAGAGGAGGGGCGGGGTGGGGGTGAAAAGATCGAATAATGGTAAAAAGAAGGGAGAGGAAGAGGTTTTAATCTGTATTTTCAGTCTCTAACATTTTTAAAGCCTCATTATAGCAAAACAGTGAGAAAATTAACAAAAGTATCCGATTGCACATGAAGTTAAATTATTCTTACTGCATGTCTATCAGATAAAGAATCTCATGATTTCACTGAAGTTGTTCTTTGCAATGTCCAACAGAATGCATTTTTTCCTAGGTTTTATCTGTTGTCCATCATGTTGCAAAACTTGCAAACGAAATGATTTGCCTTATTCAGCCTCTTCACGGAGCACAGGGGAAGCCTGAAAGAAGTTAGTACTGCAATGATGTATTCACAGTGGCTCAACAGTCCTGATGCAGATGCATTGAATAAGCACAGCTGAAATCCAAAGAGGGCACTGAAACACTCAAATTTCTTTAATATATCACGATCCTGTGAGCACCAGAAATATTGCATTTTTCCATGAGGACTTATTTTAATTGTTTTTGACTCAGGGCCTGGTCTTAAACAATGCTTAGCTAAGCTGAACACCAAAACCTGAATAAAGCAGTTTTTCAGCCAGTGGCTTAACTGGCTGTATTGTCACACTTTAACAAATATATATGTTCATACACATAAATACACAAAACCAAATTCCACCTCCCATTCAGATATTTAAGATAAAGTTCTCACTATCAAAAGCATGAATTTCTTCTTTTTTTCTTTGATAGCAGGACAACTCATGTTCTGACAATTGACACAAATTCAAGTGAAGACAAAGGGTGAAAGCACCTGAATTGTTTTCTTGTTTCTTATTATGTTAACCTAAGGTATCCAGGCAAGCCCAAGAATGTATCAGTGTTCGCTTGCTGCCAATATTTCTAGGTGAACCATCATAAAAATGAATGTTTTCAGTAGAATTTTATAGCAAAATAGTGCACATGAATTTTCTCAATATAGCATCTACCCATTTTGGAAGCAAAAAATGCAGATTTTTTCTTGCATGTCATTCTGTTGGACTTTTCAGAAAACAAAAGTTAAACTTATTTATATATTGTAAAAAGCAGTTTCTTTGTTTTGTGCTTGTAGTTCAATTAATGGCAAAATATCTTCCTTGTGTTATTTTTACAAAATAAGGAAGCCAAAATGCCACAAATTCATTTTCTCAGCTTGCTTACCCAAGATACCATTAAAAGAAAGCTATTAAAATGTTCAAGCTACAGTTAAGAAAATGCTAAGAGAAAGATAATGTTAAGCTTCATGACAGTGAAGAGAGTCAGACAGACAGGAACAGATATCAGAAAATTTTAATTGAAAATACAGTAGGTTGCCTGACTGAAGCATCAGCTGCTGTTATTGATTCTAGCTCCTGCAAACATGACTTCTCAGTGGCCATCCCTGAAAGGTTCTAAGCAGAGTTGATATGGCCTGGCAACTTCTGAACAGAAGAACAGATGAGGCAGTGAGACATAACAGGCCTCATTTAAATGTTGCACGACATTGCCATGAACATACTAAAATGCCTTTGATATCATCTCAGTAAGTTCTGACTCTCAAATGTAATTCATTTAATTATATGACAACTTTCTTGCACCTCAAGAGCCTGCTGAAATACAAGAAACACACAAAATATTCTTAAAATTACTACTAGATAGCTGTGAAATCTCAAAAATAATCTTATAATTAATGTGTACATTTAATGTAGTAATAAAATTATAATGTCTACTTGCTGTTCACACTGTGTATCTGTCCCTGGGGAAAAACAATGCTGAGGATGCTTTAAAGAGCAAGGAACGCACTCCCTCTAAAGGTACTTGAACCTGGCCCTGCTTGTATTTCAAATGTGTCTTTGAAGACAAAAAATATGGATGTGACCTTACAGCTGGGAAAATATTTAAATTATGTATGTATGTATCTTTAGATCTTGTAACAGTCTCACTTTCGAATCTGCTAAGCACCTATTATCTATGTGAAAGCATAGTTTCTGGCCTTTTCAGTTAAGGGGCTAATAAAACCCACTAGAAATATCAGAAATATTTAAGAACTTACAAAAATAGCCCGGGCATTTAAAAAAACAAAAACAAAAACAACCACAGATTTTTGTTCTAAAGAATTTTCTGAGGTTATTGGTAGAAGTGGAAAGAAACCAAGAAACCAAGATAATTCATTCTGGGCATTTGATCTGCTGTAAAACATAAACGGACACAAAAACAGACAGCATCTTTTTCCCCATTAGATCTCTGTAGGACATACTGGAAGGAAAGAAAAATGTGTATGTTTATTATCTTTGTTCCCAAAAAGCCAAGCTATACAGCTTCACTCCATTACTTCTGTTGAGATCATCAACAATTATGTTTGTGCTTTCAAAAAGATTCTCTCCAGAGAGGGTCAGTAAAATGAAACTAAAACATTAAGTTTAACTAACACATTAACTACCAAGTTAGTAATATGCTTGTTTGCACAGTGTCCTTTCTCCAAAGATCCCATGCTACTCTGCCAAGCCTTGCAGTCCGTCTTGTTAGTTATGATGAAGAGTTTAAGGCCGCTGCTCAAGATTGCAAAGCTGTACTCAAAACTGTTTTAGGACCCTCCAGGAGCTGTGTAGAACCTCAGTGACCACCCAAGGTTCTGTTTCAATGCACAGGTAAAGCCTTAAAAAGCCAGAATTCGTATTCAAGATTTCTGCCTCATAAAGTCCTATGATTGAGACAGATTCAAACAATGTCTCCTGCAAAAAAAAAAAAAAAAGGAGTTCTTGCAGATTTGACGTGCTGTCACGTCTTTTATTTTAGGAGGGGGGAGTTGATCTAGGGGCATGAATCCTTACAAGATATTACCTAGAAAGTTACGTTTGCCTTATGTCCAAATCTTCCAGAGTTTAGTTGCTTTTTATCTTGCTGTGTTTTAAGAATAAACACAGATGCTTGAAATGAGATTATCACTCCTAGTCACACGTATAACCTTGCAGAGTTTTGTAATCTCATTATAGAGATTTTCAAATACAGAGAGGGTACCTGAATATAGCCTCATAAAGCACCATGCGTAATGAGTATAACACCTATAAAAATTATATAAAGCACATAGAAAGTATTGAGCTGATGCATAATTCCCTACTTCTCCAAGGGAAATGCAGTTCCTAAATTGGCAGTGTTACTTTAAGAAAAATAAATGAAAATAAAAAAGCAGTAAAGCCCCCACAAGAACACCAACATTCCTTGAATCCCTTTTTGTCTCTTTGAGGGCTTACAGAATTCTTCTGGTTTATGACATTAGAAAACAGATATGAAAGAGGGGAGAAAAATAATCTCTCAAGTAAATCTTCAATTTAGTTGAAGAGACAAAACCAATATCTTTGTTGCTGGTATCTTCTCAGTACAAGCCCTACAAGTGATAGGTGGCAGTCACCACCAGCAGCACACAAAACTGACAGTATGAAGTGAGTATATGCCGGTAGGGAAGTTGATGGAACAATTTAATGCTTTGTGTCTGCTGTTATGCTCTCCAATGTGTGTTTTTATTAAAAGAAACTTTTAGGATGCTCATTATAAACAATTACCAAGCTACCTGGGGAAGAAATATTTATTTCTTCATACAGATAGAATCAAGGCATTCCATCCCTAAGAGTATCACTTACCTTTTTCACTTATAGGCTACCAAGCACTACAGAATCCAGAGCTAACACTACATCTATACAATTAATTCTTCCAACACTTGCTGTTTTTATAATGAAACAAATTCATGACAGCATATACAAATTACAGGCAGCAGCTTGCAATCTTGCTGAAGCGTGCAACTTCACTTAATGCCCATCTTCCTTTTCCAACACACTACAGTTGTTAACTTTTTTATACATGTTTTCATTTGGATAAGAAACATTACCTGTAAACACCATTAGCACCTCTGGCAACATAACTAGGTCACCTGTGCCACTACATGTGAATAAGAACTCTATTACAAAATCAATAGGAAACATTTTCATCATTGCATACACCAGTTTTCTTAGAATCCTATCTCTTTGTGACAGAATAAAGATGATAAAGTTGCCTTAAATGGAAAAATGAAAGAATAAAAAAGGTAATAAAAAAGAAACATTATAACTTTCTGCCTCTCACTGGCAAAGTGAGCTATAGAGGCTTTGGTAAACTTGAGCTGAAATAAGCTTTCAGAGATCTTGGGAGCCCTTTCAATTTTGTCTGTTGCAAAGATGTCAGAAGAATACTAGACAGCAATGAATATCTGCACTGCTGAAAATAGTAATTGACTGTAAAGGAAGAACTTGGCAGGTAGATGTGGAATTATCCTGAAATATATCAATACAATTGACTTTTTTTCTTTTCACTAAGGATTCCAAATCAATCACTAAATCAGGATGTAACCGACTGTTTGAAAAACAGAAAAAATCACGAAGACCAACAAATATCCATTTCATAGAAATGCATACTTTTGGTTCAGGTTATTCTTCAAGGGAAGCTATAAATAGGACAACCCACTACCATGCTTATACTGTTGCAAACTTAATTACCAAACATGCTTTTCACCTGCAGCAGTACTGGCCCACTGTAAGTGAGAACAAAGTCCATGTCCCAGTTCTGGCCTTTTTCCCTTTGGCTGCTGGGGCAGTGGGTGACGGAGGTGATAGTAACATGCTCAGCACCTGGAGGGAAAAAGTGCCGCATGTCCCACACCAATAATTATGAATCCTTAAGTCTACTGGAGTCATTAAAGAAGGAATGGCACTTTAATCCCTCATTTAAATAAGCAAAGCCACTTTCAAAATGTTTGATTACTTTGCTCAATTTCCACATCTAGAGACAAGAAAAAAATCTTAATTCATTTGAAAAGACAAAGCTGATAATCATCATTGCCCTCCGTGTCCTCTATCTGTTGCAGCTGGGCAAGTCTCAACTCAAGTAGCATCGCCAACATTACAAACCAAGTAGCATGGCCAGTACTCACTTAGCATCATCACTTGACACTTTCACAGTACAAATGAAGAATAAAGCATTCAAAAATACTTCCAAGAAAGAGATAAGAATGCACTACCCTCTCAATATGTTGGGAAAGCACACAGATGTACATACAGAACATGAATAATTATTTCTTTTTCTTACTTGGCTTTACTTGCTCTTCCTGTGCTATTCCAGCATCATCAGAATCAGACAATTCCTTTATGAAGTTGGAAGGAAACATGCCCGTCTTTCCATTAAGGATACCTTCCCACCAGCCCTCTTCTACCTGCACCAGAAACAAATTTTTTTAAAATTAAGAATGTTGCCACACCATTAGTACATAAATATCAGAAATCTACAGAGAATAAACAGCATTAATGCACATTTGACTCTAGAAAGACTTACAAGGAGCTACTGAAATAATTAACGATAATACAATCAGAAAGAAGAAATACTTCCTAGTTGAATACCAAGAGAAAGTATTTAAAATTGACAAACTCCTTCCTGTGTAACCCATTCAGGATAGAGTGGCAGTGTCGTATAATGAAATGACAGCCCTTAGAAATCAGATGCCTGTAGGTTATAATGGGACATCAAGAAATGACTTATTAGATGAATCAGCCTAAACACATCCTTGACAGATATATATTTTTCATCAGTCAGACACTGCTCATTCATCACAGAAATGACAAGGGAGGACAGCATCAGTCTGTGAAACATCAGGCTCCATGTTTGACCCATCTCTTTCCTGTCCCCTTTCAAAGAAGAATTATCAAAATAGAAAGTTAAATTTCAAGTTGAGTGTGCTCACACGTTCTGTCAGAAAAACCAACCAACCCCACGTCTTAAACAGGAGTTTATTTTTACTGAAAAAAACCTACTTTGTTTCATATCACTAATAAGCAAAAAATATCAAATTCTTAGAAAATGAATAATACATGTCATTATATAATGCAAGTAAAAATTTCCTCAAACTACAGAGGAATGGTTGCATTTTTTTTCTACTCAGCTACACGTACAATCCTAGTATAAAGGAAACAGTTTTTACTTCAGGAATATGCTCTGTGTTTTTTCTCCAGCTTCATCTTTTTTAGTACATTTCTTGTCCTTCTGGGTTGATATTTTGTTTTAATTTGAAAGCAGTTCAGCCTAGCACAGCTATTTCAATTAATCTCAGTTACCTGCCCATGACAGATTTTCTCTTTTTATTTCTGATGCATCAGTAATATTAGTGAAGTCAAGCACAACTTTGGGAATAATAGCTATTATCTTGCTGATACTTCAGAGAGTACAGTACATATAAATCACCCAATGACTTGAAGGTTTTTTTACATGATAGTCTCAAAGTCTCTAAATGCAAATGTTTGCTTTTTTCCCCTCCAAAGTAAAAAACACAAACAAAACTGAAACTGTATGATCCACAACACTTGGCGGTCTCTACAAATTATGTCTTTAAGTATCAATATATTTATTTATCTTTATAAAATAAACATGGCAGAGACTCTTTGAGCTATAAACTTTTTCTGATGCGCTGTTCCCAGATGGCTCCATTGATTTGAACTAAACATTAAACAGTAACTGCATTAGCTGATTGACCATTAGATTAAGCACCGTGGAATTACACAGCTCCCGAGACCCCTGCTTGGCAATCTGTTGCGATTACTTAACATGAGGTGATCTATACCACTAGTTCCATCTTTACCTCAAGTAATTTTCTCCTGCTTACTTCTTCTAGGGTATCACTTCAGTTTTCCTGTAAATTAACATTAGCACTCTTTACGCAGTGTATTGATGGGTGCAGCCATATGTATACGTATAGAAATACACATACACAAAAATCTAAAGATATCTAAATTGGATGCAAATAGAGCATTCAGTACTTGATAAGCTTTCCAATTGATACAGGAATTAATAAGCTGAAAACACTATATTGTATTTAATGATTTTACAAATTCAAAAAAATTCTGAAGACAGAACCAGCTTCTTTCCAAATGAAAACATTAACAAAATATCACAGGCCCACATCAAACTGCACCTCCAGAAGATTTACTACGAAATTTTCATTAAAAGCAACAAAAGCTGTAAGCATTTTTAAATGCTATAGCTAAATGATAGAATCTTTTATCAGTCTCAAAACACGTCAGCTAGAGATTAATTCATATAATAAACCCCCCCTGGAATACCCTCAGGATTTACTCATCCCAAATTAGGGCAATCCATTGCCACACAGTTTGAAATGTCATTATAATTCCTAGCCAATAAAATCTTACAAATGAAAATCCATTATTCATGGCGGTAATCCATCTAGAGGTACAAACACTCAATGAAATTTGTTACTGAACTATTATAATAAAGTGCTTTTGGGATTTATGTATCTAGGTCCTAATTTATGCTCAGCATTGAAGTGCTGAACCAAACAGGAAGATTTCAGTACTAAAGCGACTAGAGTCACTAAACTGGAAAAGAAGGTCTAGAATTCATAATATCATACACATCAAATATAAGCTCAGCCTGAATACAAAGATTTTGTTTCAAAGTTAGAAAACCAATCATTCCAACCTGCCCAATGTAAGTGGCTACAGCTAGAGATATTCTCAAGATGGATTTTCAGTGTGTTGTAGCTGTTCACTGCCTGTTGGGAAGGCAAGGCATGTCCTCATCTTGCCAAGCCCCAAGGCTGCCAGTAGGGCTGTCACATCATGTTTTAAGAGCAACAACACATGGGAACCTGTCTGAAGACACTTCCTTAGTCTGTTCTGCGTATTTAGGGAGCTAATACACACACTTGCCTGCAACACAGTCAATGGCAAATGTGAGGCAGGGACAGATCCAGTAGCAGACAGCTACATGCTTTCCAATGACTGAATGTGATTGAATGAGACATGAACTACAACATAAACAGAGGTTGGTGCACCACTTCTCAAAAAACACTGTCCATTAAGAAGCCTCACTTTTGGGATTGAAAGGGAAATTTAGTCCACATAATAATTATGCAACACAAATGTTCTGTCAATATCATTTGGATTTTATTTTTTTAAATTTTAAATGAAGGAAGTATACTTGTACGATGTTTTTAATTGAGTTGCTCATTTAGTAGACACTGTTTCATGTAAATGCATTTTTTCGGAAGCTATAAAATAAAAATACAGTTGAAAATCTTTCAAATTTCACTGATACGCTTTATTAGGAACCCAATGCTTAATCAAATTGTGCTTGTTATAGTTACCTTTACTTTGAAGTAATAAAACTAGTATATGGATGAGACATTCAGACACAGAATAGGAAGTACTCAAAAGGGTATACATATGCTAAGACATTTAGCTTCTTGAAATCAACCTATTTCCACATATTAAGTACAAAAACAGAAGATAATATAACAGCAGTTCAAGCCTTTGGACTAGCGTAATAGTTTTACTTCAGACTGTGAATAGCTTTATTCTTCAAAGTCATGTAACCAAAGAAAACAAAAGCACTTCAGTATGTCAACAGGACTCCAAGATTAAGCATTAACATTAAGATTTCCAAGAGGAAATGTTACCTCTTTGGGTTTTCTCTTCACAGTCAATATAATCATGTCAAACACCTCTCTTTAAAGAAAGGAATGTCAGAGGGCACATCAGCCTGATCTGTAGTGCCCCGAATTTAGTTTTTACAAGGTTGCAAGCACTCTTTCTTTCAAGAACTTGGCACCCATTCAGGATAGGGTAGTCAAAAAGAGTTGGAATGTTTTGGTCAATTATCAGTGTATGCTTGTTGGAATATCTTGGGCTGATACAACTACTTGCTTCCACTTTGCTGTGTAATTAATAGGCCACAGTTGTTAAACAATTAAAATGTTCAGCCCTTTGGAATTGCTGACTTGAAGCATGTTTCCAATGAACTGTATTCGCCTGTTCCACAAGATTTTCCATAACCTTCAACTTTGCCCATTAGGGTTTAGCACTAATACTAGATGACATGGCTCACCCTAGGGGAAGCAAGGTGGAAGGCTCTGAGTCAGGAAAACTTTCAGGGGGAAGAACGTTTCCCTGGATATGAACTGAGTCTTTCTGCGCTGTTAAAACAAAAATACAGTCCCAGGAATAAAAGCAGTGCCAGAAGCAGGCGATAAGAAGGATCAGAAGCTGAAGATCAACAAAATCTGTTCTGCTTAGAGAGAAGCAGAACACAAAAAGCAAAGAAACAATCCTCCCTTATTTCCTAAATTCTGAAGGAAGATCTTGAGGTTGAAGGACACAAGTAAAGCTACATTAAAAGGAAATTCATAAAAGATTTCCAAGCAGTGAAATAAATTTAACGTATTCAAAGCCAATGGGAAAAGATATTTTGGAAAGAAGATCTCAGTTGAACATGGTTCCTACAGTACCGCTTGATGGCTTGTTCTGAGATTTCTTTCAGCAACAGTCATACCCATGAGATGCTGCCCAGTCCTTGGGGTTCTGCTACTGCACAGCTTGTATCTGTTCAACAACACTGATGCAAAAGGGAAGAACTGAAAACTGCACAAAATGTTTGTATGCTGGGATCCGTTCAGTCTCTGAGTTCTTTATTTTACAACATCAAAATGTTCTATGGGTTTTGTTTTGTTGTTATTCTATTTGATCGATTGTTTAACATAATTTTATAAGTAAGAAACTCGGGGACAGAGAAACTGTCAGAATGTACAGAATGACCCTACACAGAGCCACAGGTATTTGCATCCCTTGATCCACAAGAGTGCTGCCCACCACACAAACTTCATGAATAAGAAACAGTCATACAAGACCTTGCGAGCTACCTGTTGGGAGACAATCAGAAAAAAATGCCTTACCACACGTCTCAGAAAAGCAACCAAGAGATTTGGAACTTCAGCCTTCGCTCCCAGCTGCTTTCTTGTAGTATTATACAGTTCTGAAATTGTGGCACAGACTGTCTCTTGTCACTATTAAAGAATTCCCCTTTCAACTCTGCAGCTGTCAAAATACGTTAACTGTAGGGAAAGTCCAGCTCCATCCCCAGTATTCATCTTGTTCTTGGAAATGGGTCAAACTATTTTAAGACGTTTCAAAGAAAAAAACACTCACCAACCTTGCCCAAAAAGGAGCACCTGATCTGTAAAAATTGTCTGCATTTTTTGTAATTTCAAATGAGTTTTTTAATAGGATTTTATCATGTAGTATATAGCAACGTTAATTAAAAGTCAAATAATAAGCTCTGTATATTACAGCACATCTCAGTTAAAGACTTATTTGTGAGTTTAACTCCATGCATTACACTTTGCCAAAAGGCTCCCTTCTCTGCAAGATGGGGCCACGAGGTACTGCCATACATAGCAGTACAATGACAGAAAAACTCCAAATGAAAGCAGTCTCAGCACTGTTGAATGACATTCCAAATGTCCTTACTTCAATGCTACAGGTAAATTGTCTAGCATTCTTTAGAAATCTAAGGGTGAAAGACAACTGGAATTCAGCTATCTGCATTTAATGAGACAATTAGTTACCAACAGTTGTATTTTGGCACAACTGTAATTAGTCATTACTAATCAAGTAAGAAAATGAGTAACAAATAAAAAGCTATCAATCACTCACTAAATGTGAACATAAACAATAAAGAAAATCATAGAAACACAGACTGGCTTAGGATGGAGGGGATCTTGAAGATCATCTGGCTCCAACCCCCTGCCATGAGCAGGGTTGCCAACCACCAGATCAGGCTGCCCAAGATCCCATTCAACCTTCCCCTGAATGCCTCCAGGGATGGGGCACCCACACTCTCTCTGGGAAGCCTATACAAGTTCCTCATCATCCTTCGAATAATAAATTTCTTCCTAACATCTAATGTAAATCTACCCTGTTTCAGTTTAAAGTCACTCCCCTTGTCCTATCACTATCTGTGCAAAAATTCAGTCCCTGTCCTGCTTGTAGGCTCCTTTCAAGTAATGGAAGGCCACAAGTAGGTCTCCTTGGAGTCTTCTCTTCTCCAAGCTAAATAAGCCCAGCTCCCTCACCCTTTCTTCACATGATATGTGCTCCAGCTCTCTGATCATCCTTGTGGCCCTCCTCTGGACCCAGTCCAACAGCTCTGCATCCTTCTTCTGTTGGGGGCCCCAGGCCTGGACACAGTACTCCTGGTCAGGCCTTACAGGGGCAGAGTAGAGGGGAACAATCACCTCCATCTCCCTATTGCCACCTCTCTTCTGATGCAGCCCAGGGTACTGTTGGCCTTTGGGCTGCAAGTGCACGCTGCTAATTCACCATGCTCTTACTGCCGTGCCACTCTCCTACTGATGCAGCATGCTTATTGATGCACCATGTTCTGTTTGCAGCAGTCCTGGAAGCTGTGCTCCTGAGGGGCTGCTTCTGTAACTGCAGGGTATGATGCCACTGCTCCCAGCCCTGTCCCTGCCACATCAGAGCCTCTGCCATGCAGAAGGCAATGACGCCCAGTAGCTCCCTGCTGACAGGAATTTGGTTGCCCTGCTGAGGCAATTCCTTGCTTCAGTGCAGAATATGACCACACCAGAGCTGTCCGCCTGCAGAGAAGGATTGTTAGGGGTGGTTTTACTCCACCCCAATGCTTCTGCCATTAGTTTCAAATGTATTTTTTATTTAAATCTGTTCATTAATGTCTCATGGGATCAGTCTCCGTAGTAATGGGAAGCACTAGTTTAACAACAAACATTTTTATCTACTGTCATGAATGTTTGATCTTATTATAACTAATTTTTATTTACTAGAATAAATTAGAAGAAACTGTGAACATACAGCCTTCAAGGATATCTATCTGGTGACATTATAAACCCCAAAGCAAAATTCACGTTGGTTTTTTTTTTAGCAATTCAAATACTCTCAGAAAATAATAAGAAGAGTTGTCCAAGTCAATTTTTAAATGTATACAAAAGGTAAGCCTAGATTCTCGAAACCTGCACTTGCTTTTGCTTCAACCCACTGTAGAGCTCCAAATCATTTCTACCACACTGGGAGCTTCCAGTAGTATCTACCACTACCGCAGACATAAAAGCCCTTTAAAAAAGTATCTTATTTAACCTGTTGGTCCCAGGAAGAATGACCTGCAGCAGCTTTAGATGCTGCTACACTTCAGGTGCTTCATAGCTCCTTGAAACAAATTTGGAAGAAAGGAAGCCATCCTTATGGTTAGAATGCCGCCAAGCACTATTAGTGTAACCCATCCCCAATGGGGGGGCTGGATAAACTTGGGCACTGATGGAGCCAGCTGAGAAGAAGGCTTGCATTCCCTTCTACCAGCCCTCTTTTGCATGTAGCAACCTTCAAGAGGAAAAAGGGAGAAAGCCAAATCTGAACACCTCACACTGTTAGGAAATCTGAGCTCCAAAAGTTGCATATGGTAACAGCTAAGATTTCTCTCATTCCTTTTTTAACAAGTGTCTGAGCAGAACCCTTTTCTTTAAATATGAACCCAGATTAGCACACCACAACAGCAAACAGATTTTCTTTGCAAGAGGGAAGCTCTAATGGGTTGTCAACTGTAAGTGACATTTTAAACACATCTTTTGCTAAATAACAGCATAAAGATACATAGACACACTATTTTGATCTAAACAGTATTTGTTTTAGTTTGCCAAAAGTCAGTTAGGAATATAATTATTTCCAGCTAAATCGAAATCCATAGCAATCTGAAAAGACTATGTCCATTTAAAAGCAATTAATTCAACTGATACAATTTTCTGAGGAAACACCACAGCACGATTCGGGCACTTGAAAAAAAATTTCAGACAATTTTGTAACTCAGGAAGTTCTCTCTTTTTTTTTTTTTTTTTAAATGTCTCTCACATCACATAATGTATTTATCATTTGAAATAAGTAGCACTGGATGACAGTTTAAGAACACTGTCAACGACATTTCAATGCAATGATCCTTTACACAGCATATCTATAAGCAGAAGGGTAAACAATGAAATGAGTATACTGGCTAGTGCAACTTTTTACATGAAAAAAGAAGTAACAACAAGGTATTCAACATCAGTTGTTCAATATGAACCACGAAGGAAAATAAAGGTCATATAATTATACATCCTGAGGTAATTACAATCTTTTCTCCAAATTCCTTTGTTTTCCCACTTCCACTTGTTGATCTAGTTCTACCTAAAAGAGCCAATGTCCTGAGTTGTATGAACATGACAGACGATGCTTAAAGCACAGCACCACCCAAAATCAAACCCAGTGTCTGAGTGTCAATGTTTTTTTCAATAGTAGCAACTCAAGGCACAGTTATCTGTTTAAGACTGCGAAGTCTGTAATCAGTAACCCAAAAAGCATGCCCTTAACTACAAGCACGCACACACAGGGAGAAAAGTTTCACTTCCATGTTTCTACACCCTTCAATTATAACACAAACATTTGCAGTCTGATCTGGTTTTAAAGAAATGTTATTTATAGCTAGGTTGATCAAATTTCTAAGAATATTAGAGATGCTCTTCATAAGAGAAATCTAGCATATCACCCAGATTATTTAACCATATGAATAATTATTTAGAAATAATTCTAGGTTGGTTATGATGAAGTGGTTTCTATTCCACTACTTTACTCTAGAAAGACGTAGACTTAAAACTTTTAAGTAGGGCAACTGAAGGAAGAAACTTGTGTGGCCACGTGAGGTCAAACGCACTTTAAATTGCATAATGAAAACAGCTCATGTGCTACCAGGAAGCTCATTATAACATCAGGTTTATATTATCTTCAGATACACTCTTAAGTATCTTACAGTCTTGAGACTCTACATTACAATCCTGCTCACAGACAGAATAAGGTTAGTTAGTGACACACGGTGCCTGGTTCCAGGAGAGTAATGTGCAGAACTGGTGTGTGCTGGTTCAAGGGAAAACAGTGAGCGCCAAGCTTCACATTCAGATGTGCCAATTTACTTTTTCGTAAGAAAATACTCAATGTCATGAAGATTGCAGTAGATTTATATTCTTTTAGAACTGATTTCCAAAATGGCAGAAGCAGAAAGAACAAAACTAATTACATACCCTTGACAAGAAAATAAATATTGACTAATCAGCTGCTGAGTAACAGGAAAAAAAAATCCTACAAATAAACAGTGCAAGCTGAACCTCACCTGTTATCAGATGCTCGAACAGACTAAGCTTTCACATCTTTTTAAAGCTAAGTAAATTAAGACTAAATAAGCACTGTGGTGCAGACCCCCGGGCATTCTGTGATCTCAGAGTATGCATCCACTATGTTTCTGCCTTTGTGCAAGTGCAGTGAGCTGGGACGTTCAGGCACTTCCTGACCTTGTTCCCTGAATTTTAGACTGACCTGAGAGGCATCAGGACTGTACAATCTGGGAGTATTGGAACTGTATGGTTGGGTGGAAGTTTCAGGGTTGCCTCACTTGGATTGCAGCCAGAACGGAAAGTTTTCTGACTCAATTACCTCACAGTCCTATAAATAATGGTCCTAAGCAAAGAGCCCTTTCAGCTCTCAGGATGGCAGCAGGCTGTGATCCTTGATCTTACGTGGGCTGGAACCATTATCCGGCATCTAGAGATTCATTGCTGACAGACATCAACGAAGAGCCCTCTTTGGTGCACACCCTGATCACCCACTAAGAGTTGGCAAAAGGGAAGGGTGAGTAGCTCACTGGTGTGGGGGTAAGTCCTGAAGTTTAGAAATTGAGTTTAGAAACATCCGTCCAATATTCTTTAGTAAGTCACATGTGAAATCTCACTCTTGAGCCTTCAAGCAAGTCACTGTGTTTGACTGTAGGAAATCCCATTGGATCATTGTGTTAAATGGGCTGATTAAGTGTCACTGGGAATCATACAATTTGATTTCCTGATTTATCATAAAATAAATAATAAATAAACAATAAATAATAATTCCTAAATTGCTGCTAAGCCAGAGTTGACTGAAAATCTGTATGTACAAATTGGCATTGTTGGCAGGATGGCAAAGTGATTGATTACTTATAGAGGCATGGTATGAAACTGAATCCCAGCTTCCAAGAAGAATGAACCTGGAATGATTGGTATGATAGGAAAGAGACAGAGAAGTGCTGGATGCTGCAAGTGGTTCTATAGAGATACGGAGATATTTGCAAAATGCTAGGTTTCTATCTAGATGTTAACAAAAATTAAAAGAAGCAAGACCAAAAAAATGGAAATAGAAGATAGGAACACAATTGAATCATCATTATCTTTAAAGTTTAACAGCTACAAGGTCACAAAAATAAAGGGAAGAACTGCAAGACCTGAAGTAAGACTGCATAGTGGTCAGAAGGCATTAGATCTGCCCGTTCAAGCAAAAGCTTATCAGTAAACAAGTAATAATAGCCTATATTTATATATATGTGTGTGAATGCTATATATATTTATAAATATATATATATTTAATTCTACTTTGTCCTTAAGTACTACTGGAAAAGACTTTTTCATAAATACAAGTGCAAAAATGTTAACACAACCAGAAGCTGCGAAGCTGAATGTGTGATTCTGATGGCAGAGTTAAAATTATTAGTGTAAACAGAGCAAGTGTTATGTGTTAAACTGCTAAAATTAATTTCTGGCTCCCAGATGAGAAGCACATACAGGCTACTTGCTTTGCAACCATAAATTGTCAAGAAAAATATTTCTGGTTTAGACGTTTCAAACAGATGACCGCAGTACCTGTTCCTTTGGTTAAAACACTGAACCCAACTCTGGTAAAAATAGGAAGGTACAGTGTGTACATTTTGCACAGTCCCTGTACTGCCTAATTCAGAATTATTAATGCATCAACATTCAGTTTCTGTTGCAGCACAGGGTGATTTTTCTAAAGTTATAGCAAATTTGGAGAAATAACATTTTCTCTTTCATCCCCAACTGTTCATGCTGCACATGAAGAGACATCAGATGCTGCAGAGAATCAAGAAGGATGGAGATTATTGATGGTGAGAAGTCCTGCTTGGATGGTCTTCTACAACAACGGAAGCACTAAACATAATGCTGTATCTCATTGTGATTTTACTGCTTCTGGTTATATTTTGTTTGTTGTTAACTGTTGCTTTACATATCAAGGTCTGGAGAATGGCTAGACAAGCTGTGCTGCTGAAAGGACTTCCTTAACTGTTCTACATTCCCTACGTTTTCAATTTATATAATTGGTCGTGTAAAAATAAAGAAATAAGCATTGTCCATTTATAGGCACAAAGACAAGAGGTGACCACACCATCACTCCGATGTAAAGAAAGACTGACTTTAGTCATGGGGTTGCCTGTGATGGTGCAGAACACCTGCTATCTCCGGGTAAGCCTCAACAGTGTTTTTGCCTTTGTGTAAGTGCAATGAGCTGGGACACTCAGGCACTCCCTGTTATACCTGAAATTCCTGCTTCCTGAATCGCGGCCTGATCAGAGAGGAGCCAAGACTGTACAGTCTGGGAGTACTGAAACTGTATGGCTGGAAGAAATTTCCAGGATTGCCTCAGTTGGATTCTGGCCTGAAGGAAAAGTTTTCTGACTAACATCAATTATCTCGCAGTCCTATAAATAATGTTACTAACCAAAGAGCCCCTCGAGCTCTCAGGCTGGCAGCAGCCTGTGATCCTTGATCTGGCTGGGATACGTTTCAGGGTAGGCATTTTGAGATTCACTTTTGACTGACACCAATGAAAGAGAGCCCTCTCTGGGGCAGATCCCAATTGTCTACTGAGAGCTGGTAAATGGAAAGGGTGAGTAGGTCAGTGGGGGGAAGAAAGTGCTCAAATAAGTAGCTGAGTTGAAAAATGTCCTCTCCAACACTCTACAATAAGTTTCATGCGAACCTTGCCATTCTCAAATATTTAACTAAGTCATTGTATTTGATTGTAGTGAATTCCATTGGATTACTGTGTTAAATTGGCCGATAATTAAGTGCTGATTAAGTGCCACTAAGAATCATACAATCTAATCTTGTGAATTATTAATAATTATATTAATAAATATTATACTTTTTTAATAAGTATTAATAAATCCTAAATTGACGCTAAACCAGAGTTGACGGAAAATCTATTCACGGTGAGTTTGAATCCAATCTACTTAAGGGCTTAATGTTAGCATTTTTTAGTTCTCATGCTATTATTCAGGTCAACAACATATTTCTAAAATCTCTAATGAAACAAAAAAGGGAGAACGAACAGCATTCCTTGATCCGGCAATAAAATTACCCCATGCACAGCAACTTTCTGAATCTCTGTCCAAACATTCACAATTTGTTCCCAGTACCTCTTAGAGCTATTCATTCATTTTCCACACCCACTTTCACTCAGAGTAAGTACATCTTGATTCTCTAAAGAATTTGTATTGTTGTTATTATTTTTTAACTGATTGCACAAAACTGCAATTGTTGAAATTTGCAGGCAAAGATGACAAAAGATGAATGTCATGGCTGAATTCCAGAGGGCTTCAAATATGTTTCTAATACATGTTTAACTCAGTAAAGGTACTTTTTCCTCAGTGGCTGGCTTACTAAAACTGAGAAGAGCTTTTTCTACTATCTTCTTGTTTGGCAAATGTAGAAACTCAATAGCCCTATGGCACAGTGTTTGAGCTTTTTCCCTGCACTGAATTCAGAAGCAACAGCTGACTGAGAAAAATCAGCAGAATTGCTATAGCGAAAAAAAAAACCTTACAAAATCCGTAAGCAAACAACCACATCCCTTCACCCCAAATAGTAACCTGAAACAGATACATAAGTGTTTCAAAGAAGAAAAACATCTGGTTTAAATTACATCTTTAAAACACATCACAAGATCATAAAAGCTTAGCACACATAAGATATGCTAGAACTGCATTTGTATATATATTTCTTTAAAAATCTTCTTACCTCTCCCACAACTTCAATAATGTCACCAACTTTTAATTCCAGTTCATCCTCATTTTGAGGCAAATAACTGAAAGCCACCTGACATCTTCTTCGTCTGTTCCTCTCTCCTAGCGAAAATTAAGGAAATGAGAAAATCATGAGAAAATGAAAGCAGAATTTCATATCAGACACAAGCCATGCAAATTGATTCAAGATGAAAAATAATCATTATTATATGCAACATTATCAAAATATCAAAATAATTTCAGCATTTGCAATACTTAAGTCTATTAATCTAGAATTAATTTATCAAAAGATGGTGGAGGAAAGGTTTCTGAGATTATTTATTTCAACTATTTTTATAATCTGAATCAATTAATAATGCCTCATCTGAGTGAAAACAAATTGTGGTAACTTTTTTTTCCTTTCTGTGATATTA
>JAOWBP010000001.1:98653668-98665812 GCA_028571105.1 Tragopan temminckii | reverse complement strand
ATTGCAGAGTGTGTTACAGTTTAGTTTAAACTGTTAATCATCTGAGATCTAAATGATGCACTATAACTTTGAAGCATAAGAAATGTGATAAACATAAACTGATTTTAAACCATATCGGGCAGTAAATCTGCAATGAAGACTGTAGATATTTTCTAATCTTACTTGTGGGTTTTTTTCTGATTTTTAAATTAAAGAAGATTTTTGCATCTTTCTCCAAGCTAGAGCATAAACTGAGTTACTTGGCAGTGAAAAGTTATTAACTGGTGAGAAGGCAGGAAATAAATCTAGTACTTTAAAAATCAGGAAAGGTTGTTGCAAAGTCATCAAGGGCTTTTATAAACTTTAAAAGAAATAATTAAAAAAAAAACAGCTCAGTAAACTTTTACTGGAGAAGTATAACAATTTGTAGCAAGTAACCTGCTGCAGGCAAACACCACACTGTGTTCTTCCTGCTGGTTGCAGTTCTAGACTTTTTGATTTCCTAACTGTAGCTCAACATCAAAAGTGTTTGGAAAGCAAAATGTCTATGAGTTGCAGTTGGAAACTGTTTGGAACAAGCAGCCATACAGATACAACATCTCTCTCCCTGTTGAAAAACGTCGGCTTTCATTTACACAGTCATAATAGATACTGAAGAAAAAACATGCACATGCCTAATTTTTGCAGTCTGTTCTTAAAATACATTATGCAGCTACAGAAGAACTTGCTGCAAAGCGTACTGCATCTGAAGCAATGACACCAAGAGCTCGACCGCTACAAAGCAGGTTGAGCTTTGCTCCGCTCCTTCTGTGGGCTGTGTTGAAGCCACTGAACCTGGCATTGTGTAGGTCTACCAAGGGAGGAAAAAAAACACACCTTGGATACACTGCAAAAGGTGCAATGTGGTTGTCTACCTTGTTTGCTGCTAATTGCCAGCTCCTGGTCATCTTACGTGTGGTTACTGTCGCTCTGTTCTGAGCAGTGATCAGCCTCTGTAGTTATTCCCCAGAGAGCGCAAAACCTGGTAGCTTAGAAGTGTAAGCATTACACTTCTTAAAGTAGCTCCATTTTTTCTTTATTTTAAGATTCGCACAGCTGTCCCTGAGGTGGATGTCTCAATCTGAGCCCATCACACAGGAGCAGAGCCTAATACCTCCAGAGGGCAGTTAGTGTCACTGTAAAACAGATGACTAAAACATACCAGACGAACTCTCTGGAGAGGCCTTTTTCTACTGGTGTGGTGAGATGAGGCTTCAGCTTGACCTTTAAAATATCTAAAGCTAGGCCAAATGGAAAAAAGAATAAACACACATTTTAAAACTTTGAAGGAATGAAGCTAGTGATGTTTTCAAAGTGATGTTTGATCGCATTATAAAAACAGAGCCTCCTCCAGTTGAGTGCATGCGGCAGTGGTTTCCAGAGAGCCTGCTGCTTACTGATGCCAATGTCTTTGTGCCTGTGCTGTTAGGTCAGTGAAAACCACATGGTGACTGTCACTGGCAGGTCCATCAACTGCACAAATCCCGTTTATTCTATGACAAGAGAACAAGTTCAGCAACCTGTTCTGTGATACTGCCACAAGAAGCAAAAAACTACAAAAACAGAACACACCCATGGAGCAAACATCCATATCTCTCCTTGACAAAATGTCAACCTAAATGGTTTATAGTCTCTTCAAAACTAGGCCACAGGGTTTTGAAATTGGGTCTGTTTCGAAAAGACACATATTGACACCGCTGCAGCTCAGACAATCCTACCGAATTGCTTCTGGATTTCCTTTTATTTTAAAGGTGTGTTGCTATGGAAATCGCATGGAGTCAAGCTTTGTTGTGTGTGGAGCCTAAAGATATTTCAGCCAAATCTAAATATTCCAAATACAGTAAAGCACATCACAGCTCCTGCAGGCCAACACACTCCTCTCTGCCCTGGGCTCGCTGAGCAGGCATGGGGGAACCACTGGGGGAAACAGATCCAGTGGGCCATATGTAAAGCAGATGCAAAGTAATTGAACTCAGTACATCTGCGTGAGAAAGAAGCCCCTTTCTAGCAGGTCTATTGTGAGGAAAATGACAAGTTTGAGGAAAAGTTTCCTATCTATCTTCTACTTCACATTCCCATGCGTGCAGCAGAAACTGCCGATCAGTTGCACTTCCCATCCTTCCAGCTTGCAGAGATAAATCTGCAGCTGAGGGGAACTGCTTCAGGGCACAGTGTCTTCTGGTGAGGCACGCTAGAGAGTGATATGACTCAGTCAGAAACCAGTTCTAAATTTAATGTGCAAGGAGACGAAAGGCTACTACTGTACAACTAAGAGATCATATATATGATGACAGCTATTTTGGACTGCCAGCCTAGACGGTTACTAGCATGTTTGTTTGTTTCTTTCTTTTTTTTTTTTTTAAATTATAAATCACCAAATTGTGTATATTAAATGCAAATGTTAAGAAAAAGGTTGAGCTACAACCTTACTTCTAGGAAAAATTCTTCTTAAAAGCACTACCCTGTGTAAAGCATATGGAAGATAGCGTTGAAAGACTTCAAAATCCTGATCACACTCAATGCTAATGTTGACTTTGTCATTATCTTCCACTGTACAAAGACTTCATCTTAAACCCACTCACAAGCAGACGTACTGTTCAGATTTTAAAAGATTTTAAACCAGATTTGCTAATTTCCAATTTCAATCTTTTCCTGGAGGATTTTGGCAGTGTTTTTCTGACCAGGGATGTGATATGTCAATTCCAGTTCCCTCATCACCCACATGCTGTTAGAATGCTTTTGGCCAGATGACAAAACATCCTGACTGCAGACTGTTCCCTGTCTAGCGAAAAGCAGAAGTAAGCTGGGTAAGTGAACATTTTAAGAGGGAAAAAATGTGTTTTGTTTTGTTTGTCTTTTATTTGTGAAACTATACCAGAAAATTGCAAGGAGGGTCAATAGGAGGAAGAATATTTAACGTGCTTCCAGTACTCCACCCAACATGTTATGTAAAACTGCTGTGCTTTTCTAAAAGTAGATGAACTGGAAAGTGCTCTGCTTTGATGTGTACAGCTGAATCATGGAGATTGCAGGACTCTATTAAACACATTTAAGCTACAAGATAATGTGCCATCACTCTAAGTAATGTATTACTATGAGTATATCGAAGCTTTACTGCTATTGAGGAGTTGTTGCTCTCCTCACAGAATCATTACAGGTTGGAAAAAACCTCTAAAATCATCTAGTCCAGCTGTCTACCTATCACCAATACTGCCCACTAAATCATGTCCCTAAGAACTATATCTATCCTTGAACACCTCCAGGGATGGTGACTCCACCACCTCCCCAAGCAGCCTTTTCCAATAACTCACCACACTTTCCAAGAAGAAATTCTTCCTAGTATCCAACCTGAACCTCCCCTGGAGCAACTTGAGGCCATTCCCTCTCATCCTATCACTGTTACCTGGGAGAAGAGGCTGACCCCCCACCTCACCACAACCCCCTTTCAGGCAGATGTGGAGAGTGATGAGGTCTCCCCCGAGCCTCCTCCAGACTGAACAATCCCAGTTCCCTCAGGCACTCCCCATAAGACTTGTGCTCCAAACCCCTCACAATTTCAATCCCCTTCTCTGGACACGCTCCAGGGCCTCAAATTCTTTCTTCTAGTGAAGAGCCCCAAACTAAACACAGTACTTGAGGTGCAGCCCCATCAGAGCTGAGTACAGTGAGATAGTCACCTCCCTGCTTCTGCTGGCCGCACTAATTCTGACACCGGTCAGGATGCCATTGGTTTCTTGGCTGCCTGGGCACACTGCTGGCCCATGTTCAGCAGAGCATCAACCAACATCCCCAGATCCTTTTCCTCCATGCAGTGTGCCAGCCACTCTCCCCAAGGCTTTAGCACTGCCTGGGGTTGCTGTGACCAAAGTGAAGGACTTGGCACTTGGTCTTGTTGAATTTCATCCCACTGGCCTCAGCCTATAGATCCAGCCTGTCCAGGTCCCTCTGTAGAGCCTTCTTACCATCAGGCATATTGACTCTTCCCCCCAGTTTGGTGTCATCTCTTTCTAGACTCCACAGCAGCACTTCCAGGTTTCAGCCATTGGATTGCTCCTGTGAGTTTTATAACTAAGATTTGTTTGTAAGAAACATGAAAGCCTCAATAACATTGTTATGCCATCATATTTTAATACACATGCACAGTCAGAAGAATATAAGACTTCATATCATTCATTAAATTCATTCTTTGTTTGAAAACATGCAGTCTTACAAGAGGTATGAAGCTTTCCCACATCAGCAGTAATTACTGGAAGTGACTCAGAGCAGCAACCTAGCACCAGTGGCTAGATGCTTTTAGGAGAAAACCATTAACTGAGAACTGGGTCACTTCTGTATGTCACAGCATGTGCCAGGCGTGTGCATCAGACAGACAGAACTGAAATATCAATGAAGCCATGACCATTATTGAAATCTAACCTGAAGCAGAAGCAAATGGTATAAAAAAAATAACTGTAAACAAACTCAAAAGACAGCTGCACAGTTTAACCACAGAAACTTACAACATCAATTATTTTTTTTTAGTCTGAAATGTATTGTATGCATATAAAACACACAGGCACTTCTGTCAGCGTAATACCAAGAATGCAGCCAAAGTATCACATCATCATCGCCAGAAATTGGACTAAGTGGGTCCAAATTTCAACAGGAACACTTGCCACACAGCCTGCTGTCTTTTATGGGGAAAGCATAAAATACTGTATTAAACTACACATTAACCTAACCACATGCAGAAATGAAAATGTGCATGCTCATCTAAGATACAAGTCTAAATCCTGCATCTTTTAAACTTCATACTGTTAGTGACTATTTTGGATCAGCAGCACATGTGAAACACTCCTTAATAAAATGAAAACTGGAACTTGCTGGCAGGGTTTCAGAAAAGGTTTTGACACTGCAGTTAAAAAGCAGTTACACAGCCCTGATAAACACTGGACAAGCTCCCTTAGCTTGTCATCACTTCCAAAATCAACCATCCCTACAGTGGGAAGAGATGCAAGAATAGCCCTCAGCAGAAAGGGTTGGTTTGATAGCACCTCTTGTCAAACAAGCCGTTACCTTGCCCATTCTCAACAGTAAAAATTCGCTGCTTGTTTTAGTGTCTTTCACGTGCTGTGCAGCCCAAGAGGCACCAAGTATTTCTGTCCTCATTGTGATACTGGCAAGCCAAGGAATGTTTCCGCAGTGTAACAGCGTGACTTACTCTACTGCCACAAGCACGAGGTCCCATGCCTTGTAATAGGATTCACCATCATCCCCTATGCAGTTAGCATCTGATGGAGATGAGGGGGACTGTTACCAACACAAGATCTTGCACATATCTTTATGTTTGGTTTCTTTTCTCATATTCAGAACATTTTCAAGGATAAATTATAGAGACAGACTTTTAAACTAGCTAGCATACAATTCATAAGAAACATGAGCTTCAAGAAATACTGCAGATAATACGATATCTGTATCAATAAATTAGCATTTCTAAAGAGAAAGAGGCACACAAACTTGAAATACTCTTTTTTGGATGGTAGACGAAGTTTCAGAATGCTAGAAGAGAAACATCACAAGATTTATTATTGACCCATAAAAGCCCTTTTCTCTTTCTACTGGCATTCTTCAGATCTAAAGTTGCCATTGGATAATTGCACAATTATTCCCTCAGCCACGTTTTCAGATCCAGTTGATTACTTAACTCTACTGTTTTTTGTATTGCTCTCTTGAGAAAGTGTTTGAATAAACCAGATTTAAATGTGAATTGCTGCTGCACCTTGCTCACTACTCATGTTCCATCCCATAATCCACACCACTTAAACTGCCTGCAAATGGTAGCACTTCACAAAATAAAGGGAATGAGTGCAAACAGCTCTAATTGTGAAACCACTGTGCAATTCAGCTTGTGTTCTCCTCATTTTAAGTAATAGGATTTCAATCAAACTGAATGGATTCCTACACAGTGAACTCCAAAATTACTAACTTTGTACTTCAAAACTGCTGTCTTGAAAAAATGACTTTTGTCCAATTTAAAAAAACCTCCAGAACAGTCTTTAAAATTACGGCTTTTTTTCCTAAAAGAATGCAATAAAACTGTGCTAGTTTATTTTAGTCGTTGGCAACCCTGCCCACGGCAGAGGGATTGAAACTAGATGATCTTTGAGGTCCTTTTCAACCCAGGTCATTCTATGATTCTATGATTTTCAGCCACCAGACTATCGGTGCTTTTTGACAGGTCCTCCACCTGTGTAAAGATAGTAAGTACAGAGCAAGTCTTACTCTAACCTCAGCTACACTAATTTCAAGTAAGCCTTTTTTTTTTTTTTTTAAATCAAGGGCTAAAAATCTATCATCAGGATTTAATTTGCAGTCCAGCAGCTAACAGTATGCATCAAATATGCCTCAAAAATGATGGACAGATGCAACAAACACAGCAACTCATTTTCATGTTGCTGCACTCATGAGAGCTGTTGCAAAACGAGCACCAGCAATAAAACACCACCACCTAACAAAAAACAAACATCTCTTTCATACTGGGCACTTAGAACATCAGTCAGATTTTTAATCTAGGATCTCATTTTCCTCTAGAGTATTTATATAATTTCAGTATTTGTTTGGAAACAATTACGGGCAACAAAGTTTGACAAAAAAAAAAAACAATCATAAATCCACAGAGAGAGCAGACATCACCTTCCTGTTCAGAGATATACTTAAATTCTAGGAAACTACATATCATTTGCCTTGAAATGCAAGCCTAGATAAATCCCAAATTCAAGGAAGTTTGTATGTGAAATGAGGACACACCCTGGTAAACTGGGGAAATAGCTTGGTTGGTCCAATGAAATGGGTCTGATTCTGCAGCTCTAACGTGATGACAAGTCCTCACTTGTACAGAAACCCTCTCGCATGTGTCTTCCACAGCAACTAAGCTGTGACATCCTCAACATGTAGCAGAGAACAGTGCTGCTCCCTGAGCTGGAGACACGCAGCAGCTCAGCAGGCGAGGTGATACAACGATCTGTCCTTCAGCTCCACTAAAAGGAGAACGCACCAGGAGGAGCCCTCAATTGCACTCCTCATGTTAAGACTTGGTATTATTTCTCAGCTAACAGTGTGAAAATGCTATAATCCAAAATAACCTGCCATTTTAAAAAGCATGATATGCTGTGCCTTGCTATTTGTGGGTTGCCCAGGTGACTGGGAATACAAGTTAGAGACCAAGAAATAAACAGGATAAATAAATCACAGAATCAAGAAGCTTAGGGGTTGGAAGGAATCTCTGGAGATCATCGAGTCCAATCCCCTGCTGAAGTAGGTTCCCTACAGTAGGTTGCACAGGAAAGAAGGTGAGTTTTGAATATCTCCAGAATGGGAGACCCCACCACCTCTCTGTGCCTGTTCCAATGCTCTTTTAACTTCACAACAAAGAATTTCCTCCTCATGTTCGTATGGAACTTCCCACATTCCAGTTTGCGCCCACTGACCCTTGTTCTGTTGCTGGGCACTGCTGAAAAGAGCCTGGCCTCATCCTCTAGACATCTGCCCTTCATATATTTATAAGCATTAAGATCCCCTCCTGGTTTTCTCTTCTCCCAGGCCTCTCTTACTTGCAAACTGAAGCCCAAAAAATGGTTAGCTTTATGAGAGCTAAGCAAAAGGCAGGTTTCCCGAAAGGTGTCTTGGCATTGAAATTGAAAAGTAGCAATCAAGTGCTCCCCAACTTCATTGTAAATGAGCAGTGCCACAGCATCCACACAAGATACTCCTTCTACAAGCGCAGGAAGAGTATTTCTGTGTCAGCCAAATCAGAACACGTACCACTATCCTCCAAAACTGAGCAACAGAAATGTGAAAACAGAACGGAAGGAAAAGGCTCTGTTTTGGCAAGTCACCAGCCCACATACACACTGCAGGGGCAGAACAAGCCTCTCCGAACAGTGCTGGAGAAAGGGAGGCAAGCGTTTCACGATACCTGCATCTTGCTAGCATCTTCAGCTTTTGGTGGTGAGAAACTCCGAATGCCACAGAATTTTTTCCAGATTTTCTTGGTTGTTCCCATTATTCAAACAAAGCTCTGTGGTATTGATAAGCATTCCTTTCCATCAAATTAAACTGAAAAAGCAGCAGTTTGTGACAAGAATGCTGCTAGCAATTTAGTTCTTTCATGGTGCCATTTTCAATTGATGCCAGATAGATCATGACCATTCACACAGAATCACAGAACGGCCCAGGCTGAAAGGGACCTCAAGGATCATGAATTTTGAACCCCCCTACCAAATGCAAGGCCACCAACCTCCACATTTAATACTAGACCAGGCTGCCCACAGCCCCATCCAATCTGGCTTTGAACAGCTCCAGGGACGGGGCATCCACAACTTCTCTGGGCAGCCTGTTCCAGCATCTCACCACTCTCACAGTAAAAAACTTCCCCCTAACATCCAACCTAAATCTACTCTCTTTCAATTTAAAACCACTTCCCCTTGTCCTGCTGTTATCTACCCTTTCAAAGAGTTGACTCCCCTCCTGTTTATAGGCTCCCCTTAGGTACTGAAAGGCTGCAATTAGGTCACCCTGCAGCCTAGAAGGTTTAATGTTCAATTATTTCATGGCTGCCTTGTACCTTAAGTTCTCATAGAGAGCAGGTCTTATACCTTAAAATCTGCTAGGGAGCGTACATCCAGAGGCTTATAGCCCTAAGTGGAAGGGATTTGCTCAATTGTTATCATGAATGCCGAAGTAACAACACACAGGAGCAGCAGGAAATCAAACAGTCAGCAGTGAATGGCACATTTTCTTCAAGTGCTGGAGAAAAAGAGGCATGGCAATAGCTGGGCAAACCACTTCCAAAAGTTAGTTTAAACATTCAGCGTAGTTGTTGTTATGCTGCATCCTGGTTACTTCATGTCAAACTTCCGTAAGATTTTCTTTCTTGCTTCCAGGCATGCTTCACTTAATTCTCCCACCTTGACTTTCCGAGCTCATTTTCAGTACATCACTTCTTACATTAAAAAGTTCCTCTGGACAACTGAGGTTCTTTAAGCGCACCTCCAGCAATCACCTCAGGCAATCTCAGGCATCTGTACTTCACTATGCAGTTCGGACAGAGAGAAGCCAGCCATGCTACCATTGCTTTTAATGCATGAGTTTTATTACAAAAAATCATACTAAGCACTACAGTCAAAACTTTTAAATTATACCATGTTCACTGACTTATGTTCTGGACGCTAATAAGTAGCCTGCATTTTTCTTCATTATGCCTACCACTTCATTTCACTGTATACACCTTTCACATAAACTGCATGCTATTTCCTTGCCAAATATGTCAGGATTGTTGGGAAAAGGGTTAAGATGATAAAAACATTAAAAAAAAAAGGTATGTTTAATATACGGAACACCCAGGACACTTAAGTAGTAGTTACAATCACCTTTCAACAGCTTGTTATACACTGCTTGATCTCCCTTGCTGCATTTATCATAAATGATTATCCCCTGGTTCCATTAGCGATTCTATTTGCCTGTCCCTAGAGGCCTGATCTGGCCATAATGACCAACATAATTAAATGTTAACAACATGAGAGAGATTTGCAAGTTTACTCAGATATTTAGGCACGTACAGGGTAAAGTTCACTCTAAAAGATCCTTATTTCCGTATCTTTCAAACACTTTGTAAAATCCAGTTAAATTTTTAGCACTAGTTGTTATTGCAAAGACACAAACTACACAATGGAATATATTGTAATCATGGACTGCATTAAAAAAAAGACAGGAAAAAGAGGAATAACTCAACGTCAAGGAAGAGATGAGAGGGTCTACAAATATTTTCATTCAAATAAGCAGAATAGGAAAGTCACCCTGGATGTTAAGGCAGGTTTATCCAGGAGAGCAGGGAACAGGAGCTGCTCTAGCATAAATGGGAAACAGAAAACTTGGAGCATCTTCCACCCTCAAGAAAAGATGCTAATATAAAAGTGATACAATAGTTGGCACCTATACACTAACCCTAAATGTTCTTTCTTACAGCTATGCAATATTCTACTTCCCCAGTCTTTTCGCACTATTCTCCTATTATTTTGTTTTCTTACATGACCAATATAAACTGAAATCCCGTAGGGATGCAATTTTGTCTTCACAAGAATGAAATAAAATAAAAAAGTAACAGAAACAAGAACACGTAGATATATCCTGTAGACACCTTCTATCTTTATGAAGGTAGAAAAATTATGGGAGTGAGTCTGCATAATTAATAGATTAATCATGCTACTCAAAATGCCAATATAACAAAACATTTTTTCTGTAACTTCTTCCCCCTAATTAATGGCAACCACAACTGAAGCATGAAAACATAAATACACACAACTTGTCTTCATATGCTCCTGACACTTCTTTACGCACAAGATTTACGATTACTTAGTAATTTGCCACCAACACATTTCCACTCTGTACTCCTTAATACTATTCAGTATACAGATTAAGACAGTATAATGACACAGTCATAGGTTTAATATATTCCACCTGTATACAGCAACAGGAGTTTATGATCAGTCCACACACCTCTTCCATCAGTTTAGAAGAATGTGTACAAAAATGCTTCTTATTCCAACAGCTCATTTATGCACCATCAAAATGTAAGTTGATGGATGTCTTGCCGCCATTGCAGCCCACTGACAGTCAGTGAATTCACTTTTCCTTTCATATATTTTACACAAAATGCAATATGCAAATATTTAAATTGCTGCATCGGTCACTGGAATTATTGCTGTGTGTCAGTACAGTGTTTTCATTTGATCAGAGAGACCCAAATGTATACTTCAGTGCCACTGCACACTGCTTCAAATGCTAAAGCCATGATTTTGGTAATTAGACTTACCCAAGGGGATTTCTTATTATAGAATAGAAAGGACACAAAAATAACTACGACAGTGATTAAAACCATGTATGCTCACAGGAAGAAAGTTGTTAATGACTCCTTCAGTACTCAGAGTCAAATACTTTTGAACACTCTTGTACTATGTGCAGAACCTGAATATTTCATGTACAAACATCCATTAAAAATCTTGCTTAAAAAAAACCAACAAAACACGTTTGGTTCCTCTCTGATGCTGATGGTGAAGGGAAGCAGAAGGCATTCACAGCTCCACAAGCCCTGGCAGGGCTGAGGAATAACAACATGCTCACCAGCAGGCTGCCTGGCTGCAGCCTTTCCAACATGCACTGCACCCCACAGCACTGCTGAAGCCACCGAGATTCCAGGCTAACACCCACATTTGTCCTCAGGGCTCAAAGTATTTCATATGCTGTGAGCAGAAAAAGCATGTTTCCTTGCAGAGTTACACCATATCCTGATACAGTGCTCTGCAAATATTAAATAACCTACTAACACCAAACCAAACACCTTCACAAAACGTAGCGCCTAGGAACTAATAGGAATCATGTCTGTATTATAAAACTTGTGCTGCTTGCATTATTGAAAAAAGTAGAGTAAGAACATTCAGTACTATGGAGAGCCTTTAAACACAGAATATCAAGACCTAGGATGGAAAAAAGAACAAAAAAAGGCAAATCCAGGACTCTATCTCCGGCAGCACCACACAACAGACATTTCATACCTATCTGCTGCAAGGATAAATTAATATAAATATATGTAAAGCTTTTTTTTTTTTTTTTTTGCCTTTGAAGATGCTTAAGCATCTGATAACTTATTTGCCTCTGAGGTAATTTATGTCATTTATTTACAGAAATACCTTTGTAAGTAACTTATGACTTAAATCAGTCTTTTTTGATCAAATTCATTTCCTTTTCTCCTTTTAGATCATTTATCTTGTTATGTTCCTATTTTGCACTGTTCACAGATGTTAGACATCTTAAAACCCATTAAGAGAGCTGAAGCCTGCACTGAAACTCCAATTTAAACAACCCTTTGTTATGACAAAGAATAAGAGAGCATTTACACATGGGAAGAGCGCAATAAGCACAGATGGTGACGTGGTATTAACAGGAAGAAGCAAACACAACACCCTTCGTCTCCTTTTTCAGCAGATTAACCCAAAGCACCGATGACAAGAAGTCTGATGATCATTTGGCATTAGCATTAAGAGAAATGATGCTTGGTCTTGCAAAACAATTTGCAATGGATATGTATGCGTG
>JAOWBP010000001.1:98639140-98653568 GCA_028571105.1 Tragopan temminckii | reverse complement strand
CATGGAGCTGTGTCAGGGGAGGGCAGCTGGGGGTCAGGGAAAGGCTCTGCACCACAGGGCGGTGGGCATGGAACGGGGTGCACAGGGCTGTGGGCACAGCCCCCAGTGCCGGAGTTCAACACTCTCAGACACTGGGTTTGATTTTGGTTAGTCTTAGAAGCACCAGTTCTGTCAACATGCTTGTAATATAAACTCACAATGGTTATTTTTTAAGTTGCTTTGTGAGAAGTCAATAACACTCTGTACTTCTAGTGTCAGAGACTAGAACTATCAAGATCAAGCGAGCTTTTGCCCTTCTGCTCCACGGGAGGTTTCTGCCTCCCTGAGCTCGCCTTAGGACACCTGCGTTAAGCTTTCACAGGTTCCATGTACTATGATTGACTTTTCTTTTTCTCCACTTATAGCCACTCAAAGCAGAGTTACAGTGTACTGTGTCCATTCTTAATCACCAAAATAAAAATCAGTAGCTACTTGGCTGTGTGCTCAGTCGTATTTATAATTTTCCTCTTGCCTGGACTCAGAAGGACACTGGACTTGCATGTAGATCTCTGCTGAAGCTGGCTGCAAATGCTTCCAATGTTGCTCTTTCTGATGACATCAGCTGCCAGAGAGAGCTGCATGGAGAGCCTGCTTATAGCTGAGCACTCCCTGTAGCTGAACCAAAATGAGAACCTGAGCAACTCTGGAAGGGGCTGCCCACAAAACCTATTCAGCCACTCCACAAAGTACAGCACTGGGATGTACTGAAGGTTTGTGAGAGATGAAGGAACTCCTGTACTGCCAGGCAGGCATCCACTGCTTCAGCCACGTTTTCCACTTATTTGAGGATGAAAAGATGATTCCAACCTCTTTCTCCAGGTCTTCAAGAAGGCACCATCTCCCTCATCTCTCACCACCTTTGAATTCTCAAGATTTCAGGGAGTGCCACAGCCCTGAGTTCATCTCTCCCCTTTCCAGTTTTTCTCCTGGGCTTAGCCAAGGAAAAAACTTTTGTTTGCAAAAGTAAATGAGAGGTCTTCCTTATTCCCCAAGGTCCCAAAACAAAGTAACAATTGATGTATTTCTTTCCTCCCCCTATGTACACCTATAGCTGCAGCTGTGTAAACACGTAAGGAAATAAATCTAAAAAAGGGTATCTTCAACCCTTAGCAGGACTTTTTTTTTTTTCCGAGGGAGCAAAACATTGCACAGTTGGCCTGCTGAACAAGCTGCTGCTTTGTAGTGCTGCTAAAACATGAAGTTATCATTTAAACATCAATTCATAACTGCTCAATATTTCAGCTTTTCTGATTAAAAAGTTTTGATACAGAAACTTGTGATTTCATCAATCTTGTTAGGATAGAAAATAGTTCCAAGTACAAAGAAAGTAGGTCCTCAGAAAGGATGGCTGAAAAGCTCCATGGTATGGGCACTCCAGGAATGCTCAGACAGCAAGTTTTCTGCTCATTCAAGTAGGTGTACCTGCACTCACAGTCATCAGCTACAGACATCCAAAAAAATGACCCAATAATTACTTTCTCATAGATTCTTAGGCTTAAAATACATAATTGGCAAGCTAAGATTACAAAACAAAAAGTAAAGACTATCCAGAAAATTGAGTGAGAGACAACACAAAGTGTGTAATTTAAAAAGCAAAATTTTCATGGTAGGATACGAGAGTTTTACAGACACATCCACCAGAATACACAGTTCCTTGCATTTAAAATAAAAAAAAAAAAAAGAAAAAAATATCCCAGCAGTTGGGAATTGTATTTGCCAATGCCTGTTTTCCTTCTGCCTTTATATAGTTGGATCTCATCAAGAAGAATGTCGAGCTTGTAAAATCCCATTATTCAGAAAGCCATGAATACATCTTAAACTTGTACTGAGAGCTTTCATGTGTCAGCTCTGCTGTGCTGGCAGCCACACATTATGCTATTACAACCCTTGCTGTAAGCATTTCTCCAGCAGCCTTTCCCACAATTGATAGTTAAACTCATAATTTAAAGAAAAACAATACACCTTTGAGTTTAAGGTAATCAAGTATGTCTACAACACTTATCAAGATGCTATGTATGTACAAAGATACATATATATTATGTACAAAGGCTTCTGAATTTGAGGACTAAAGGCCTCACAGAAAGTCAAATCTCAGAGCCAAGCTGGCTGCCATTCCCTGCGCCCACGCAGAGCACCAGCAGCACAGTGCTGCTGCCTGCCTCCGGGGACCAAAAGGTCCCAGCTCTCACAGGCCTGGAGAAGGCCACAGAAAGGGCTCTGTAAGTTTTAAAGCTGACGTTTGACATCACTGGGCAAAAACAATCATGTGCAGGGAAATTTCCTGTTGTTTTTTTTTTTTTTTTAACCCTTTAATGAGTTACTGCCTAGAATTAAGTATATCGAAAGTTTTCACTGAAAACAAGTGCCAAAGATCAGAAACTTTGAAACCAGCAAAATAAAAGTTGACCTAACACTGCATCAGATTCTTATTAACATAATTTGTCATGAGGAGAAGGAAACAAAGTCATGTTTGAAGCTGGGGAAAAAAGCAGTTTAATAACATTTAAGAATGATTCTTTGAAATTTCTTACATTTCACTGTAGAGTTATGATGCTGAAATGAAGCTGTTACTTTCAAAATCCAACTTTATTCTGAAAAGTCAGAAAATAACCGATTTTAGAGTCTTCATAAAACTTGGTATAATATCTGCGAGTGAAGGAAAGATTTATCCAGAGTCTTACATTACATCCACCTTGTGCTGTTACCTAAGACAGTATTCTCCACGATCCAACTCTGTTACTAGGCTCAGTTACTGAGAATGAGACCTTATGGTCCTGCATAACAATTTGTTATAGTTCTGAAGACCGTGACTATGATTTAAAGCATCTGGTTAGTAACTAAGTACTCCTAAACAGAAACATTGTTTTAAAATTTGGCTATATGGCAGAATGAATCTCTCAACAACTACCTAATCCAAGATCACTTAGATGAATAAGACAGCAAATTAATCTTCTGAGGCAGACCTGGAGAGGACTCGTTTCCCTTTTACATGCTCTCTCACCCAAATACCCATAAATTAGGAAATATCAGAAGAAAAGTATGAGAGGAAATATCCCAGTCTGACCCTTTTTGGTCCATAACCTAGAGCAATTTATTCTGCTCAGGTCCACAGCCTGTGCCCTGGAAGACTCAAATCCTGCACTAATCTTTCCTGGCTCTTGCCAGCTCTCATGCCCAAGCAGTAGGGAAATGTACGTATGAGGCATACAGTTGTATCTTTTAAGAACTCAAATAGGCTTTTTTTTTTTTTTTTTTTTTCTCTCCTGTATCCATAAGCTCTAAAGCTCTACTGAAAATGTATGGTGTCAACACTGTATGGAAGGAAACGAAAGAGACTGTCAGAAGTTAGACATTATTTCAGCCGTGGTTACACTGTCTTTCCAGTTAGTGGTTTTTACTGGAAAGCATAACAAGAAAAAACTTCTTTAGGAGACACATCCTGTCCAAGAACTGGCCCAAGTTCTTGGGTCCTGCAAAAAAGAAATCGGCTGAAAATAATGAATGACGTAACATACACAGAGCCTCAGAGCAGAGGGTGTAACTGACCAGATACATTTTGGCTGTGAAATTCATTTTAGGCCATATCTAACCTTTCGACTTTAAACTCCACGAGTAAATAGTTTAATCAGTAATGAAGCTGAATTGCTTTGACGAAATATTTGCGCAAACACAAAAAATTATACTGCTTATTGAACTAAACAATCTCTTCTAGGGATTCACTTCACTTGTTCAGCCAGCAGAATATCATGGAGAAATAAACAAGAGCCAAGTCATAAAACTCTAGCACTCCAGTAGACAAAATAAAACTATATTAGCCAACACAAACACGAAAGGTGGTGCTGGTAACAGACACAATGTATGCCTCTGATGAGCCAAAATATGTTTTGTGACTTTTTTGCATTTAGAAGGATTATAGAAACATAGAACAAATCATTTGAATAGTTAGTTTAATGCCATTATTACTTACATAACTGACATCTTAGGGCTGGGGTCCTTATTACAATAATTATCACTTGGCACGATATGTGCATATTTCCCTTTAAATGGCTTTCTTTGCCCTGGCAAGGTTGGACTTAAGATAAAAGTCAGCAGGCGAACTCAATTCACAGAATGAAAGGATGAATCTAAGCAGTGAGTTTAATGTCTGCATTGTGAGCAATAATCACAGTTTTCCAGATGCCTTGGCATTTCAGTAATATCCTTTATATGCACAGAGCAGAAAAAAAATCTCACTCTTTTTATCTTAAAATATGTTACCTTTTAATACAGCCAAGCTAATATAAAAAGTGCTTACAAAAGTATCCTAACTCTTTAGACGATGTAAATCTTGAAGCACTACATGCACAGGAGAACCTGTCACTTCACCCACACAGCTTGGCATGAACTTGTTCCTAGGAACAATACAATCCCTTCCTTTGAAAACAGTACTGTGCCACCACAATTGGTGATAACAAGGACAGGAAGAATGAACTTCAATGCATATTTAAAGAAAAAAATATAAACAAGAAGAACTTCTAAGTGCTGGCTGCTCCTCTGCTTAGAAAAAAATCACTGGCTTGATAGTTTATTTACATATTCATCTCAAAAAACAGTGTTTAATTATGTTTCTAAGTCATAGAATCACCAAGGTTGGAAAAGTCCTCCAAGATCACCCAGTCCAACCATTCACCCACCACCAATAATTCTCACAAAACCATGTCCCTCAGTACAGCATCTAAATGTACTCTGAACACCTCCAGGGTCGGTGACTCCACCACCTCCCTGGGCAGCCTGTGCCACTGCCTCAACACTCTCTCAGAGAAGTATTTACTAACGTCCAACTTGAATCATCCCCTGGTGCAACTTGAAGCCATTCCTTCTCGCTGTTACCTGGGAGAAGAGGCAAACCCCCATCTCACCACAACCTCCCTTCAGGCAATTGCAGAGTGCAATAAGGGCTCCCCTGAGCCTCCTCTTCTGCAGACTGAACAATCCCAGTTTCCACAGCCACTCCCAGTAGGACTGGTGCTCCAGACCCCTCACAGCTTCAGCGCCCCTTCTCGACACACTTCCAGGGCCTCCATGTCTTTCTTGTAGTGGGGGTGCAAAACTGAACACAGCATTTGAGTTGCAGCCTCACCAAGGCTGAATACAGAGGGATGATCACTTCCCTGCTCCTGCTGGCAACACTTTCTGATGCAAGCCAGGATGCCATTGGCCTTCTTGGTCACCTGGGCACACGGCTGGCTCATGTTCAGCTGTTTCAACACAGATCTCACTCAACGCTCCATTTTTAAGCACTGCAGCAAAAACAAGCTGCTAGATATAAAAAAGGGTTAAAAATTTACTTGTAAGCATTTGAAAGTTTTGGTCAAGGACATGGTTCAGGCAAGAAGAACAATTACTCACAGTCTGTTTTCCCTATAACTCACAAAGTGTATATCAAATTATTATAGCAATGAACATATTTATTCAATCATCACCATCCCTACAAATTTTATATAACTCACATGAGGAAACATTCATATTTTCACATGATGACACAAGTACTACCCCCAACACTTACCACACACATAAGCAGTGTGTCACAAGGGTCTTATTCTGCAGGACCTAGTCCAGCTACCATCTTTCATGGCATCACAGTGTGAAGCCTAGCAAAAAATTCCAGACTTCTTATTCACATTAAACTAAAATCTTCAGGGAAAAGTTTCAGGTATGGGAAAAAAGTTTCATGCAAGTGCTAAGCTTGTCTCAAAAGGCGGCAATCCCACTTACCATAAAACCGATGCCAACTCATACACTTCTGCGTCTGGTGACCAAATCAGCCAGATGCAAAGCCAGAGGGATGGAACAGACCCACCCCTCTCAGCAGCAGCCTACCATTCATCATGCTAAGTCGCACCCTCAACATGCACACTTTACAAAATAGTTTCTTGTGAGAAATCAGCAGCTTTGGTACAAGTAGATTTCTCAATCAGCTGAGCGGCTGGGATGTCTAGGAGGGAAAGTGATGCTGAGCACAGCATAGAGGGCAAGGAACAGAAAGCACATTAAGTATGACTATTAGGTCTGATGGAAGACGTTTTGAACAACTGTTATCTCAAGAGAGAGAAAAAGGGCATCTTGTTCTCTCTGAGGGAAATACTTATTTCTGAAGGCAAGTACTAAGTGGTTTTATATATTTTCATTGCTCACGTGCTATCCTTCAAAGACATACAATCATAAAAGCTTTCTTAAAGCTGGACTTCATTTGATGTTCATTTACCTTATTCCTTGCGGTTTCCGTATGCAGGATTGTTACAAAAGTTACAAATGCTCAAAATACCTTGTACTAAAGCCTGAACTGAGGGCATCTGTGTGACCAGATAATTAGTGCCAACAAAAATTCACTGCTCTGCTCTGATAGAGAGGCATTTTTATGAGTTTTATTAAACCAGATCATATATTTTTCCATGTGTAACCTGAGACCTTTTGTATTGCCATATCAGAAAACTAATTTCTGAAAATGAGATGGAAGATTTTATCCGCCAATCAAGGACAAATAAGATTATCTAAGTGACTATTCTAAGGTAGAACTGAATCCTTCCTTCCTTTAGAAAGGTACAACTGTAAGCACCTGTATGTTTTCAGCTTTGATATTTTCTGTCTTTTCAGATAAATCTTCAAATCCTATCACTTTCTATTTTAAATGGAAAATAGTGAAAATTTCATCTTAATATGGAAAAATAATTGTTGACGTCTACTTGCCCACATTAAAAAAAAAAAACTACAAGTCTTCTAATTTGTACATATATTTCTATAATCAAACATCATCAAGTATGTGTGCTGTTTGCAATTAAAAGCATAGAGAAAAAATTGGCAATGAAGAAAACAAACAAAAAACAAACGAACACAAACCCAGGAAACAGGCAGGTTTCAACCCGAGACATCATAATATAGCAAAATGTTGAATTAAGTATCAACTATCACTCTCCTCTAGCATACTGTCCGGTTCCTGCTCCTTCCCCTGCTTATGGCCTCACTGAACTGGCAAGACTCTTGTAAATAGCACTTACTAATTTCATCCCTCCAGGAGCCTGCTGCATCCGTCAGAGCAGCTGTTTTCCCTCACAGCCCTACCCAGCCGAGTTATCCTTGGCAATCTCTCAGCTGAAGAAAGTGCTGTGGACAATTACCTCCTGGACAAGGATGAACACTTAAAGATGTTGTAAGAGACAAAACTGGGAGAATTTTTTTGGCAAAAGAGACATGCTTGGGAAACTGTCCATAAATGCAGTGAGGGTGAAATTAAATGCCTGAAGACTACACTAAGAATTGGAAAATGCTAAGTTCTCTGCTTAAGAGGAGACTCCATGCTCTAACATGGACAAACGTACAAAGCAGCCACTGTAACAGTGAAAATGTGACATTACGAAAGAGACTGAAAGGAATGAACTTAATTTCATTGTCTCCTTATACCCTTCTACTTGCCTGTACTTACTTGTTTGTCTTAACACTTGATTGTATCTGGCTAGGGTCTGGGACTCAGTAAATGTGCAGCATTTTGAACCACCACACTTGCAGATCTCACATTAAAGCGAAATTTGCATCACTAAATGCAAATACTATCTTTGCAAAAACTGACTGCCATTATGCTCATTTTCAGAAACTAGGTTTCTGACTCTTTTCCTCAACACAACACTAAGCACTACAAATTGGATTGCCATTAAATGTGTAGATCAGAAGATTTGCCATGTAAGTCCCTGATGATGGGCATTACTCCAATCAGTCTTTCACGATACCAATACACTAGCTTTCTCAGTAGTATTTGAAAATAATCAGAAAGATTTTGGAAGGCTGTAAGTCGTTGTTGCTCTCTTTCACCTCATCAATCCTCCAGACCATTTTGATCATCCACTGGAAGCCTGGACCCCCATGAAACTCGCCTTCTCACAGAAGTCATTTTGCAAAAAGAGAAAGGCCTCAACGTCACCCATCACTCAAGAGCAACATGCACCTACCACAAATGCCCAAAATTCAGCTGTCAGTCTGCAGTGGGAGAAGAAAAGCTTTGTAGTCCAAGTAGGTGAAGTGAAAGAGACAGCCAGGTTGGCTATGCAGAGCGAGGTACAAGATTATTATTCCCACTGATGTACTGACATTATTAATTTCAGTATCACGTAAATTCAGAATTAGCAGAACTGCCATTCCTATGGTCCTCCACTTACTCCAGCTCTGACAATGAAGAGTCAGGTGAGGATACCCTTCTGTTGTTGTCAGCTTTCAATCTTGCAATGATCTTTGAAGTAGTTTATTTTATTTATCCAGACTATTTTCATTCCTGGGAACAAAGTGGTCTTTACTGCCTAGAGCTCAGGTAAGTTAACTAAGTGGAATGCAAACTTTCACAGTCTTGAAAATAAAACTGTCTTCAAATGAATGCTGAGCTGCCAGTGTGTACTTAATGTTTTTGCTTCAAAATCATTTAGCTATTACTATCAATTTCTCACACAGGTCATTTTCTATATGCCATTCAGATCTCATTTATTTTTTCAGAATTTATTAGAACTACCAAGAAATCTACAGTCCATAAAAAGTCTCTGTTAGGACTGGATGTAGCCTACAGCAGCTACATCTAAAAGTGCTCGAATGAAAAATCCTAAAAGGCTTCCAAGATGACCGTAGAAAAAGTCATGAAAAACTTCTGTTGCTTAAAAGTAACTCCGTTTATTACAAATACAACCTCAAAAATCAATACTTGAGTATCACAGAACACCCATTTGCCACTGTCTTTCAGTTGCACAGCACAGTCACTATGTTCTCATACCTATCCAAATGCTGCCTAAACATTACAAACATTTGAGATTACAAAGAATATTCTACAGTGTCAATCTCATGGCCTCTTACCATTCATGCCTCATCAGCTTATGAAAGTATCATCAAACTGTGCAACAATCACCTTAAATTACTGTATTTTGCTTTTTGCTCTCCTTCAAAAGGTACATTTTTCTTACACTTCCTTGCTGCAAAGCAAAGGTTCTATACTGTTTTCTTGCCATCAGGATGAAGTTTTTGCCATCCTCTAGAATTCTGAACAATATTTTCTGACCTCCAATCTTTAAATATTTTGCACTAAGGAACTAAAGATTATTGCTTGTCCACCCTCACTTCTAGCAATTAATCAATAAAACATTTTCTAAGCACATACAAAGGCATTCACTGTCAAAAAGGAACACAAAAAAACCTTTTCTGTATATATTTCAAATACATTTATGTGAAGACATTAGTTTTTCCTTTTGCTCTTCTTATCTCTAGGCAAATTTTCACATATGAGGAAACAACCGTTACTACCATATGTTTGTACTCCATCTCACCAGGTATTTTTTGTATCATTTAGTCCTATTCAATTCATTGAAAAATGACTCAATATGTTGATTAATTTGCAATTGCTTCTGGCTATCAGTCAGGCATAATTACATTCTTGCCTCTGTGCATCCCAAAATGTACTGCCTTTTGACCAATAATGATCAGAGTTCTGACTCACGGTTTTAAATAAAACTTATCAGCACATTCTTCAAGTGACAAGGGAGGTCACTTGAGATTCATAAATCGGTTCAAAATATTTACTGGCAATTTCACAAAATAATTAAAATTCCCCTACTGCAGAGACCTATACAGATCTTACCAGTTTTCAATTCAACCTCTCAACAGCCACACCAAAACAGTGAGAACTTAATATAGATCCTGCAAACACGTGGATCAAAAAATAAAAACAAAAACAAAAAAAATCAGTCTCTTTGTTATATTGCAGATCTAGAAAAGTGATTTTCATAATTAATTTAGCTGAAATTTCATCCACAGGGTGGGCTCTTAAAATAACAATATTCAATTTTGCATTTACTGATACCATTCTTCTGTAATTCTCTCTACAGAATATTTTTTAATGATGAACTATGGACTAATTGCTTCCTTACATGCACATTCTCATATGTGTATGCACAAGCACACAGGCTCTCCTTGTACCCTACCACTTAGCTCAATTAAGTCACTGCTCTTACTCTTCATACATACTCAGTGCTATCTCATCTTCCTGCCTTTATGAGGCTCGCAATGCACTCCGTGAATTTTCACAGGATTTCCCATTCTGTTGTGATTCACTTCCTATTATTTCTGCTACTTTCACAAGTTCTCACCAATGTTTTCATTTTCACATAAATGTAAATTCAATGCAAACTGTGAGCCTTCAACATTCCTCTCTATCTGACTTGCAAAAACATATTAACTTTGTGAGGTACTTTTCATACTAAGAAGGATTTATCACTTTCTGGTTTTAATGATCTCACAAAAATGACAGTGCACCTGGGGTTTTAGGAAGTACTACTCCCATCGATTTCTCTAAAATTAACAATCTTCTGTGAGTCTAAGTAATTGGAAAGAATAAACTTTGTCTAATGTTGTCTACCATACGAAGCAAACAGTGCAAATTTCTTTCTTGCAATTAGATCAAGAGAAAATCTGTCATCTGATGGCAATGTAAAACCACGGTAATAACTTTTGAAGTGCTCCATACATGTCTATTTAGTTTCTCTTGATCAGTGTGGATCTCTAACTCTGGTTATGGAAAAGATGTTCTGGGCACGAGGCTCTGAGCTCTGGGTAAGAGGCAGCTCTCTGGCAGAAGCCACTTCTGGGCAGAAAGGTCAGGTTGTCTTTACTGCTGATGACTGAAATAAAAATGTTATGACACCTGCTTGAGAAGCTCTGGACTAAAATAAAATCACTGTTTTCAATGGTAAGAGCACAGAGGAGACCCCATTGTTTTCAGAACTGTATGGCAAAGGCCTCAACTCCAAATTCTGTTTTTTTAAATTATGTATTAAAAATAGATGGGGAAAACAAAAACAAAAAAAACCAACAAGGTCTGCAAACCACAAAAGAGTCTGCAAAGTGTCTGCTTGTTAAACATTGCATCCTCAATATCTCAGATTAGTTCAGACGAAGCATAAAAAAGTACCCAAGGAGAAACAAAAGCCTTCTTGCATTGAGATCCTCCACTCTCTAGAGGCATGGTTTTATGTAACTGTTCATGGACATGTGACATACCACAGAAAAGAGGGAAGAAAAATAACTGCAGTGGCTTGAAACAAACAGACTTATAGAGTAAAAGAACAGGAGGATATACTAAAAAACGTACTCATCAATTCAGTCAAATAATCAGCTCAGTTACTACAAAAGACTAATAAGTTTCCACTAATGGGACAGAGGTAGTGAGAAGAGAATGGGAAAAAGTAAGCGAATGAAATCTTCCATTGAAAATGCAGTAAAGCATTTTTGCACAGTTGTCTCTTTATCTGTGTGCAGTGAAGAACACTGCTCCACCTGGAGACCAGCCATCCCTGGGAATTAAATCAGCCAGATCAATAAAGTGTAAAGTGAACAACTTTTTAAAAGCCATTTCTGTGCTCAGAGACACTGTTAAATTATTACATCAGAACATTTTAAATCATGCAAAGCCAAACAACTTTCAAGATAAGCTTAAAACTCACTGGGGGCAAGGGCTACATTGATTGGAAGCATGACAAAATGAAAAAAGAAAATGAAATAATAAAACATCAGGCACTAGAAACAACAGCTTTACACACAAAACCGACTCATTTTAATTACCTTTAATCTATGTGAAACAAGAGAGGTGACATTTTTATAACTAAAAATATCAAATCAGTTTGCACATGGAATGAATCCCAGTATTCAATATTCAGACTGACCACAGCATTTCTAGCCGCATTATTCAAAAACAAAATCTCCTGCAGAATACTGGAATTTAAGGACAGCTAGACCAGACTCATTTGGCAGCTGTACATTTTTTGTCATCCTAATAAACACTTGAGTGAAAAAAATGGTGATGGGGAAAAAGCAGATGAGAAATGCAAACACATACACATACATCCACACTGCAGACACACGAGAGTTTCTCAGTGTGAAGGCCTACCCTTTCCATCTAAGTGAATGTCACTGCAATGACGTCTGTAAGAAAGATGTTGATGCTTTTTAAGCTTAAGTAGCCACTAACAGATATTTCATGCAGGCAAGTTCTTGTAAATTCTCAATTTATTTTCCTACAAATGTCTTGTTATTTTTGCTTGGTTACATATATATTCTTCAGGACAAATATGATTTCCTCTGAGTTTGTAAACAGCTTAGTATAGAGTGAACACTGTCACAGATGTATTTCTCAAGGCTTTTTTTTCCCCAGGTGCAAAATTGCTAACAATTTCTTATGAAACCTACCATTTATAGAATTGAGATCTTAAATTATTTCATTTCAGTTATCACTATTGCACGTTTTCTGCTTCACTGTGGTGCTAAGGGTGACTACATTTTAAATAAGTGTTCATTAAACTAATTTAGGCATACTATCTCCACCAAACCAAAAAATTCTAATTCACAATTCCTACAATAAAGACAACACACAAACCTAACAGTGACATTCAATTCTGCTGCTTTCTTGAGTCTTCCGTTTTATTCTCTAGCATTTTATGTTAGTTGTAAGAACCAATTTAGAATTTATGTGGATCTGTTAATATATTCAAGTTAAAATTATATAAACTAGTAAACTCAAGAGTTTTCTGTTTGCTGTTCTTAACCTTCTCAAAATAAGGCTCTAAAGCACAACGAGAAGGGCAACGTGCAGATCTTTCTGAAGTTTATTTAATGTTTCATTGCTAAAATAGCATTATTTTAAGATGGTACAAGTATGGATTTTATGGTTATCAAATTATGTCTATTTTAAAAACTGGATCCCTGTTTATAGGAGAAAAATATTGCTTTTACCTTACTGATAAGTGTGACGACATCACCTTCTCGGATTGTGAGTTCATCATCATTCTGTGCTTCGTATGGAAATATCACTTTGCAATACTCCTTGGCTGAAAGAAGAATATTCAATGTGACAAATCATTTTATAAAAACTGCTTATCCAAGGGTGAAAATCTTCATAAAATGATCCAAAACTGTCTCTGCATGCTGTTTCATTTTCTTGCTATTTTTCTTTTTGCATTATAGAACTTCATAAATTCTGTGAAATATTTGAAGAACTCCACACTGATGAGAATTCCCATACATGTCAACCATGGAGTCAGTTCTATAACCCCTACAACAATTATTTTCCATTATCTTCCTCCCTGTTGATCTTTAAAAGTCATCTGGTTGGTCCTGGGCACCCTGCTCTGGGTGCCCTTGCTTGATCAGTGGTTGGATCCATGATTATCTCAAATAGAATTGCTCCTGACTGCAACCTGCCACAAACAATTTTCCTTGGAGGTGTCAGACCTGTGTCTGACACTTGCTGCAGTACTGCCACAGGCGTAGCCCTCAAACAGCTCACGTAAGTTGGATGCATAAAGGACCTAGTAGGCTAACATAGGCTTACCTATCCCTGGTGTGCAAGAAAGGAAGCATTTCTGATTCAATACCAATGATGAAAAAAAGAAATAATACATTAATAACTGTAAAGACATTCATAACTAAATCCTCTATATACTCAGCACAAAGGAAGACTTGAATATTAGTTTAACATTTCCTCTTCCCTTTCTGTTCTGTAAATAAAGGCATCAACTTTCATCTAGAAAATACAGGAGCCAGCACTCCCATTCAGAAATCTTAAAAAGCAGTTGTCATGAAAAGAGAGATTACAACACGCTGCTGTGCAACAGACAAATACTCCTATGTCAACGTGTCTAACAAATAGAAAGTGAATGTGCATTCCAGCTATTAAATAATGTATACAATGTGATATTCTAAGACAGCAGGCTTAAAAAGACCAAAGAAATGCCCACAGGAATTACTGGACCCTCTGTAAAAAGCACATGTTACTTTGTAGAAGAGTTAAGCTCACACAAATGTCTCAGTTTTGATGGCCTCTAACCACTATACATCGCAACCCATTTCAGAACATGGAAGGAATGTCTAATTGTTCACTGTGATATGGATAAAGGCTTTGGATCTTTCTTTGTGGACTTAGTTGGGATGTTTCATCTGCACACTGCCCTGTCTTCCAGGCAGTACAGTAATACTGCATCTTCATCAGTTCCTCCTTCTGTCTAAGGACTGTACATTTGAATAAGGATGAAGACCTTGATCAACAGATTGGACAGAAAGCTGTGGTTTTAGTGTTGAAAAATGTCTGTTGATAATCAGGTAATTAATTGTTCTCTTTCTTCTTTTCTTAAATACTTCCTCTAAAATATGTGCCAACGTGGATTCCACAGTCAGTAGCTGGTCAGAACCAGCTAGACTAACTGAAAAACTCCTAGTCTTTCATATATAGGAAACTGCTATGAATCTTCACCTTGTAGATCTGGTATCAATAACTCTGTTATCGCATGACCTCTCTGCTCTCCACATCAAACTCTTGACTTTTTTTTTTTTTTTT
>JAOWBP010000001.1:98622140-98639040 GCA_028571105.1 Tragopan temminckii | reverse complement strand
CCTTTGAGGAGTCTCACTGCTGCCTATGCACACTGACAGCACAATACAGGCCTGCCATAGGCCTCTTTGCAAAAGGTGCAAGCAAGGCAGGCTTTTTTCTATCCCTTGTCCATTTACCCGTGGATTTGTCAGGGGAAGAAAAGCCTCTGAACTTCTTTTAGGTTTCTGTATTTGTGCTCACAGACAAATTTGAAAGACTTCTTGTTTGTTTTTTATTAGTTTCACAACACTTCTTTTCACTTCCCCCCCACTTCATTTTTCTTCAGCCATGTGAACATGGGAATCATCAGGAGTTCCTCTCATTCTCATATTCCAGAATGCAGAAAGTGTGGAAAAAATAATCCCCAATCTCCACAGAAAAAAGACTGAAAAACTGAGCAGCAGATTCCAAAGCAAGGTTTCTGAGACCAACTGGTCTAAAGAAATTTAAGTTTTTTATTTACAGGTGTGAGCTTAAGGAGAAGAAATGATTGATGGAGATGAATGAGGAGAGCCGCTGAAGATCAACAATGGTCTGTTATCCTCAAACTCTGCTAACTGGCCCCAAGGGAAATCCTTCCTTTGGGAAATGCTTTTAAAAACCTTGATATTTTGCACAAACTGATTTATTCCAAAGGTTTTTTATAGAGCGTTTTTCTGGCCTCAGCCACAGTTGGCAAGGAATACCTGGCAGCACCCAAAGGAGGGGGTGCAAATCTCACAAGGGAGGGAATGTTTTAAACATTAGCATTCAAAACATTGGCAGCCTTTAGACACAAATTTTCCTGCATCTCTCTGCCTCGCTGTACATGTGAAGGAATGGCTGTGTAAATGGATTAAAAGCATCAGGGAACAGAAACACAGAGAAGAAAAAGTTCAGGAAAAATCTTTTTAAAATAAAAAGAAAATTACACTTACAGATGTGAAAGACTGGGAGGGTGGTCGCCTGCCAGTAGCTTTTGGTCTGGTTGTTGTTGGATGATTAAGCTTCTCAGCAATTGGTACTACAGAGTCAAAACCTTCCAAGTCTTAAAAATAAAACAGAATTGATTTGATTTTCCGGCAACTATTCTGAAAGGGAAAAAAATCACTTTTTTCTTTTAATTTCAAAGAAACCAAGTCCCATTTTTCCCATTGTATTACAGTGTTCTGAGCACATTTAGACACCATGATGTCACTAAAAGAACCTGAAAGTCAGAGGCAGCTTGCAATCCAGTTGCTCTTGCTACGCACAACAGCCCTTCCACCACAAACACAACAAAGGGGAAATGAGCAGAGGAGCCTCTGGATTGTTTACGTTTGGCATAATGAGAGCTAAATGACAACACGGATCCTATGGTAATGAACAGTTTCAAAATTTCCATCTTGCTATTAGAAGGATTAGTAATTTTTTTTTCCAAACAGCTGGAGATAGAAGACAGCACACACATTGTCTCACGTGCTGTACAGCCAGCGCTGCACTGGCAGCACCACACACAATTGCTCACAGGATCAGAGAATGAGCGTGCCGGAGCTGGAAGGCCTCTGCAGGTTCCTGGATGCCTGCAGCTGGAGGCAGCAGAGTTTCCAGAAGCTGAAGATGAGGGGATTATCTCCAGCAGTCCAGAGGTTATGGTAAGCAAAAACTCCTGCAGGCTCCGCAAGAGGTACAAAGCCCACGACTGTCTTTGTGGTTAATGAAATGCACTGGGAAGGTGCTTGCTGAATCCAGCCACGTGTTTACATGAAAGAATGATGCGAAGGCTGAAGGAATACTGCAGCTCATGATTACATGCCTGAACCAAATGGCTTAACACCTTTCATCTATTTTTATGGGTTACATCAGTTTCAGTCACCTCAATTTCAGAACGCCCTATTGTGTATGTTAAACAGAAATGATTGAGAAAACATACAAGAGATTCTCCAGGCACAATAAATCCAAATTCTCTAAAATTACTTTCAGGCATGAATCACATGCTAAAATATTTATTACCCAGAGACCATTTTTCACTGCATACGTGCGGGAAATACAGCTTGTAATTTAACAGTGCTCTTAATTTTCCAATCCGCTGCAGAACAATGAGCCTCTGAAGTTCAAGCATTACTGCTGTGTTACAAAGATGGTACAAAATCACATAACAGAAAAACAAACCTGTGTTTGTGCAATAAACAATGCACACTGAAGGACACTTAAATGAATTCAAGTACTTGTGAATTGGCAGCTAGGAAACAAATGGGATCAGACGTTCTTGATTCAGCAATATTTTTCCATCCCCAGGAGATTTATAAAAAGGTTTTAAAAAAAGAGACGCCTCTTTTAATAGCCCTGAAAAAGTCTGAGGTTATTCACCCCTAAACATTACTTTATTTTTGGAGCAACTCTTCCTATATATAACCAGTGACACCACTGTCCTCTGCCAGGTATTTCTCTCACTGCTTCCTTATTGACTGGTGCAGCCCTTGCCATGAGGTATCAATACAGTCAGTCAATAGCAATTTGGTAATCCAAAGCTTTGAATGAATGCAAGTATCAGGAGAAGCTACAATGCTTTGAAAATGAGCTAACCCAAACAGATTACACAAAACTACAAGAAAGCACACAGACCTCTAGGGTTACAGGAGAGGAGAAATGGAAGTAAAATAATTCTTTTCTGGAAGAAACATCAGCCTAAATATAGGAGTTGGTTTCCAGAATAGCCAGCTTGAAGCTGATGTGTGAGATAGCTAAATGCCTTGCTTAAGACCACGTGGCAAATCAGCAATGTATTTTTATGCATTGTCTTTGTTTTTGCTACTGTGTGTTACTTAGTTAGGTTGCAAAGCAAGAAAATATTGCCATCAGTAACAGACTTCCCAAAAACACGTGAAGTTCACACGCACAAGTACAAATGGTGACTGAAGCAGCACTCTGCTTGCCCCAGCTGCTCTTCCCCACCTAGCCATCTTCACTGTTTTTTTCCTGACCTAGTTTTAATTCAGCTTATCTTCCAAAAATGTGTGCCAAGCCACACAAATACCTGTGCTGAGGAAAAGGATCAGTAGCAGCTAAAGCTGAGAGGAGAAGCAGGCTATTGCTATGAGGACAGTAAACTGACTGCAGTTACCTCCATAAGAATGCATGTCAGTGCTCTAACGCACAATTTCTCTCTCTGTTTCAACTTCCTTTGTAAGTGCCACTGTCTCTTCCTCTGTTCTTACATAAGATAAATATCTATCCAAAAATGGAAAACATCAATGAAAAAAATAGTGACAGTATTCACACAGTGTGTTTCTTTGGCCTAAATAAACTGTTACCTAGACTTCTATGTCTGATTAAAAAAAAAAAAGAAATTAAAAAAAATCATGTTTCGATTGCAAAATGTATTGATAACAGCAGACGAAGGTACATATTTTTGTTCAGAAGACCCATAGGCACTTGCAGATGAAATGTACTCCATACATTTTAGGAATACCAAGAAACACAAACATTCCTGTGCAAAGCTTCTACTAAGAGGAAATAATGAGAAGAAATATGACAATTCTCCATTTCGTCTGCTTTTGAACGCATTCCTGATGGCCAGAAAAATAAATTAAAGCAGCCTATACCTACGCTGAATTTTAAAAAAGGAGCAGAGCAGAGGTTGGAAAGGTTCCACTGGTAAAATCTACTGCCAAACTGGTAAAATCACAGTCATTCAGCTGACACTATAAATGAGACTCTATTTAAGTGTAAGGGACAACACTTGGTACAACGCTAAAATAGTAAACCCAACTCCAGTAACTTCACATGCTCTTTTATCGTCTCCTCCCAGTTTGTTCTCCTTATTTAGATGTGGTTCTCACTCCCAAATCCCTTCTTCACTGAAGATAACCACCACCTTCCCTGGCCACTCACAGAAATTCCCACCTATTATACTAGTGAAGAAGACGAGGAACAAAATCACACAAAAGACTTCTGCCTTACTAACATCTGTACTTCAGCTTCAGTAATTAATTAAATTACAGAGGGTATTTGATTTTTTTATTGTTAACGGAAAGCCAGGCCATACGGGTGTGACTACACCACACTTACCAAAGTTATTAAATGCATCCATCTGATTCAGGAGAGCATTTTTCCAGTCATCAGACACTGCAAGCTTAAATTTACAGACTAATCAAACTGTAAAACTTTCCTGAGAAGGGCCAAATGAGAGGCCTTTAAAATGTGATCTACCATATTCGCAGGCATGTTAATTGCCAGTAAGGCAGCATCAGCATCCAACAGAATTGAAGGGTGCATTGGTTCAGCTTTCTGTGTCTGTTAATAATAACCAGTAAAGAAGGTTCTCTTAAACACACAGAAGACAGGAGACACCCTTCAATTAATAGTGGTAATCTCTAATTAAAGAAAAACCCTAATTAAAAAATACATGATAGTTGTTCCATAAATAGATGCACTGAGCTTTATTACTGCCTTGGTGATCAAGCTGGCAATTCATGCATACTGGTGTAGTACACCCAACAAAATGCCCAGCTTACTGAGCAAACACAGCTATAGGAATAAATTGGAGAAATACTGACTGCAAAAATTATTCCCTGGTACCTTTCCACGGCACTTAAGAATAGGATTTTTTTCACCGTTCTTGTGTTTGCTTGGAGACATAGCCACGGTGTTTTCAAACAGCATCCAGATTCAGAAAAACAAATGTCTATTTAAGGAAAAAGTTCTGAGCTTTTTAGATTTGTACCTTCCTGGAAAACAACTTCCAATCCCTCCAGAAGAATTCCCAGGAAGGAATTAAATGGCTACACTTCCTTCCTTGCTCCCCTCCTCCTGCATTCATTTACTATTCTAGCAGAAATTGCGCCTAGGCCCCAGTTTTGGTTTTTGGGCAAAGTCATTTCCATATAATGAAGATGGAAAGCTTTCTGAATTAGCAGAGAGATTTCACCTTGAGAAAAACTAAATGGAAAGTGATGGATAATATCAGAATCAACATATTCAGAATGCTAATGGCAAGATTTCGGAGAAGAGAAATACAGCAGGGCTGGAGTAAATGAGGCCAAGGTGGCATTCAATTCATTTGAAGAAGATAACGTCACAAAAAATCAGAGAGGTACATTTCATTTCATTATCATATTCAATACATTTAGGGGATTGACAACAGGCTAGTTAAATGGTGTACTGTCTTTAAACACATTAATCCTGAAAGCTATCCTGCATCAAATGAGACAGATATGGCAAGTGAGATCTTCTGCACTAAAGTCAATTCAATACACAGTGCTAATTAAAAAGCAACTCAACAGAGAATATGAATATTACTGGGAATTTTCACAAGCCCAGAATTGTTTTAACTACTTCAAGTACTCAGATTCTGCTCATCTCTCCCTGCTGAGCAACATTCCACCCTTCAAGGAACACTGCTGCGCTTTCAGTCAGGGTCATGGTAGCAGGATCACACTCAGGATAATCTGCTGACTCTTTTCTAAGACTTGGGCAATTCACTTTTAGCAGGAGGGTTCCCTGGCCAAAGAGTTGCTCTGCGTAAGACTGTTTGGTCAGTCTGCCCACATGACTCTTTGCTCTGGGTGGAAAAAGCTATGCTGGCCTGGCTTCCTTGGACAGCCACCGGACAGCCACCTTTCCTAAAGCATACAATTTGATTTTCACATTTTAGCCCCAAGTTTTATTGGCTTAATAGCAGAATGTAGAAAGCTGCCATAATGATCTTAGCAAAGCACTTGCCAGTGTCCTCATAAGGATTTTATTTTTAACAATTCAGAAGATGCCAAGAAAGAGCTAAAAGGTCAAGGAAATTGAGCTAGAAGAAATGGATATGCTGTTTTCAGGCACCTCCATTTGACACACATAGAGAATGATTTAAATTTCTGTGTGACTGCTTTTTCTTCAGCACCCTCCAGGGCAAAAGACTTAGTTAATTTACGTAATGGACTATTAGCATATCACTGATCACAATGTTTATAATTCACACCTAGGTTTATGGGTAATTTGGATTCAGTGACTTTTGTAGTTCTGCTTCTTTGATTTTCTATATTCAAATAAACATGAACAGTAGCATAAAAAGAAAGAACTGTTCTAGGCAGATTACAGTCTTCACTATAGAAGCCATATTTTGTCCTCCAACCCTTATATTCAGCGGTATTTTCTTTTTTCCAACTTTTACTCTGTGTCTTCAGGCAACGTAATTTTGTCTTACAATACAGTGACCTGTGATTTAAGCACAAAAATCACAGAATCGTAGAATGGCTTGGGTTGCTCCATTCTATAACTTTTTACTGGAAAAATTCTTTGCCTTTTTCCCCGGTGTGGGCCAAGCCTTATTAGATCACTTCATTCCAATAGAGGCACAGTGATCATCTCTCTCAGCAAATACGAGCACTTATTTGTTAGCACGTGTTGAGTTCTGGAGCATTTGCAAAGAAACACTTAAAATTCATACCAACACCGAATGTTTCGGCAGGAATCAATGAGTACATGATTCTTCTGTTAGTACTGCTGAAGATTATTAACTGCTTTCATAAATACTATCCAAAACATGTAAAGAGCCAGAAAAAATACTGGAAAGATTGTGTCCACTTGGTTCTACATGGTAGGTATCTGTGCAGATCAGTCTTTTGCAAATTGCAAAAACTACTTCAGGTGTGGATTAGCTGAACATTCCCACAGCAGATACACTACTTTTATTTCTTTGTGGCTAATTCTTTTAACCACTTTGTTTAAATGTGTTGCTATAAATGTGAGGTGGTATCAAAGCTATAATATTTTGGATATACAAGACTTGCTTCAGGATTTCATTATTCTGCAGTGTGCATGCATATAGTTAAAAGACTTGGGATAATATTGATTCATAGAATGAAGTCAATACCAATGATTAATTGGAATAGTTCAGTATTTTTCTGGAATCACTAGTGCTTGAGCCAGCAAGCTAGTGCATGTGCTAGCTGTTTCTTTTTGTCATTGCAATGGTTCTCAGAAGTAACAGTTCTTTGTGTACATAAGAAGAAATAATCTAAATATTCAATGCATAATCTATTATATCAATTAATTGATTAAATAATCAATTGCATAATCTAAAATTCAAGTTATGCAATAGGACATGAATTTAAGCCAACTAAATCAATACAATTCTGCATAGAGACTGCTTTTGTGTCAGTAGAAGAGGGTTTACTTTCAATGTAGCTTTTGTTCCTTTAGAAGCACTTCAAGCTAATTTCCAAAAGCCGCTGTCATTCTGGAACAGTAGTCTGGACACGAGACTTACAACAGCTCTAGCTGCTGTGATTTAACCACAGGAATACCAGAGGCAATTTTTGGGCGACACGTCTATGCCAGATCCACTGAAAGTCAATGAGTGCTTTTCCAATTTCTATGTTTTTTTTTTTTTTTCCCCCTGTTTCAGACTAGAAAACCATTTGAGCATGTAGCTAAATAACATTTATTTTTTGACATTTAAGAGTATCATAATGGAATGCAAGCACCAAACTTTGTGATGACATCATCTGCCTGTAGGAGCATATTAATGAAATCACAGCATTGACAAACAGTGTATGCATACTGTACACTTCATTTACTTCACTCAATTTTCTTACAGGAAAATAAAAGGAACTATAATGATTTCTCATTTCACTGCTATGGTGCAAGACTTTCTGTCACAGTACATTCCATTTCTACTTTGAATTAAAAAAATATGTAACTGCCAAGTGCACATCAGCCATTCAACAAAGTATTTACGTTCGTTACACACTGTCAACTAAAGCAAACACAGGACTGGAAGGAAATGGAAAACAAAAGGCCTTACCCTCATGAAATGAAGAAGAATTACCCATGGCAAAGAGATGTGAATAGGAAAAGCTGGATGAAATACGTGTGGAAAGTAAAGTAAAGGCATCACTGAAAACAGGGAGAAAGAAAACAAAAGAAGTAAGGAGGAATAGGGAATGGATCCTCTTAAATATTATATTCTGAGGGCTAGTTTTCCAGTGGCTTTTGGTAAGGAATGCAGAAAGAAGCGAAGGCATGAACAACAGTAGTAATAGCTGCCATTATGTTTACAATCAGCAGCAACATTGCTAACCAGGTCTTGCCTTTGTCAGTACAGCTTGCAAAATTGTAATCAAGGCTGTATTATCATCAAAAAATTCAAATGTCAAGTCAGAATTCAGCAAAACATGCTAGTGAAACCAAGCCATGCACTAGCATCTGCATAAAAATAACCTCTCATAAATGCAACTGACAGAATGTTACGTGCAGTATTACACATCACCTTAGCCTTGCTCAAGCAACTGTGGCCTTCTCTAGCAAAGTTGAGTGAGAATGTATCTAAATGCAATTTAGAGTGACCCACTGACAACAAAACTTCTAGGGATTTGATATTTCTTAGAAAACAGTAAGGTAATTTTCCAAAAGCAAGCAGTGTTTAGCCACTGATCTGGAATGGGGGACGTAGGCAAGTTTTGAACCTACATTCTTCAGTTCCCCTCTGCATATCGTTTCTCAGCTGCTGGTTATATTAGTATCTTTGTTGTTGCTCTTCACTTACTTACCTGGATTTTGAGAGATGACATATGGAAGGACACCATATGTTCTCACCCTTCCTCCTTTAGGAGGGCTTTTAAACAGCTATAGGATGTGTTGAGAAAGTGACTGCCATTGCCCAATAACCTCACTGTGACAAAGAAGCCAGGAAAGCACCGCTGTATTCATCTGCAGACCATGGCTCACCCTTAATATCAAGCATAAGCATGATACAGGATGAGGCAACCTGCAGCTAAACACTGCTTTCATCACTTTCTCTACGAGAGCTGAAGGCATGCTGGAACTGTATCTGTATTCATGAAGAAATAGACAGCATCCCTGTCACCAGAATGGGCATGTATCTGAGCTACTGTGAAGGCCATTTAACTTCAGTCTTCTGCAAAGGCTGCAGCTAAGTCTGACCATGTCTGTCACGTAGGTCCCCTCTAATTAATTGTGTGAAATTGGATTAATGAAAAGACATACAACAATTAGATTTAACCAGATCCATTTTGACTGGAAGGATGAAACTGAGAGAAACAGGCTGTCTTTCCCACAAAGTGAGTGCATGGGGACTGGGCATCCAGTAACACATATCACAGCCAGCTATTACCTGGACTCACACTGCCTTATCCACTGTTGCTTAGGAAAATATTGGACACCAATGCAGTCACCCGTTGCTTTTACTCATTACTCATTTAGCCAAAAGACTTCACCAACCCTCTGTTTTCTTGTAAATAAATTAAAAATCTAGCGTATTTATCATAAATCTTTGCAATTACAGTGGCCTGCAGACTGTCCTTTCCTCAAAGTAAAAGATGTTAACACACTGTAAATTGTTTTGGCTTATCGAGTTTTAATTTATCGCTCTATCTGCTCTTAAAAGGTTATTTCTTCAGCAATATTTTAACAGGAGCCATCAAAAGCCTCCTGAAAATTCATATGAGTTATGACCTTCAGGTCAACTTTTACTCCAGAATCATCACTTTTTTTCTTTTTCTCTTTTAATAAGTTGTCTAACAGGCTAGAATGACATGACTTGCCCTTGTAAATGCCATTCTGGTTTGACCCCTATCAAGTTATACCTATCAAAGTATTCACACTATTCTATCCTTGGGCTCAATAGGTTTCCCCTGTAAGTGGTAACAGGAGGTCACAAGCTAAGCCCTTTGCAACATGTTGTATATGTGGTTTGGTTTATGGGCTCCTGTTGGCTCCTATTCTCCATTGAAAATCAAACAACAACTTAGTTCCTGAAATGAACAAAAACCATAAAAAATTAAATTTTCCACCTACCCTTTTATAGGTTGTTCAAAACCACAAAATAAAACAAAGCACTCTATGCTTTTGTCCTGATATCCATTCCAAAGAAACTAGCACGAGAATTATAAGAGTTTACTTTCATCACACAGTTATTTGCTATTTGCAGTCAGCTCTCTCTTTCAAGAATGCAAAGGCTTGCTGGCTTCGAAGCAAACTTATGAACAGGGCTAGTAAGCATTAAATGGCAGAACGTGACTGCATTTCCACACCATTCTTTCATATTAATATCTACAATAAAAAATATTCATGCAATTTATCTCAAGCTTCTATCTTTCCATGTTTATTGCAAAGAAAAATCCAAAAATACACACTACTTGGTTCTACAGAATAATGTTACTATCATAAACCATAGCAACAGCAGAAGGTTAAGAAAAAGCAGACATATGGATGTTGGAATGCTCATAAATACGAAATTAATTTAGCATTTTATTTTTACATTTCAAGTAAAAATCACAACTTCGAGCTACGCTTGCAAGTATGAAAAGAAGGCAGGTTTGGCAGTTGAAAAGTTACTATTTTACGAAATGGTCACTAATGAAGCAGTTTGTGTATAAACCTCCACACCAAAATAACATTTAATGCTGCCAGAGAAAGGTAGCAACGCTTACGCATTCAAGGTACCCTGCCTCTGTCTTTTACAAGATGGGTTTTCTCACAGCACAGCTGTGACTGCGGAGAGCGACAGCAGCAGCTGTCCCTGTTGGATTTCTCAGTGGAGGTGAAGATGGCTGTCATGGGCTTTGCTTACAGCCCTGGGACAGGAGAGCACCTTGCTTCGGAGTGCCACTTACTGCAGGACTCTCCTCTGCAAACATCTCCTGCACAGAAACTTCAGAAAGAAGGAAGGTGAGAGAAGACGGAAAAATAGCCTATCTTTACTCCTTTCAAGGTGATTTCTTGATTAAACTGCTTGTGTGGTAGAAACATAGGATACTGTTTTAAACAGAAATTTAGACTTCTCTTAATCAGTGTTTTCAATAGAATTGATTCAGATTGGCATGAATTTGATCTCTATTCCTTTGTATTAGAAAATGCAAAGATTACATTAAAAGCACCATTTTGCAGCATTAAAAATACGGCAAAACTAACATTACATCTGTTAAACAAATATGACATTGTTGGCCTTTTCACTTGTTTCACTTTTAAACGAAAACAACAACAGTCCTCCTACTCAAAATAGCTCACTGTTTCATGTTTCTATTTGTGTTTTTTAACAGAAACAAACAAACAAACAAAACCTTTTAAAGTACATCAGAAATGATTCCATAATTCTGCAACTAAAAATTGACATAAATCACTCACATTCATGGCCACATTCTCAGTCTGCTTTTTGGATCATAACAAAGTCTCTAAAAAGCAGAGACTTGCACCATAAATTTCTTAGGCAAACTATAAAAAGCTCTATAACTTACCGATGTCATTGCTTCTTTCAGAGGAGTCTTTCTCCAGTGCACTGGATACCGAACTCCCCACTAATTCCACTTTTGGACTATCACTCCTACATTTGGATCAAGAAGAGGACAGATTTTATTGGAGTTTGTGCATAGGTTACAGTAAATTGATAGCTAACTTGCAATTACTGCCGAGAGAGGGAAATATTCTTCCCTTGTAGCAGCAGAGTAGCAGCAATGTGTCAGAGAGAGCAATCTCCAGTAAGCAAACATACCGTATGGATTAACCTTATCTCATTTCTCCTTAACACCTGTCAAAAAAGCCTATTTTAGACACCGCAGTGTCTAAATAATTCTCCAAATGTTCACAGCATCTCAACGTGAAGGAAACCTAAGGGCAAAGGGACAGCCTTCAATATCTTATTTGTAACTGTTTCTAATTAATTAGCTTGACTAAATGACAGCGATGGGCTATCCAGAGCACTGCAGACAGGGAGAACCTTCACGGAAGCGTTACGTGTCCCAGCAGCTCCTGCTCATAAATGCAGCTTCTCCAACAAAAGGAGACTGTCATTTATTTTTGCACATTACTTACGAGACTAGACTATGAAAATGGTTTTCACAGATCCAATGAAACAAGATCACCTACTGTGCCTGAAAACGTCTTTGGAATAGACAAGCGTCGAGAGCTGTGATACCTTATGGATATGAACCTTACAGAAATTCTGAAATCAAATGGGAGATCAAACATAAGCAACAAGGTTATTCTTTCTACTCCCACAGCTACTAAGTCTACTAACATAATCTGACTATTGAAACAATTAAGAAAAAAAGGGCCAGTAGTAGGAGAGCAGCACAGCATTGCTCAGGTCTCGCAGACAAGTCCCTGAGGCATTTTCCATGATAACTATGGTTCAGTTAATGCAGTAAATTGTATTTAACATTATTATAAGGTCACAAATATCTTATTTTTTCTCCACAATAACTATTCCCAGCATAGCACTGAAGCGATTAAGATGAATGTAAGGTACCTGAATTATGGGTAAAAATATTGATCATCCCTGGAACAACACAGGCAGACGTGCATTCATATGAACAGCAATTGAAAGTAAAATACAGCTGAACTCCTAATAGTCTGATGTCAGACGGCCTGAACCTCCACTCGTGACAGTAGCACATGAGTGAAACACAAGGCAGCTAGAAACCCTATTTCAGAATCCAGGAAGGCAGCGGTAGATAAAGAGTCTAAACATTTGTCACAGATTAAGTGAATCTAATTAAACAAAATAGATGGTACAGACAGTTTATGACCTGAAAAAAAAACCCACTCTTGTTCAACACAACTATCAATTTGGCAGGTTGTCTGCAACAGGGAGGAAGCAATACACTCCTGGAATCACAAATTAGTTGCTGAGCTGATAAATAACGTGATCTACCTGATCAATTATTTTTCCTATCTTTTGGTTTTTCACCTACCAAAAAAGGCACATGTATATATAAATATATAAGAAACAACATAGTTTCTTGGCTCACATGACAATGAGCATCTGACTGTCTACTCTGTTTTGCACACATGTATTTCCCAGCCAATTGAGAGCAACACATGAGTCAGAAGCATTCTAGGAAATGGGCGAGCATTCTTTTGGAGGAGATTCTTAATATGTTGTGACTCAGGGCTGAAAATCACAGCATTTGCCATTTGAATACTGATGATGGCAAGACACATGACATCACCAAAAAAAAACCCCAAATCTACTCCACTGACAAAAAAAAATCAACAGGCCTATTATGCTAATCTGCACCCATATGAATACAAAAGCCATTTCTTTTTGGACACACATCTCCCTCTCTCTGCTCGTGCCCATGCAGACAGGCTGTCAGCTTGATGGGACAGCTGATGAGCCTTGAAAGAAAGCCCACGCTAATAGAAGTCCCCTTGCAAAGTGATTAATTGCCATCTGGAGCAACTCCCTGACCCATATGGCTGCATGTCTGCACAAATGCTGGTGCTAACATAAGGGAGGTGCAGGAATGGGCTGCCAGGAAAAGGAACCTGCCCCATTCAGCAGCAGAGATTCAAGATTGGTTTAGACTAGTAGTGAAAATGCACTTGGTGTAGGTCCTTAGGGCTTGCCTTCTCAGGAGAATTGACTGATTCATCACTAAATTGTGTAATCACACGTACATCTAAATAAGCTGTGAAGCCTTTGCAGCAAATTGACAGCTATTCCCTGTCTCACATGGTTTTTGTCTCTCTATTGCCCTTGAAGTCCTAATCTGCCTTGAAGGAAGGAAAATATCGTTTAAAAGGAAAAAGAATTATTACCACAAAAAGCCAGTGAGATGCATGAGACTGAAGGCACTTGGAACAGAAAAAACACTCTTCTGCTAACCTGCAGCAATGGTAGTCTCATGGGAATCACTTTATAAATCTACAGCACCTTTCCCCATTTGGGTCAGCAAAAATTCTGCTGGTTCTATTTTTATTCTAATCACCTTAGGTCTTTCAGATTCTGGAAATAGATACCAGAGTGCCTGAAAAATATTTACTGTTTTATTAAACTGATTTGACTTAACACACCTTTATTATCTGGAGTTTCACATTTCTTTTTTATTCTGTTAACTTTCTGTCCTCATTTTACAAGACACCCTTGTCAGTTAAAGATTACTAGGCAGAACAGCTGTTTGAGATAAATTCATTAATTTGAAATAGCTGATAAAGCAATTCATAGTGAAAACTAAGCACTAGCTAGCACTATGACCATCGGAATAGCATCATCATCACTCTAAAAATAATTTCTTCTTCCATTGTTTGAATCTAACTACTTTAAAAAGCAAAACTCTTTCAAATATAATTGTTTTAAATAAAGAGAATGAAGTATTTTTTCCTGTGCTAGAAATAGCAGTGTTTGGATAATTAACAAAACTGGATTGCAGTTCGGATCTGCTGTTTCACTTAGTTAACCAGAAATCTGAAACATCTTTAAAAGTACACAGTTTGTTTACTAACATAATTTTGTAGTTAGAAAATGGGAAAATAGAAGAGAAATAAAACACCCACCCACAACCCTAGGTAAAATGATGTTTAAAATCTTCCATGAAAAAGTCAGAACAGAATAATAACTGCCCTGTTAGTTATCTAGCCAATGAAAAGTATGGTAGGATATGTACTGGTACTGGTCTTGCCAGTAACATATCACTTACTTAGCTAAATCTAAAGGCCATAGTAAGCACTTGCTTTTTCAAGCATGGCCAAGAAGCCAGCAAGTCTGGGCCACACTGTGGAAAATGTGGGCAAGCATGCCCAGAGCCAAGGAGTCCAACAGAAGCTGTGGTAGCAGTACATGGCTAGCAGTGTATGTTCTCAGAGACACACAGCCAAGGCACTTCAGTGAGATGAAACCAGCAGCACAAGGCAGGCATCAGCTCTTTATTTTAAGTGTCTCAGATTTCATGCTGAGAGCGCTTGTTTAATGAAGCATATGTGGAAGAATGAGGGGAATCGATGCTTAGGATTTTTATTTTATTCCACTCTACCCTACACTCCATTCTGGTAGTTAATCCGCTGTCAATACTCCACTAATTCCACTAGTTCCACGGCAGCAAATTATTCTAACAGTTCAATAGTAAAATTATTTCTATGTCTACAGTACTATTTCTGCAAGGCATGCAGTTTTGCCAAATTTACACAATTGTTTTTTTTTCTGGTTTTCACCTATTTCTACCTACTTTGCATAAAGAAATTCTGCAGTGCACAGTCAAGAATCTAACGACTATCAAGCAGACATCTAGACACAATTAGGATTATAGATGGGGCCTTTAAGTTCTACCTCAGCTTTTCCCAGTGTGAGCAGAGATGTGTTCACAAGCCTAGTTTTCCAGTGCTCCTTTCCAGAGCTGTAACCACCTCTGATAAGGAGCATCATGTAACTACAGAATAACAACCAACATCAGAGATTAAATCACTTGACAGCAGAATTCTGCAGTAGCATCAACGTAAAGGACATTCTGAGAAGACATATGTAGCATGCTAAAAATTGATCTACAATGATCAATGGAAACAGACTGAAACCAAGCTGGCAGTGCTTGACACGTACACTGTCTAACACCATTCCTCACTCAGTACAATCAAAGCTTTGGCACTGCTTTAATGCTCTGGCTAAGATGGAATAATTTAGGCAGACTAAGTAAATCAACAGCAGCACAACACACTGATGTAGATGTTTTTCACATATTCTGCAGTGGAAACTATGACATTTCTGTTTCACTACATTCATCAGTGGAGATGAACTAGTAATGACCAGGCTAAAACTGCTGTTCTTGACGAGCTGGTTACGATGCAGCCAGATAATTAGAAAGATTATTTATTAGCATTATTTTTCTTTGCAAACTGTGGCATTAACTCCAAAATCTAAATTCTATACAGGTGATTTTTCCTTTCATTCCAAAAGCACTGGACAGAGGAAGAACAATACCTTGCATGAGTCGCAGGCACAACTGGTCTTTCTGGCCTTCTTGGAGGCAAGGTACCAGGTCTGTTCACAGGGTTTGCTTTGGGTGGCCGTGGTTTCTTCGGAGGTATAGCAGGAACTGAAGGCTTCTGCAAGTCTAACTGTTTTTGCTCTCTCTCTGATCTTTCTTTAAATCAATTATTTCCAGAGAAAAAAAACACATGCTATTAAGTGGAATTTATTTGCACTAACACATCTGTAATTGTACAGTAACAATTCAAGTGTAGATATATCATATACAAGGAATAATCCTATTTCCATTCCATTTCTGTCCTAAATCATGCTTTACTTAAAATGTTTGCCACAAACCAGTCCGCACTGCCTGAATGTTCTGAACGTAATTCCTCACGGCTGAAATGTGAACGCAGTATCTGAATGTGAATGGCATTTTTTATGTTAGTAACTCATTGGTTTCAGAGCGTATGCGAAAAATAAGAGCAACAAGAAATTACATATCATGTGCAACAATTTCCTCTGAGTGCAACTCATATTAAATGTTTATAAAACCAATACTAAGTTAGAAGGTCAGAAAGATAATAATTCTGTATTTTCTATTGAACGAACATGAGAAATAGGATTTCTGGGAGGGAAAAAAAATAATGTTCCATTTAACCACAGTTAAATGAAAATACAAGCATTAGCATTCAGACACGTTGGGCAGGATGTAAGACCCCTCTGAAAAATCAGATATTTTATTTAGACTTTTAAGCAGACATATTCTGACTTTTTCAGCTTCCCAGTTCAAACCTAGATCACATGCAGCACAGATTGTTAGGAGGTACCACAGCACTAATGCCAAACAATGTATGTCAAACATATAACACGCTAATAACTGTTGAAAATAATACACTCTAAATTCACAATGCAAAACAAACACAGAAGAAACTAAACATATTTGCCGCAGCATAGGAAATCTGATTCTTCCTGAGGATAAGGTAAAACTTTCACTCCCAGTATCCTACTGTGTCAACACCCTATTTCCCTTGACAACACTGTCTATGATGTGCTGTAAATATTATTAAGTCTTCGCATACACCTGAGAGGTATTAAGAATATAAAAGTGTGTTTCTTGATGGACTCTATGTATTAGAGATGGGCTAAGAAGTGCACCAGCGTGCAGTGTAAAGGAAGTTTCCCATGCTCATCCATACTGCCAAACTACACAATTCCTGTCACTCCCAGGCATTTCAGAAATGTAGGCATGATTCCTATTGCCTCTTTTC
>JAOWBP010000001.1:98589847-98611408 GCA_028571105.1 Tragopan temminckii | reverse complement strand
ACCCCCCGTGCACCAATGCTTCCACAGGATCAACACTCCTCAACCCCAACCGTCCCAACCAAAGCGATGTGGTTGAGGCAGAAGGGAGCCACAGCAACTCCCCAACCAACATGGGTACCACGGCAAGGCTAGAGGAAGCGGTTTGGAGGCCATACTGAATGCATTTTAAGTAGTCGTGGTCCAGGACTAACGTGCTTTCGATTTACCGATGTCCGTAGGTATCCCATAAACACCTGTCTTGCTTATGGGCCCTGCCATGTTCATACATCACTTCCAGAAGCAAACTCTCCAGAAGTCAGCGGTCCCAGGAGCAGTGGCGTGCGTTGGGCCAGCTGCGTGGCTGGTGAAGCGATGCCACGCCAGCAAGGTACCCCTCAGGGGGCTGAGCTTCTGGAAAGGAGGACATTCAGGTTGGTGGCCTGTAGGTAGTGAGGGTGAGTAGGAAGATATCCAGGCTGTTTCCAGGCTTGTGGCTTTCAAACATGCCCAGGTTTGAAGGTCTCCACAGCCATAAAGAGAGTTTCAGTTCACTTCTGTTTTTAAGACTTAAGACCTAACAGAAACTTAACGAGTTTACTGCATCTTATGGACGTATTAACTTTAAGGAAGTATAGGAAGATTCCCAGAGGGAAACTGTGAACGCTTCTGTTTTAGCAATGCTGTGAATGAGAGGTTTTATATGTTGGACTTCAGTTTTTCCTTTCCTTTCCTTTTTTTTTTTTTTTTTTTTTTTTAAACGATGTTGTGTATTCCAAAGAATATGGAATTTTTTATTGCTGGTTTTTGGTTTTTTTTTTTGGTTTGGGTTTGTTTATTTTTTTTTAAGGATGCAACTCATCCTGCTTTGCATCTAATTTGTTTAATTTCTCTTGGCACCTTATAAATCGCAAAAAAAAAAAAAAGAGATTTTACTTTTTGTTGTTGTTTTAATCACGCTTGCTTCTTTCTTGCTTTGTCAACTGAAAGAATCAGCCCCTTTTTCAATGAGTTAATTTAACTTTTTTTCTCTTGGACTTTTTTTTTTTAATACAACGGCTACAGCCTTGGGTCATTTTCAACTACTGTACTACTTTGATGATATTTATGCTTGATATTTAGACTTTTCTTATTTGTTGATACTATTATTATTTAAATATGCCTATATTAAAAAGATCAGCAATTGCCTTTTTTGGTAGCAGCCAAAGTCAAATTTGTCACATTAAAAAGGCTGGAATAACGATGGGTAAAGTGACCTCCTAATTACCTAGAAATGTTATTTACAATTATCTCCCTTTCATTTTACTCAGCTAGGTGAGCCCAGAGCCTCAGAGCTGTTTAGATGCCCCACTCCCGCTGAAACAACAGGGGCATCAGAGTCCCCATGAAGGCACTGTGCCTTTCCCCACAATGGAGTCATCTCTCCACACCCCTTCCTCGTTTTTCCTTCGTCACCAGTGGTGATGCTCAGGATCAGTACTCAGGAGGTACTTACATCATAAGGCAGTCTTTTGTATTCCCTCAACTACATAAGTCCCCACACAGCCCTGTTCCGTGCTGAGCTTCCCTTGGCTTCCTGGTAGAGGCTTCATAGTCTTTCAAATCAAAAGCCAACACACAGTTAGCATGGCAGGAGTGAAGTGAAGAAGACTCTGATATAATCAATGTGAGACTTGCTCCCAGCTCAGTGAAGCCAAGATTTCTGTGCAGTACAAGAGCCATGTTCGAGTGTACTGGAAAAGAGATCAATTCGTGCATCACAAAATAGCTCAGACTGAATAGAGTCAAGTTCATCTGGAAAGCAGGCCAGCAAAGAAGGGGCCTTAATGGTTCTTCCATCACCATATATCGAGGGAAGAGGAAGGAAATTTAAAACCCATGCACAAACTATTTGGTCCTGTAGCAAATATGCACGGCTTGTACTAGGAGCATGTTAATACAGAGTCGTCATCATTGCCCATCGTTACAGCACAAACATATCAGATGTCACTGTAAAGTTTATGGCACTATTTTATTTGAGGGTTTGGTCTGAACGCAGCTGTTGTTGTACTACTCATTAATTACAGACTGCTGATGTTGACAAGTGTGCGTTCCAAATGATCCGATTATTATTTAATGTACGTCTTAAATGAGTGAAACAATTGCAGGTCAACTCAGAGAGTATTTGAAAGCAGGACTTCAGATCAGTGTTTGATGTTTAAAAAAAAAAAAATGAAAAGGATTCAAATTAAAAAGATCCTTGGCTGCAGGCAGCAGAACAGCTGGACTTATTTAAAACCATTTGTTTTTCAAGTTTTCTTTTTTTTTATATATATGATTTTGCTTCTTTGTTTAAGTCAGATGCAGTAGCACTTTGGTATTGAAAAATTACAAATTGAAGAACTTGCATTGTCAACAAGGTCATTTTTGTGCAGAAAATAGGGGGTGTTTCAAGAGATCTCAGCAAAAGTTCAAAATGGTTCTGCTAAAATATAATACATGGCCTCGTGCTTTTATTTAGCGTAATATAATTTATCATTTTCTAGAGTTTGCTCTGATCAAAAAAGGCAGAAAGCATCAAAACCAGTATCAGAACAGTTAAAAATGCATTTTGGAAGTACGGAGACCTTGCTGAATATGAAAATAGAGAGACCCTACCCTTACATAGTTGAAATCTCACCTCATCAGTAGCCTAAAAAAAAAAGTCCTTCCTCACTAAACAGTAGCTCTGTTGCAGAATCCATTTTACACATTCTCTCACACTCGCCGTGCAGTTCAAATCCCCACTGACCACAGCTTTCATGTCTGCCTTGTGACTGGACCACCCAAGTGCATAGTACTGCGAGTGGGAACCCAAAGGTGAGGGTGAGGAACTGCAGAGGAGCCGCACAGGGCACCGCTGCTGGTGGTTGGGTTACTCCAGCCCAGTGGCAGAGGTGAGGCTGCTGTGGTAAGGACTCTCCCACATCAGTCTCTCCCCACATCCGCGACTGCTGTCCGCAGAAGCCTTTGCCTGTTTTAGCCCATAGTGTTGTACTATCGCCTTCTGAAATTAAATTGTCAGGGAGGAGAAGGTGAGCCCAGTCTGCCGGCCCAGTGGTCAGGCCTAACGGTTAACGTTTCTTATGGCTACATGTCTACTTTCTTCACACCTGCCCTGAAGTGCTAGTTTAATTTTACACTCCCTGGTGTGAACGGTTTGAGAAAGTGCAGAGCTGGTCACAGCACTAAACCCCCTGAATGTGGGGCTTCCCACCTCCTTACCCACCATCACTGCCAGCAGCTCCTGAGTCGAACCTCTCTGTGCATATCAAACATAGAACAACGCAGTGCTCCCCTTACAGAGGAACATCTAAGTTTATTGTCCCATGCAATTAGTCTGTTTAATCACTGTGAGCTACAGTGTATTCACAGAAGTGCTTATGAGACGCCACAGTTCACTCAAATCTCTATTTTTGTAGCCATCCCCTGCCCCGCTCAGGACAGCAAAGCTCTCTGAGGCTGTAAAAACACTCTTGTGTCATTCCTCTCCTATCTAAACAGCACTTGGCAGGCAAAAGGAGGACAGCTAGGTAAAACACTTCCCCCATTCACATGCCTCCAAATTATAGTGTGTAAGTATATATTTTTATATGTAATATATATATATTTATATAGTTTTATCATCCCAGTTGCTGAATGGAATAGCACTGTTGTGCTTCCCTTTGCAAGTCTTGGTCAGCAGAGTGCCTTAGGCTCCTTCCCCTACCGACGTGCAGTAGTTGATGGCAGTCCCTACTATCAGCTTGTGTGTTCCTCTCACAAGACACAGCTTGTTGTCCAGAGGCAGCCTCATCAAGCAGTTCCAAAGTAAACACAGGGCCGACCGCATGTTTGCATTAAGACCCCTTAACTTTGCTCTCAGCGTTTCTGCTCACTTCCAGAGTTCCCATTTGGCTTCCAGAGCAAAGTGAAGGAGCTTTAGTGCAAGAGGAGGCAGACGCAGGGAGCGTCGCTGCTACTAAGGATTTTACTTGCAGAATTATGCCAAATAAACTTCTGGAAAGGAGAAAAACGGTTTCCTCCAAATGGCCCACAGTCTTTGTCAGAGTGTTCCGAATTGCCTGCACTCTTGAAACATTCATTACTGCTTTCTGGATGACCTTCTCCATTAATGTGTTTGAAGATTCAGGATAAGTGGATCATTTTCAATTTGGGCAAAACACTTTCTTGTTTTCCTGCATTGTAACATTCTTGTGTTTTATTTTTGTTAACCTTGCTTGGTCAGTACTGATCACTTGGCATTTTTCTCCTTGTCCTAAGAGGGTTGCATCAACAGAGTTACCTGTATTTATGTATGTAAATAGATTTCAAAAGCTTCACAGCAAAATATTTAGTGCTTGTAATTACTCCCGCTTTTTTTTTTTTCATTTTTCTGTGTTTTTAATGAACTTACCTTTGTTTGCTTAAATACTCTAGTGAGACTTATTTCTTTCCAAATTAGTTATTTTAGGCTTCGAGATGAACTACATTTTATTCACTTTTGTAAACAGTTATAGCATGGTCTCTATTCAACACTCTTCACTTTTTTTTTCTTTTTTTTTTTTTTTTTTTTTTGTGGTAGGGGAGAAATGAATGTGCAAAAATCTGTGGGTTATTTGTGGTATCCTGGGTATGACAGTTACACACTTTTCTTTCAAACACAAACTCAACTTTCAGTCTGAGGGGGTGGCATGGCAAGTCAGAGGGGAGGGCACAGTGGGAGACGCGCTCCTATCAGGACGGCATCAAAGTGTGTTCATTCGGCATTTACTGGATCTGTTTACAAACCAGATGCTGCAGCATACTGGAACAGTCACATTTTCCTTTGACGCTGTCGTGCTGAACATTTCCAGAAGGGGAAACTACCAGGTTCTGGAAGTTTGCTTTTTTGGTTTTTGATCACAGGGGATTTTTCTTCCGGGGGTGGGAAGGGGGGCTGCTGTTTTTTGGAACCAGATAGGAAAAGAGAATAGAGTAGATTTTTCCCCCACTACAGAAAGTCTCTAGATACCACGTCAGAGTAGACTCTTGCTGTACATACGGATGGCTGTGTCCAGCTCCATGGGAAAACTCATTACAACTAGCACGCAGAGCAGCTGGACTGCTGCGTTAGTTCTAATGAAGACTTTCTTTCTTTCTTTGTACCACAGTTTCCTCTGTAAATTCAATATCATAATTAGTGTGAATGACAAATAAAACGTTTGACAAGTATGCACATTGGCCTGGTGCGTTCTTTCATCAGGGAGAAACTGACTGTCACAGGAAAAGTACCCATCGGAGAAGGATACTGAGAGTGTATCACTCACAACATCAAAAATACATTTCTGTGATTTTTTTAAAAATCTATTTATTGCTTTTTTTAACATTAAATTGACGTTTTTCTGATGCAGAATGACCTGTCTTGCTATCCAATAGGACCATCAAAACAAGACTCAGATGAGACTTTGCATGTACAGAGGCTTGGTAATTGAATTGTATCTCCAACGTCTTGATTAAATTCTTGAATGGTCTAAAATCTCCTATATCTGTTATTTTTCTTCCTTCATTTTATGCTTCTTGGGCTGGATTCTCTTTGATATTGATGAGTTGAATCTTATTTTAGGAGCACCAAAACAGACAGTTTGAAGTCATGCTACTTTTTTTTCTCTCTCTTTAAATAAATAATGGAACAGTAGTGTTAATGAAACATTAATAAGGGAGAAATCAAGCTTTCAAATAGAGAAAAAGAAGAGTCAATAATGAAAGTTCAGTCTGAAAGCCCCTGTATCTACACATAAAATCTTCTAGTATTGGCCTGACAGAGTACATTGCATCATATTGAAGAAGTTTTCAGTAGTCTACTTCTATACAATAATATACGTATGCAAAGATTACTTTTCATTTGTTTCTCTCAGTGAAAAACAAGCTGCAAAGCACACTATTACAGCTATATTTTTTCTAACATCTCGTCAGGTAGCGTTCCATCTCCTAAATGATAAGTCATATTATCATTTTAAAATTGGGATCAAGGGACTACGAGAAAACAGTTACTGAATTCCAAGCACTTTCTAACCTCTTTCTAACCTCTTTAGGCTGAGCTAACACATGCCTCTGACAAGGTTACTGCTCAGTTTGAGCACATGACATTTCTTTCTGGCACAATCCCACATTATCCTAATGTATTGCACCTACATTTCTGCAAGGGTCTACCACAAAGATTTTTCTCCTTAGCCCCTGAAATCCAAGAGCACTTCTTCAGAAGTGGATGGTCAAGCAGAGCACAGATTTATTTTGTTTTCTACTTTAACACAGCAGGAAGAGAAGCTACAAATAGTGACAGTCAAAACAAAAACCAAAATTTTTACGCCCAAGGGCAACTCAGCAAAAATATTTGTAGCTAGATTTTGAAGACTATAGGGAGGACGTATGAGCAGAGTTTCCATTTCATATGGGAGGGGAAGGCAAAGGACTGCAGTGGCCACTTGGACATGATGCACACATTCCACTATTCCCTTAGTGCAGACCAGTGTTACCTGTTTTCCACAGGGTGAGGGGAGGAAGCAGAGGCAGCTGCCCTCCCTGGACTCTCTGCTCTCCAAGAAGCTGCCCCTGGGCATCCCTGTGAGGCAGATGGCTTGGCCATGCCTTCCTCTGGTAGCTGAGAGAGGCCAGCTCAGCCCCACCTCTAGCATTTTGAGGGGGAGGAAGAAGAAAGAGCAAAAAGGTGAGGAATACAAAGGCTGGAGGCTGCTGTTTGTGAGAGGAGGGGCTGGCGGAGTGAACCCACACAGTTGTTGACTTGTTGTTCTACCCTTACACCCTGACTGACAGCTTTTGACGGGTTTTAATTATAAAGGCCATTGTCATGGGTGTTCTCTGCGCTGCTTTGTTTGACTTGTGCAATGAGGAAACCCCTCCCTCTGGAGTCAGGCTTCAGAGCTAAAGCAGCTTATTAAATAATATCCACCTGAAAAGCACTGTACGACTCAACACAGCTGTCCTGGAAAGACAACACAGGTGTGTTACCTTTGGTTTACACTGCTTTTTTCCCTCTTCAGTGGCTTGTCACTCAAGACAACAGGCTTGGATTAGTGGTGAGTGTACTCTGCCCAGAAGTTGTACTGTTTTTCTGAGCAGGCACAGAAATCCTGGTGTTGGTGCTATGTGTGCGGTCACGGAACTGACTGTAAACTGCATTAGCTGCTCTGAGACAGATCTTGTTCACAGCATTCATAGCTTAGAAGCCTATCAGCAGTGCCACTGCTACAATGCTGGAAGACCTTGTAATTGACACTGTGGTTTCCAGACATCACTGAAGTATGACTCAGTTCAGAACTGTAAATGGGCCAGAAATATTATTTAATGGTGTCCCACCATATTTTTACAGCACAGGGTATTTGCAGGTCTGTAAGATGCTTTAGGAGCAAGTCTCCTTAGGCAACCCCTGAGTTGCAGGAAGACAGCACCTTTCATCCCTGTTTAACTCTGGTGAGGACTCACATTAACTTTGCCACCGGGATGCCCTGTGGAGCAGAAATCCTAATGTGGACAGTGTTTCAGAGAAGGAATGTCCAAACTGCAGCTCATCATAGCTCTCGCCTGCTGGGGGAGGGAGACTCTGTACAGATAAAAGCATGTTTAACTCTGAGGAGAAGGAAAATAAAGGCTCAGAACCTGCAGGTCTTCATTGGAATGTCTAGCTACTGAATTAGGAAGCTTGTTTTCTGGTTTTAAGTTACAGGGACACCTAGAAGTCTCCCAGACTGGATTAGTCAGCACGAGTCACTGTCTGGGAATTGTTTGGGTTTGTGAGAGGAGGATAAAACAATTTAGAAAGAAAATCTAATACACAGATTTAAAACATAGCCTGCTTGCAGAGCAGAGAGGGGGTTAGGTCTGATCTGTGGACTTCATAAACACTGGTTCTGAAGGCTAGGGCGGCTGTCAGAAGATAGAGACCTGTTCCCTGCTGATGCAGAATTGTTTCCTGCAGCATGTAAAAAATGCCTCTGGCTGTTTTACTTTCAAATGCCCCAAATACAGAAACATCTGCAGCTCTTCTGTGGAAGCTTAGAGGCAATCCTACTACAGCCTTCATGCCACGCTCTGCTGCTGCTGCGCTTGACCCATCCTGCAAGCTATATCCAAGGAAGCCTGCACTTCATTCCCCAGGGAGCTCTGAGTTCTGGGTGCGCTTCATGGTGCTTATGCCAGCCAGCTGCATATTGCCATTGCCACTGTATTCTCGAATCAGACCCCCTCGGCGCCAAGACCCAACAATTCAAAATGCAGCTCCAGACTCTGTGTGCAGGGACATCCCAGGTACAAGGGTACAGGTTTCCTGACCCCCAAATCTCAGCAGGCAGAAGCATGAGGGGTGCTAGAACCCACAGAATCATAGAATTATTAAGGTTGGAAAAGACCTCTAAGATCATCAGATCCAACCGTCAGCCCACTCCCACCATGCCCACTGACCGTGTCCCTCAGTGCCACATCCACACAGCTCTTGAATGTCTCCAGGGATGGTGGGCAGCCTGTGCCACTGCCTCACTGCTTTCTTTGAAAGAAGAAATCTTTCCTAATATCCAACCCAGACCTCCCCTGCCACAAGTGTTTTGCCTTTGCTCACTCAAATAATAGTCATTTAATCTTCTCCTGAGTATTCTTTCAAGTTGTGGGGTTTTTAAAATTACCTCAACGTTTAATATGTTGTGTTTTCTCTCTCTCACGTGAAACATGTTTAGAATTTTCCCTTTTCATTCTCCTTATTCCATTGTAATGACTGTCTGCAAGGAAAAAAACATGCCAGCTGAAAAAAATATATAAACACTGGAGAAGAATGGGAGTTTTCTGACAGTGTTAAAGAGTATCTTTTGTCAGCTGAAGGCCAGTTGTCTTTCTGTCGTTGAGAGCAAACCTGTTGCCCTACTTCAGTGCTGGGGTAGTTCTCTTGCCTGGCAGTCATTTGTTGTGAAACAGCTGTAGCTGGCTGGTTTCGTGCAGATGGCCTTAGAGAGCAGGGTCACCAGGAGGCCTTGCTGTGTATATTGGGACTACATGGAATATAGATCTAAAAGCATTTCCTAATTTACAAGTAAAATGTCTGTATTAAAATTTTCAGGTTTGGGTGCCAAAAATGTGTTCCTTTCTCCAAGTACTTGGCCTGCTCCTGACATACAGTGTTTTCCAGAAGTTCAAACCAGCTCTGGTTTGAATATCTTAGTATGGTTTTTGGCATCCTAATGAGTGCCAATTATTAACTATTCCTGTGCATTTACAATGAATTTACAAATTACCAAATAAATTGAAGCAGTTTTAACCCATAAGGTATTATTTTGTAACTACTCTAATTGTTTTGTAAAGCGTAAAGATGGGTTTGCATGACTCAAAGCTTGCCTAAAGGGAAATTGCTTTTCCCACAGCATTCCAGTTAGCTAATAATTTGCTGATTCTCCTCCCCCAATTGTTTGTTGCAGTTACTTACTCTTCTTTTTTTTCTTTCTTTCTTTTTTTCCCTCCTTCCAAATGCTGCTAACCTAGGGAGCTGTTAGTGAGGTAAGACCTGAACCAGTTTTGTCAAGGATTTTCATATTTTTCATATTTCTTCTGTTGTGTACTGGCCATGTATTTAAGAACTTCTGTAGAGATTCTCCAGCAGTGCTTCTGTTCAGGTCTGGAGCTTGGACCAGGCTGACCTGCAGAAGTCCTTTCCAACCTCAGCCATTTGCTGGTTCTGTGAATCTCAGACTCATGACTGACTTCCAGCTCTAGAACTAAAATAGCTTTTTTATCACTGGTAATACTGTTGCATCGTGGTAAAGAGTGTAGAAACCTGGTTTAAATTAAGAACTCCAAATATTTAATCTGATAACATGGGGGCTTGTGAGGTCGTGACAGCCAAACTAAATGGCCAACATGTAGATATAGAGATAACCAACAAGCATTGAGAAATTTCTCCTGGCGTTTGTCCCAATGTTACGTGTATCAGTCATAGCTTTGTTGGAGACAGCACTGGGTAGTCTCAAAGTTTAAAAAGAGCTAACTTTGAGCGTATGCAAGTTCCATGGTTGAACAAACTTCTGAAATGTATGCGTGACAATTAGCAATATAACTTTGCTGCTGAAAATCAAGTGCATTCCTCATACTGTGGCCACAAGGCATGTGTGGACAGGCAGTTGCCACGTATTGAAGTTATCTAAGAATACCAGTTGTTAGTTAATAGACTGTGCACATTCTTTTAGACAGAACAGTAATGTATCTTCAAACATCTTGTCTCTCTCCTACTATGTCAGCTCTGTAGTTCTGTATTTCATGCACCCTTGGGTAGCTGTGCTGCTACCTGCTTAAATAATACTCTCTGTCTTTATTACTGCCTGCATCCTTCCATCGTCTCTTCCCTTAAAAGGAAGGAGAGTAGTTCACATTCCAGAAGTCTGCTGTGTTGGGTTGTGTGTTTTTTCTCCCATGGAAGTTTTTTGTTCTGTCAAGGTGAAATTGCAGTCAGTGCAAAGAGCCATCTTAATTGGCTATGTCACTGCTCGTATAAGGAATCTGTCAGGTGAAGGGAAAAAAAATATATTTTTTTTGTGATGTTGATCCTTTTTATAGTCTTCTGAAGCTTACTCATTTTATTTAGTTAATCAAGGGTATTAAAAAATTAAAATTCTGTTCTCTTTTTCTAATCTTAATTTAAATACTAGGCTTTGAAGGAGTTCTAGTGCATGCGCTCAAAATCCAAGTTCTCTGATATTATAAGGATATGCCACTGGGAAGTTTCAGTCATAAAGTATTTCAGTGTCAGCGTACTGTTAGAAATGACTTGAGACTTTATCTGTTACTACTTGGTAATTATATGTCAATATTGCTCACATTTTGTTTTTCTTTTTAAGGCCTCTCGAGTGATGGTAGCATCACGTAACTATGCCGACTTTGCAAATGAAGCTACGTTTGAAATTAAGGTAAAGAGGCTGAATGCTTACTACTCATATTCCGTGGAAGCAGCGCTGTAGATCCTGACATGGTGGACCTCACCACTTACCATTTCAGTTACAAAAGTACTACATGGATTTTCAGAACCTGCTTTGCTATCTGCTCTGATTTCTAGATGGAGTTGGAAGTAGTGTGCTTGGATGCATGTAGTCATGTTACTGTGTTAATTCAAACTGAAGTCACGTGAAGGTGTGTTGTTTGAAATTCCTTAGGGCGTCAATAGATTTGCTGTGGAGAGACTTGCTCTAATAGAAGATGCCATGTAGGCTATGAAGCAGAACTGTGGCCATGTAGCGCACTGGCAGAGCAATGTGTTTGATTTGTTCCACTGAATGTGTAAGACTTATTTTTTTTTTGTAGGGGTACCTAAAATCAGCCCTTGTTGCAACTAGGCGTAGCTCATAATTTGGGAGAGAAGCTCTGTTGTACATGTTGGGGTTTACTTTTTTTAAAAGACATTACGACCTGAATTTGAAACTGACGTGTCATTTAAAAAAAAGTGCTGTTGAGAAGCAGGATTGAAGAGTGTCAAGAAGTAACTACTTGTTCAACTTAACAGCCGTGTGACCTCCATCGCCTGGAAGAAGGCCCTCCTACCACTGCAGTGCTGACACGAGAGGAGGGGCTCCATTACTACAAGACAATGCAGACCATACGGCGCATGGAGCTGAAGTCTGACCAGCTTTACAAGCAGAAGATTATTCGTGGCTTCTGTCACTTATATGATGGTCAGGTGAGACTCTTATTTTCCCCCAAGACGTTTTTATACTGTCTTGCCCTATTTAATTTAGGGTTTTGAAATAGATGAGGTAGTAAATCTAGAACTCAGTATCTATGCATGATGTCTGAAGTCATAGCAGGTCTGCGATTCGGGTCGTTATTTCCTTACATGCAGTGTCTGAGCGCACAAAGGGATCCCTGATTTCTTGGGACAGCAATAGGAAGAGAAAGAAGGCAAGGTGCAGCTGCAGATCAGCTGAACGTGAGGAAAAAGCTATTGTAGCATATTCAATTAAGTGCATTTGGAAGCTCACATCCTCATTATCAAGCCCCACAGATAAGTTTTCTTCCAGTGTCTCACAGATCATACATCCACTAAAAAGCAACAGTCAGGAGAAGGAACTTAATGAATTTGGTGAATTGAACTATAGTTACTTAGATACTTCATTTGGGAGATGAGCATAGAAGAAATCTGCAGGTCTTTTTACCTTCTCGTTTTTTCTTCTTCCCTAATTTTCTTGGTTGCACACAGGACAGGTTGGAATATAGAGCCCAAGGCTATTGTAGCTCCAGATTCTGCAAAGACAGGCCTATTCCTCCTTGGGATTTAAGGCACTCTGCTGTTATCTGTGCTTTTCCTGTTTCCTGCTTTATTTCTTGTATGGGGGACCACAGATAGACCGTGCCACACTGCAGTCTGTGGAAATGGTGTGCTTCCTCTTCATTGCTGAACTTGCTTTCCATTGGTGACAGGAGGCTTGCTGCGTAGGGCTTGAAGTTGCCATAAAGCCTACTGACCACGTAATAACAGCATACAGAGCTCATGGATTTACTTATGCCCGAGGCGTCCCCGTTCGAGAAATTCTCGCTGAACTTACAGGTTTGTGCTAAATAAAATGAGGGTTCATCTGCTACTGTACTAGCCTCAGGATTATTTTTACGAAAGTTCAAAATGATGTTGATGCACGAAGCATACCAGGGATCCAGAAGTGATGTAGTTAGACGGCAGAATAAACTTTGTTTATGATCTGTGTTCTATAATAAAAAGCAGCTGCATCATTAAAGTAAAAAGGTTTAAGTGCTGCTACTTGTTGTAGCTCAAAACGTGATTTAGGTAGAATGTACGTAGTTTAAATTACTGCTGGATCTGAAAGTATTTACATTTATATTTTAAAAAAGGGAATGGAGAAAAAATACAAGGAGAAGTAAACCTGTTGACTGTAGTTTGGTTATGAAGTGGTAAAAAGACAAACTATGCTGAGAATGCCTTTAGTACCTGAAAGATGAAACATAGGAACCAAGATAATTTGCCAGGGTACATTATGTTAATCCTGTCTAATTTTCTGAGAGGTATCAGGACTAAGGCTGGATGTGGCTCTGGGCAGCCTGGTCTGGTGGTTGGCAACCCTGCAAATAGGCAGGGGGGTTGAAACTGGATAATCATTGTGATCCTTTTCAACCCAGGCCATTCTGTGATTCTGTGATAAAGGACAGGGGGGGAAAAAAACATGTAGATATCAGTTTAATTACTTGCTATTAAATTTTTTGATGCTATTAGCTGTGACCCTGTATGAGAAATAATTAAATCGCAGTTTAACTGAAATGTAACTAGAAAACCATAATTAATGTAATTGTCAAAATTGTTGTCGAACAAAAGGGTGTATTCTGCAAAAAGTTAAAGCAGCTTTCTGCTGCCAGCATAGTTCCATTCATAATTAGGGGAATGGTGTGGAGGAATTGTGTATGTTGGACTGGAAGATAGCATAGTATGTGTTGGGTGTGAGCTGTGTGCTCTTAGATTAGTGATTCTGAAAAATCAGAGAAATGGCCTGAGAAATAGGGAGCAAGCTAGGTGAAATACCAATTGGCTGAGCATTACTTGAGCAGAAAAAGAACTAGATGTTTTTTGACATCTCAACATAGTTGAAATGTATTATAATTACATGAGGACAATCCCAGTGCCTAGCATCTGTAGGATCTCTGCTATAGCAGAGAACAGTATTCTTATGGTTTTTGGTAACTAGTTAGGCAGCTAACAAATGCAAATGCTCAAATACAGTTTCACACCGCATTGGAGGAGGGGATGACTAGATGGACGTTTCTCAAACTTTCTAGTTGGGAGGTTTAACTTGGAGTGGAGTGGAGCGGATCAAAGAATAGCTTGACTCTGTGGGTGGGAGGAGGTGCATATGTTAGGAAGGAAAAAGGCTGATTTTTATCCACAAATGACAGCTTGAAGAATGGTGGGCTACGTATTGAAGGTTTATTTGGAGGCAGGGAGTTGTGGGTTTTTGTTGAGGTATTTTGTTTGATTCTTTGTCCTATCTGTAACTTCTACTTCTGGTTGTTGTCACAGGGAGGACAAGTGTAGATTACTGCAGTTAACTTGGAACAGCGTTCATATTTTTCTTGCAGAAGCTAAAGTAAAAGGACTGTATATACTTTTTGCACTTCTTGTTAAAGTACCATGGATTAGATATATAAGAAATGTAGACCATACTGGCTATTTCAAATAGACAACCACCTGGGATGCTTCAGTGTCCTGAAAAATACAAAAGTACTTTATAGTAAAGTAGGGACTAAAATTAATGAATAAATCTTATTCTATACTTCTCAAGTGATGATTTCATTAGCACTCTTCCCCCTGGCTTTTTTTATTTGTTTGGTGATACATTTAACTATAGGTTCTGTGTGAAGAGGCCATTATGTCTGATGTATGAGAATCAGCGTCTTAACTCTTCTGAGATTTATCTCATGACAATAGTAACATTGTCTCGGTATTATTACCTTTAGGAATTGAATTAGCTGTTACCATTTGTGTAACATTTTTCTTCTGAAAAAAGAAATCACTTGTTCATGTTTCAGGTCGAAAAGGAGGATGTGTGAAGGGAAAAGGAGGATCAATGCATATGTATACCAAAAACTTTTATGGTGGTAATGGTATTGTCGGTGCTCAGGTATATATGTGACTTCTGCTTTAAAACATAAGTTGAGTTTGGCTGGTGTCCCATCCTAGCATTTCTTCTCAATTTTCACATTGTGAACTTGTATGCAGCTATTGTTACTTTGTGGCTGCTAAATCTGTTGTTATTCTAGCTTGCTGACAGCTTTGCAATCTGCATCAAGCCAAGAATATAGTTACTATTTATATTTTGGCTGCTAGACAGATTATCACCAATCCATTTCTATTTGATACTACTCTTTTATCTGTTGAGCACATCCCCGATATCGGAAGTGTCTTCAGACTTCACAAGCAACCTGTCTCCAACATTGTCTAAACGTTCTAAAATTCTGGTTTGTCCTGTATTGTGATAGGTTCCTCTTGGAGCTGGGATTGCGCTGGCCTGCAAATACTTTGGTAAAAATGAGGTCTGCCTGACTTTATATGGGGATGGTGCAGCCAACCAGGTAAACAAGCTGCCTGAGGTAGCTCTGTGTGGAGAAATGTGACTGCGGGCAATTGGTTTTCCTTCTGTGAACTGTGAGCTCTGCCTTTCTGCTGGGTTGTAGGGGAGCACCTTCCCCTGTCTGTCTAGTGTCTGCAACCCAGACAGCGTCTGGCTCTGAATTTGTTGTAATGATGGTTTAAAAAAATGAGTCTGCTGATACCAGTGCATCTTGCTGAACCACTTACTTTGAGACAATTATCTTCATTTTACTGGTAGAGAAACAAAACCAGATGGAAAAAAGTGATTTAGAGTGCACTGTTGATTTTTACCTTCCCACTCTTGGGAACACATGGCCTTTAAGGGTCCCTTCCAACTCAAACCATTCTCGTGTTTTGTGCTACTCTAATACAGAGACTGAAACAGGTTTAAAACTTAAGAAGTTCTTTGAACTATGAGTGGAGATAAAAGTGACCTTTATAATATAACTTCTCTTTTATTGCTGCTGAGCTGCAGCAAGGGGCTAGTTTTAGATCACTTCTGGTATCAAAAGTTTTGCTAGCTGCAGCTGAATGATTTTTCAGTAGAGTCTAATGCTTGAAATGTGAGCTCCCTGTCCAGACAGAACTTGCTCCTTTTCTTTCAGGGCCAGATATTTGAAACATACAATATGGCAGCCTTGTGGAAGTTGCCTTGTATTTTCATCTGTGAGAACAATCGGTATGGAATGGGAACCTCAGTTGAAAGAGCTGCAGCCAGTACTGACTACTACAAAAGAGGAGACTTCATCCCAGGGCTTAGAGTGAGTACAGCAACTGCATGCTTTGAGGCACATGTGTGCAATATGTACATGCCTGTGTTTTTCTATTTACAAATATATTTATAAATATTTTTAAAAATAGAAGATTTGAGATTGAGTTCCTATTGCATTTGTGATATAAAAGTACTGAATTTGAAAGTTTGTTTTCTGGTCTCTTTTTGACTTGACTTGTGCTGTGCATCAGGTGGATGGCATGGACGTTCTCTGTGTTCGAGAAGCAGCCAAGTTTGCAGCTGAGTACTGCAGAGCTGGAAAAGTAAGTCGGTAGCCATTCCTTTTACCATAGGTGAAACTTTCAACAATAATTGCTGCATACAATGTTCCCCAACTACCCTAGCTTTCTGTAGTTACTGTAGAATTGTTGTTTGTTTGACCTTATTTCTTCTGTTTCTTCACAGAAAGGAATCTATGAGTTATTAAGTCATTCTTTAATTTTGTTAGAGTTGTTAACACGCAGTTAGCGTTTAATCAAGCTTAAGGAAAGAAAGAATCTTGAGACCTTGTTAACTTCTTTCTCCTTTCTAGCAACCCTACTTAAACTCTGTTGTGAAAAACGTTTTGACTGTTAGGCAGCTTTGTTCTTTATGAAGAAATTTATTAGGGGAAGGGGCACAAAAAATAATTCTACATTTGCAATAAAAGGAAAGCGAAGTAATTTTTTTTGTGAGACTAGATATATGGCAACGAGAGAGATTTTTGTGTACCTGCCTAGAAATACATACAAAACTGTATGAAACCTTAAGCAAACCTTACATTTTTCAGCATCAGTGCCTGTTACCCAAGAATAAAACTGTTCTGACATAATCTGATGTTATGTGAAATGATGTTTGTACTTGGAATGCACAGAAGGAAGTTTGCACAGAAGAACAAGCTGCTGGAAGTTAGTCTTTAAGTGAAATAATAAGCAATTTGAAATACTCTGGGTAATGGCGGAAAGGCATTGGAAGGGACCAAATTGCTTAACAATGCTCAATAAGGACGTGAAAGTAAATGCTAGTAGTTGTCAACATACTTTTTCATTTAAGAGGAGTTTTGTTTTGCTGCTTGTGATAATGATATGTGAATTGATTAAACTAAGAGAGAAAGTTGAATTAAAAACATTTGTCACTTGTACAATTCACCTGTAGCAAATACTTACTGCTGTAACACAAATCGATTGCTCAAAGTGATAATGCTCTCTGTATGTTCTTTCTTTTTAAGGGTCCTATTGTGATGGAGTTGCAGACGTACCGTTATCATGGCCACAGTATGAGTGATCCTGGCATAAGGTAGCATGGAAACCCTGTGTTAGCATTCACTGAAAACAATTAAGTATTGATGGTCAAAATCCCGATACTGTGTGAAATGCATGAAGGTTATGATAAAATCACTGTGACAAGTCTGACCACTCAGCCCTTGTTTTATTTTCAGTATTAAGAAATGGAGTTTTCAGAACAAGCAATATCTGCTCAATTTCTGTACCTTTTATTAATGAATTCTGCATTTTGTGTGACTCTGTGGCGTATTCTAAGAAAGCTTTGACTGAAAAGCAGTGCACTTTTCCAGGGTTTTTAGAGTATATAAAAATACTATAAGCTAAAAGTAAAGGAACAGCTGGAGTGTTCAGTCAAATGGAACGCTTCTCAAAAAGCACAAGCATACAGGTGCCAAAAAGACTTGGCAACAAATTCAAACTGATGTACATGAAGTAGACGTATATCTATCTTAACGCTTTGTTGGAAACCTGTAGTGAATTGGAAGTTTTGATTGAGTTCATTAAACATATCCCTCTGCAACTTCTGTGACTTAATCTAATAGCACAGGGCAAGTCATATAGCCCCCACTGCTCTTTCCCTTAGTAGAGATAGGGAGGGAGAAATACAGCCTCATAATAGCCATCTCGGCTACAGCAGCTTTCCTTTTCCTGCCTGCATCATATTTAAGTCTGGATCTATTTCAGTTTCCACTTTCAAATCTAAGAAGTCTTCTGGCTGTAGCCATGCTGTACTTTGGATAATGAATGCTCTTGTCAGGAATGCAATGAAAATACAATTCTCTGGTCACACCTTTTCTCTAAAAACGAGCTGTGTCCAGAACATCACTTTGATTCAAGAGAATTATTAAAGTTCATCTCTTTGCTTGTGTTCCTCCTAGCTATCGTACTAGAGAAGAAATTCAAGAAGTGAGAAGCAAAAGTGATCCCATTACTTTGCTGAAGGATAGAATGATTAACAATAACCTTGCTAGCGTTGAAGAATTAAAGGTATGGCTTTTAGTAGATGTTTAAGCAAGCGCTTTTGCATATACTACTTATCTCCTACTTATTCACTTGTTCTTTGAGTTTTTTTTATTAGAATGTAACTTTTTGGTGATTGATAGTAAAGCTTTGTTGCACGTTAGCTAATGCAGTTGTGCTCTGCAGGAACTGCTTTTTGCTTTTGGGTGCTGAGTGTAACTCAGTGCAAGGCTCTGTGAGCGAGTGTTAGTGTTTTAAATACATCTCTTGTCATGCTGGGGTCTAAGAAATCAAAATTGTCCACATGAGCTAAAAAGCAGGTAAGGCTCTGAACTTTGAGTCTTACACTGGCAATGGTCACTGGTAGTGAAGAATCCTAGTGAAAGAGCCAGAAGCTTTCTAAGCAAATGGTGTAAATATCCTGATTATTCTACTGTTGAGATCTCCTTAGACCTTGTAAAGGTCCGTGTATCAGAAGTGGGGGGGGTTTATGCCTGACCTGCGGGGTTGCAGTCACATTTCTCTGTATACTTGCATTGTTTTGCAGAAAGAGAATGCAGAAAAGAAAATGCTCAGTTGTGGTCTTGTTCCTCTGGGATAATTGTACTGTGCTTTCCTTGAGAAGGGAGGAAACTCACAGTTTTCTAATTTTTTATAGACAGCTTTATTACTAGGTCTGATCAGTGCTTCATCATCACTTTTAAATTCAAAATATTGATGCTTTTTCTGAGATGCCTTCTAATTAGCATTTCTTTATTTAGGAAATCGATGTGGCAGTGAGAAAAGAGATAGAGGAAGCTGCTCAGTTTGCTACCACTGACCCAGAGCCCCCACTGGAAGAACTCGGTAACCACATTTACTTCAATGAGCCACCCTTTGAAGTGCGTGGCCCCAACCAGTGGATAAAGTATAAGTCTCTCAGCCATTCGTAAGAATAAGTGAATTGCATTTACAAGAACTGTAATGACTCAGAAACAAACCTTTATCTTTATTTAACACCTCCTCTTTCAAAAGCAGAGGTGTTGAGTAAGGCAGTCCCATCACAGTACAGATTGTCTTAAACATGCCTGAATGTTGTTTCAGAAGGAGCTCAACTATGAGAAAGCAGCAGTTTGTTTAAATTGCTATATATTTGCTTCACAGGTTTTCTTTGGATTGCTGTATTTGTCATGTACAGTGTAAAATAAATAAATAAAATTAAACTTTAACAACATTTATTCTGGTTTCCTGATTGCTTTTTTTTTTTTTTTTGAAAACGGTTGATAAAGAAACAAAGACCTTTTAGGTTTGCCATGTTTTTACTGCAGCCAAATTACAAAATCAAAACCATCACTGCAGGCTTTGCTTAGTTGCTCACTGAGAGTAGCTTTCATACACAAAGCTATGTACAGTTGTAGAGGAAGAGGTGACGTACGCTGAAGCTTAACCCCTTCCTGCTTAAACCATCAGCCAGCACACCTGTCACACATTCTAAGTTCAGTGTACACAATGCTGAAGCCAATGGAGGTGTGTGGTACAGTCTTCATTCTGCCCCTCCCAGCTCCCTGTGTTCCCCTTAGCCCCTTCCCTATTAGGACAGTACAAGAAGCTAAAAAACCAAAATGTCTTCAGATCTATACAGCACTGCTCAGATACAACTAAAACATTGGTCTGTTATCAACATTGTTTTTCTCCTAAAGCCAAACCATAGCATCGTACCAGACACTATAAAGAAAATCAACTCTGTCTCAGCTAAGGCTTTATATTTACAGTGATAGGGTATTTGTCCTCTGTGCTACTCTTCCATAAGCTGTTACTACTTACTGTGTATTATGCTGATGGTCAAATGAGCTATGCAAAACCTGCAAAGCAGGGAGGCTATGTACATATATACATCCAAAAATTTAGGAATGTATCTATCTTTCATTTGCTTACTCCCATTACACCTGTTTCCAAAGAGCTAACCTTCTGCCTCCATGGACTTGTCAGGCGTTTGTCGGTGGGTTAATATCGCATTCCAAATTCTGCAGAGAAGACCGCCACTGTCTCGAGAAGAATAGAGAACGATTAGGGACAGCAGTAGCTGGTTAGGGAAAAACCATCATCTCCATTACTTGAAAGTGAGCAAGAAGTAAACTCTAAAGTGGCTGGAAAGCTGCCTGATGGAAAGGGACCGTGGTGTACTGATTAACAGTCGGCTGAATATGAGCCAGCAGTGTGCCCAGGTGGCCAAGAAGGCCAATGGCATCCTGGCTTGTCTGGCAGGTTTTTTCCAACCTGAGAATTCTGTGATTCTGATTTACCAATTATGACAGCATAAAAAAAAACCTGAACACTATACTCCTTCAAGCTTAGGGCCAAACAACTTCTTCCATGTCAGCCAGAGATTAACCAAATGACAATGAACCGGGAAGGAAAAATAAGTAAGTTCTTCGTGCCTATATGACCATTTGATGACAGAGAAATAGTTCTCATTCATGGTAAATACAACAAGTTTGAGGGCATGCTGTAACTTACTGTATAGTTCATGTTATGTTGTTATAGCATGGCAGTCAGTGTTGTTCATATCTTACCCCTCCCCCCCTTTTTTATTAATTAAGCTCTCAGCAGTGACCTAAGATGTAGCTCCTTACCGCAGTTGAAGGCATCGCAAATCATCCTTAGTGATGTCATTAAGGACAGTACTCAGTGTATAATCCTCTTCAGCAAACTGAAAGGGAAATTTGTTCCTAAATAAGTAAATATTCCTCCTTCGAAACCCAACTGCTAACAAGGCCTTTTTTTTGTTGTTGTTTTTTTTTTTTTTGTTTTTGTTTTTAAAGGTATGTATGTATTTTTACCCTTCTAATGGTATCCAGGTCTGCCCCTTGTTGTTTCAGCCAGTTTGTGAGCTCTGAGTCTGCATTCTCTTTTAAAGTTGATGCAGGCCACTGCCAGTCTTTAACAGAAAAAATAATAATAGGTCATTACACCTCAAAACTAGGACAAAAGTGGTGGTTTTGAGACTATTTAAACTTAAATAGAAGATCCAAATCACCCTTTAACCAATCCCATGAACTTGGACATACATACTGTCAAAGTACTCACTATCTTCTCATACCTCTGGGTTTAAGTTTTAATTGAAGCAAGTGCAATTCCTGCGTTTTTTGCTCCAAAGACCGTTGTAAGAGGGTTTGATACTCCTTCTCCTTCTGAACGAGTTTTTCCAAAAGCCTGTTAGCATACAAAAGAGATAAACAGCCACCATACTGAGAATAAATCTAACTGAAAAAAACATATATCATTTTTTAACAACTGCTACGGGACTTGACACAAGGGATACTTGATGCTCTTAAGTAACCTATCTTATGACAGATTCCTTTTTTGTTGCCTGAGCGTCAGCTTGGTGGTAGCACTTTAAGACCTTCATCTTTGCAGCAGAATTCTTTTCCTGGTGTTCAGCAGTTTCCCTGGGCAGAGTTTCTATCTTTCTTTATAATTTACTGCAAGGCAGTGTA
>JAOWBP010000001.1:98559478-98584775 GCA_028571105.1 Tragopan temminckii | reverse complement strand
CCTCATCTGCATCTCCCTCTGTCCTCAATAAGGATTCCCTCTCTAAGGCCCAGCCTAAAGGAAAGCTCTTGTCCCATTCCAATCCATCTTGAAAGAAGAAAAAAGGTAACCTACAAAGAGCTTGCTGTAATCCTGATTGCCATTGTGCAGCTGTGTGACAGAAAAGCCAAGGAAGAAGTTCTGCCTCCCAGAGTCTGCATATGCATGAAGCTAAAATATCACAAAAGTTTTGATGTTTGTCACTACAGATGGTGAAGGGAAGCAATGAGGTGGGGGAGGAAGGGAGCTGGAAGTTCAAATTCTTCAGACAGCTCTGATATCCTCCATAGTGCATGACAGATGTTCAAATGGCTGAGGTTAAACAGTCACAGAGATGAAACAAGGTATATCCAACTGTGAGAATGAGTTCAAGGCTTCTCAGCAGCACAGAAAATTGAAAGTTGCTGTCCCAGGGGTACAGGCTGAGATCTGATGTGAGCTACTTTTATTAACAGAAAGAAAAATAAAAAAGACAGATAAGATGGAAAGATGTGGGAAAAGACAAGAAACGGGTACTGAGGAAAATGATGAGAAGATGAAATGAACTGTTGCAGCTGCAGAGCCATATCCTGCTTCATGCCCCCAGCTCCCCATAGAGATAGCTGTTGCAGCCAACACAGCTCTCTCTGGCTCCAGGACAGCCATGCACACATTCAGTTGCAGCTGCTGCCTTTCCTCCTCTCAAACAGGATGCAGTGTTTGTATCATTTGTCTGCTGTGCTCATGGCCATGGCCAACACAGCTTGCTTCCTGCTGTTCCCAGTGCTCCCCTGCAGCAGCAGCTTTTTGGGTTATCCCAAAGAGCCCCACTATCAGAGCCCAGCTCTCCCATTAACCGAGTCTGGATTCAGGGACTGCAATTCTCTTCTCCACTGCCTCTCAGGACAGAGATGCCCACTTCCTTTCTGAAAACAGCTCAGCAAGATGTTATAAATTAACTTCTAGTTCCCCCTCATACCTACTTTAGAATTCCATTCCTCTTCTTTCAAAAGTTCTCTGCCACAGGGAAAAATTATCAAAAAGAGAAGCAACTCAGTTTGCACTGGAAACGTGAGCATGTCTGTGTGCAGACAAGTAGTAAGATCAGTGGATTTTTTTTATTTTTTAAATGGACAGTTCCCTCAAACACTGATTTATTTGGTAAGTCTATACTAACAGTTGCTTATCTTATCACTGAGAATGCGGCTGATATACTGGGGAAGCAGGAGGAAACATACTAGGTGGATAAATCTAAACAACACCCAACACAGATCCTTCAGCAAACAGAGCCAAATTTCAAAGTTCTGTACCAAGTTGGACAACGCTGACCAAATGTCGACAGAAACACCTGACAGACCCATTTCCAGGTGTCAAGGACCAGCTCTACAAAGCCCAGGTCTCTGAGCTGTACAGAACCATGAATCTAGAAGGCAGGACGGCTTTGGAGTCTTTACAGAACATCATTTTTTCTAATTTAAATTGCCTATAAATTGGTAATTTATTTGTGGGAGAAGGTAGAATTTGGTTGGGAGGCAATTATGTAGTACACAAAATAAGCAAGACATCATATTTTGAGGAAATTGTTAAATTTAAACATGTCTAATTACAAATCACACGTACTTTCAGCTGCTGAGTTCCTGCTGATTTCTTGGCACAAGTAAAAGAAAGTGCTTAATGACTCCCATCTTTTACATAACCCTTACTAATGATGTTGACCTGCATTTGGCTGATACCTGAAGGCTTGAATGCGATTCTGCTTTTCTTGCCCTTGCTGACTTGTTTCAGGAAAGAATCTCTGAGCAAATCAGACGCTGTAGCACGCTTAGAAGGATCAGGTTCAAAACAGAGCAAAATAAAGGCTTTTGCTTCAACAGACAGCGATTCTGGAATTTCAGGATGAATCTTAAACATCCCAACCTGCAAGTAAAACACAAACACAAATTATTTTAACAAAGTGGCAAGGAGAGCATGGGCCAAAGTTTTCTTAGCTTCACCCAGCACACTCTCACTGATGATATCTTCTAAGTGGAAAAGCAGCAAGCTAGTACCAACACAAAGCAGTGTAGTGACAGTGAGGCTCTGATCCTACCTTCAGACAGTCTCAAGATCTGGACATCATCCATCCCAAGGGCTTCAAATGCTGTTTCTCACACTACTACAAATCCCTCCTGGGGTAGTGCACTCCATCTCTTTTAGCAGCTGACGTCCTGCAGCACATCAGTGCTCAGGATCAGGAATGACTTCCTCCTCCAACACGACTGCCTCACTGCCCGGGCCTGCACCTGTTCTGCTCCTACTGCTGCCAAATTTCCTTGCACCAACACTCACAATGACCTTGACTTTGTCACCACCCCCAGCACTCAGGCCAGATGTCTTCCATAGCCTTTCAGCGTTAGGGAACTGAAAAACTAATGGCCAAAGGTTTATCGAGGTGATCCCTCCAAAATTTAAGTAACGACAAATGCACTAACTTCAAGTTGCTCCTTTGTGATTTCTCCAGCTAATTCACTGCCCTCTTACTCTTTAATGCTGATCTGGCATTAAATGGCTTGATGTTAGAGCTGTGTAATGCGTGTCTGTCTTGTAGACTCAGCACCTTTATACACAACACGCTCTGGTGACCAAGCAGAAAGACAGTGACCACAGGGGACGATGGCAGCCCAGCAGCTAAGCAGGTGCCAGCAGCTTGATAAAATGAATAGTTATTTAAATAATCTCCTTATAGAGATGCATTGACTTACTTTGGCACCATTATGCACTTAACAGCAGCAATAAGGATTCAAAAAAGCTGAAGCTAGAAGTGCTGAGCAGTGGTGCCTGCATTTGAATGACAGTGCAGAAGATAAAATCCTAATAATGCATTATGCCTTCCAAATCAGAACGCTAAACACGTTCAAACCTCAGCATGGAACAAAAATTGAAGGCAACTTTATTTTAGTGTATGCAACTTGCTAACCTCTGCAATTACATTCACGTATTTAATAAATAAATCAAAATAATCACAATGTATTTATGTTGTCTCCCATTGGCAAGATACAATATCAGAACACCTACCTTTTCTGTTGAAGCGTTTTTATCTGATTTGTAACCCTGGACAGTGCTTTATAAATGGGCAATATCATACCACCAATCACTTTTGCTTTGGGCAGAGAGAAGACAGCAACAGCTCACTGGGTTGTGACCACTCCTCTCAGCGTGCCCAACTCATGGTCAGCCCACTCCTTAGAGTGCTCTTGGAGGCAGGCTCACCCAGCTAGCTTAACTTGAACAGCATCACAAGCTGATGGCACCATAGTGCAGGGTTATACCCTTCAACACTAAACAAAAGCCAGGACAGTCCACTGTACAGTTGAAACAATATCAAAAACCATAGCCACCCTTTTCTTTGCCTTTTAGCTATGGGGCATGGGACAACTCACAGTCCTAGTATGAGCACGGTGAATTGCAGCCCAGCTTACTACATGTACTGATAATTATTTTTTATTTTGACATGGTTACAGTAAGAATTACACCAGTATTCACACTGCAACTTTCAACAACATACCAAAAGAAGCCATTTAACAGTATTCATTTTAGAGTTTTTCAAGTACATTTATTATCAAAACTTTCTGGAGCGTTTTCAAGTGTTTATTCCTGTAGGTGTTGAAACACAGAACCATTAAGGTTGGAAAAAACCTCTGAGATCATCAAGTCCAGCCATCAACCCATCACTATCATACAGATATGTTAAAAAAAAAAAAAAGTGAAGTAGTAGAGAATGATTCACCAAGGAGGTAGCTTTGACTGAGAGGATTTAGGATGCAGGGGTCCCTCAGTATATACCAGAAGCTCTGGATTTCCTCTTCTACAATACCTTCTTATTATCTTGCAAAGACTGAGCCTTTGAAAGAGAAGGCAAACACATCCTCTTGGAGGAAGGCTTAAAAAAAAAAAAATAGGACTTATAGGAACACTAAGAAATTAGCTGTCATCATTGGAGACTCTGGTTGCCAATAGGGAAATCAAGAGCAGGAGAAGGCAGAAGGCAGAGAATATTAGTTTTCATATATTTTAACTCATTTCTGAGGTTGCTGCTCTGAGTCATGATCTATTACCAGCACAAAAATAAATGACTGCTCACTAGAGCAGTACAACTTTGAGCAGAAGAGAGTACTTCAGTCAGAATTAAGAATGCATGTAGGACTGTGGCAAAATAATCCATATAACGAAAGGTTACTACCAACTGAATTCATAATTTAAAAATTAAATTAGAATTTGAAAATTCATCAAGTAGATAGTAAAAATCATGTACTTACTTTAAACATTGCTGCTTGAGGCTCTCCTAGCTCATGAAACGGAGGCTTGCCTGTTGCCATTTCAATCATGGTACAGCCTAGTGACCAGATATCAGCTGGTGCACCATATCCTCGTGGTCCCTTGTCAATGATTTCTGGAGCCATGTACTGCAATGTGCCTGGTCAGGACAAAACGGATTGCCAAGTTTTATGCATATTCTTCATTTTTACTAAAGAGAATAAACACACCACTAAACAAGCCAAAACTTGACAAATGCAGCCTTTACAGACAAAAGATTTGATTTCCAATACTGGCAGTGAGAAGTAGACAGAAAGTTACGTTTCAGGATCTTTCCTATAAACTTTTTCCTTTTCTTATACAAGGCTTTAAACTGCTGAAAATATACTCGACAATCAAAATACTTTCCTAGAACATGAAATCACGTGAAATATTTTTTGCAGGCACTAAATTGTAAAGATTACACAGGTCATGAAAAACAGCAGTAACAGACATTGTTCATGAGAACAATTTTTCATATGTTTACTTGAATAATGAGAACATGGGTGTAGGACAGCACCTGTAACAAAGTGAGCAGTTCAAGGAGAGGCCAAAATGCCTCTGCTGATAAAGACAGAAGATCTGAAGATGGGATTCTAAAGAGTAAGATGTCTACTGGTAGTGAGAAGAAAGTTAGAAAAAAAGTTAATGAGGAAAAAATACAGTTCTAGGCTGCGAAGTAGAAGTGGAGTGCTGAGAGTGCAAAGCAAAATGGTTTGGTGGGTACAGGTGTTACAAACAGGGAAGTGAGAGAACCAAGCAAGCAGAAGGGGCAAGCATACTTGTTTTTCACAGCATATTTTTGTCAGTCCTTCACCATTAGCAGACTAAATTCATTGTAATTCACAAACTAAATGATAGATATTTTTAGGATAATGACTATTAGAAATTTTTTCTTTAGTAGTTTTTTCTTCATACTGGCAGTTCTCAGACCCCTATTTCAGTGTAGGTGCAGTCTGTTTTTCCTTTCAGATTGTTTGCTCCTGGGAACACTTCTCCATAATATTAAGCAAGATTTAACAAGATTAAACCATCAAGAATCAGCCAACAAGGACTTAACAGTAGCTTAAAAAAAAAATCCAACATCTGCAAGAAATACCTGTAACGGTGATGAGAAGGTTTGAAAATTACACAGTGTAAATAAAGTAAAATCCCAATTAAAAAACTCTATGAACAACATGTCATACCAATTATCCTGCTCAGGTATTTTGTTGTTGGTTTGTGTTTTTTTGTTGGTTTTTTGTTTGTTTGTTTGTTTTAAACAGAATAATCTAGCAAGCAGATGAAGGTGGTGTTTCTGTTTTAAACAAAGAATAAAGTCTTGTAAAAATAATGGAGTTGTGACAGCACCACCAAGGAACATCAACAAAAAAAAAGTACTGGTTCTGCACACAATAGTGACTGGGAATTTCAAAAAAGTTAGTTCATACAAGTGATTTGGTAAATGTAAGTTGACCAAGAATTTTCTTTTTCTTTTTAATCTCAAGTTTTACATAAAGGCAATTGAGGCTGTACTCAAGATAAATTGATTACATTGTGACTACAGAAATCAAGGAGCTCATCACAAGTTGCAATTCAATGAAGTCTTCTTGATGTGTTTGGAATTTCTGACAACCAGGGTTACCAAAAAGATGAAAAGAAAAACGTACTAACTTCTGAAGTTAGACACATTGACAAAATAAGATCCTGCAGTTGGCTGTTAACAGATAAAACTGGATGCCCCTGAAATTTGCTTGTAGACAGTCTGAGTGTAATAACTACATATAAAACTGAGAAAGAAAAAAATACAGTATAAAAATGAAACAATGATGGTCAACCTGGAATCGCTGGTCTTCAATCATATACTCAGACAACTGACAAGAAGGCTTTACAAGAAGTCAGTCCACATCAGAAAAGGAAATCTATAAACATTCTGTGTTTCAACCACTACAGTACATTTTTCCACACAAATTTCTACCAGGTCTTTTACAGTATCTTTAAATAATTTTTCTCCTTAAGAATGCAATGAAACTACACTGTGGTAAAGCTATGAAGAATAAAATAGAGGACGTGTGGTGAAGATAAAGGCATTGGATATTAGTACGTTCATTAAACTACTGTGGAACTACAGTTCAAGGCACAGCTTTGCCCTCAGGCTGAGCATCTTGAATGGATGGATATAATGTTTAAACCACTAGAAGCCTGACCCTTGAATCACCTGATTGTATTGCGTAACGCCTAAAATCTGCAGTTTATGTACTGAGTTAAGAAGCAAAACAAATAGCAAGAGAACTGTTAAGCCCTTCTGGGCAATAGCTCCCTTCCTACTGATTTTAAATCCAAACTGAGAACTTAAGTAAAACATTTCTAGTCATGGTAAATTATACCTCTAATGCACAAGCAGGACAGCAAACATACAAGAGAACAAAGAAGAAGAGGAGCACAAGGAAAAATTTACCTTTTTTATTACTGTATGGAGACATTTCTTCAGATACTATTTCTCCATAAACCATCTCTAATAACAACATGACAAGTTGTTCTAACAACGACAAGGACAGATATTGATGGCAAAAACTGAAAATATTCTTTTCTGAATATCTGTATGTATTTGAAGATCATTCATCCAGCTACTTAAGGAAGATAACTCATTAAGATTTATTTGTTGAATACTTTGGAAAACACAGTGAAACTCATTAAAGGAATGCTTCAGAAGGCAGCATGCAACCAGCTCTGTTCAGACATACCTTCATTTACACGCTTATCTGCTGCAACCGAAAAGATTTTTTCTTGCAGTGCTTTGTTATAAGCATTCAAATGTTGCACTTATGATTCCGAGTTGCACAAAAACCACATATTTTTATTTTGTTCTCTTTAAAAGACTCCTAATATAACTGGATTCTAATTAAAATCATTAAAGATTTGCAGAAAACAGATTCATTTTAAATGCCTGCACCTGCTAGGATGTTGATCTCAGGAGGCAAACAACAAACACTCTGTTCAGATTTGGATGGTCAAATTTGAGGTCAAATTTCCAATTCACAATCTCTCCTAATCCAAACAACTTACTCTTCTAAACAGTTTTTTTTACTTATCACTTCAGAATCTTCATGATTCTGTGGTCATGGCTTCCATTTTAAGAAAGGAGGAAATGTAGAGTCATCACCAGATCATGGGAAACCTTTAAACATAAGTTATGTCTTCCGTGCTCCACATGACTGATGATTATGGACCCTTTTCCATACTTAAATTGCAGGCCAATGTGAGACTTGCGATCTGTGCTATCAGCCTACGCATATGGTCAAACAACAAATAAAAACATACCTATTTTTTCCATTGATAATTGAGTAATTATGCCACCATATTGCCATTTTACAGTCTGAAGTTTCAGCTGTTGTTCATTAAATGTTTTCCCCAAATGCTGCAAGTTTTTACTACTTTGTAGTAAAACAACAAACGAACTTATAACACAGTTTTGCACAGAATAAAAGAAACCTAATCCTGTTTTTACCACCAATCCAAAGAGCCTCTTGGTTCTACATCTAAACCCATCATGGGTCTAGCCCTAGATGACAATGAAAAATCTGTATTAACAATACCCTTAAAAATGTCTGTTCAATTGGTCTTACCCGTAAATGTTTCAGTGCACGGATTGATTCCTGCCAGCCGTTTGGAAGTACCAAAATCAGATATCTTTACCACGCCACTATAGGTGTTCACCAGCACATTATCCCCCTGTAGTTTTGATGAAAGAGAAAAGGTGTGGGATGGAAAGGAGAAAACAGGCAAGTGCAGATGCCAAATACCAGCCTCAATACTCTTACATGTTTGTGGTTATCTTTGTAATATACATTTCTACAAATGAATTTTCCAGAAACATCAAAGGATTGTTGTATTCCTTCCTTTATTTTTAAGCTTCCATGAAATTCTATTAAAAATTCAGGTGAGAGTAAAATTAACTGAAGTAAATAAAGTGAATAGCAAATGACACAACGCACACTAGAGAAAAAATGTACCTTTATATCTCTGTGTACAATCTGGTTCTCATGGAGATACTTAAGGCCTTCCAGAATCTGCTTGGTGTAAAATTTAATTGTGGATTCTTTCATTGGCCCCCACTTAGACCTCAGGAGAGCCGAGAGGCTGCCTATGTGATTTAAGAAAAAAGTATATCAAGATAACAAAATCCCAAGATTAATATTAAATATTTAAGGCCAGATTAACTTTTTGCACAATATCCTAACACAGGAGAAATGCAGCGTTTATAATCAAACAAAATTATTCCTAATTCAGTCAAAGCAACTCATTTCCCACTGCTCCTGACTGACCATTTCTTTTTTGCCAGCTCTGTTTCCGTCTCCGTTACAATAGGGCTATATGCATCTCCCTCACTTCAGTCTAACAACTGTTAAGATAAGGACTAGCAACCATTTAGCCCTTAATGAAATAAGTGCCGTAACAGATGACACTGTATTATTTAATATACTATACTTTGTAAACCAGATGCACAAGCAAATAAGCTGATTTACTTCGGAGAAAAAAGGAGAAAGAAAAAAAAAAAGGAAACAAAAAACTATTTCCTTGCAAATGTGGGATTAAGTCCTGGAAATTCCAGAAGAAAAGATGATGGAACAATCTTAAAGAAACCAACTAATGGATGTTCAGAGAAAGAGCTAAGTCATCTACAATTCCCCTGCCTTCAATAGGTCGAATCTTCTTTTAAATTACACAAATACTCTAATCACGAACCAAAGTAAAGACAATCTTTCTGTTCATAATAAACAAGGTGCAGTCATTCTGTTTAACGTCAGACAAATTCAGTTAAAGGGATTTGTAGCCTACATCAACAGCTTTCTAAAACAAAGTTCAGTCAAAGAATCTCATATAGGCTGAACGGCTTGTTTCTTTTTAACACTGGTTGCAGAGTTAAAAAATGACAGAATTGGTTCAATAATACCCTGGCATTAGCAACTAATCACAGCACACTCCACTGTGCAAATATGAATAGGGGAAAAAAAGGCAGGTAAACAGCAGCAGCTGATGCTTTTAACAAGTGTAGGAAAACAAGTGGAAGTGTTGATTTAAGTTCATTATATCAGCATGTCACACATATCATTGTCTCAGCTAAAAACAACAACAACAAAAATAAAAAAAATCAAGGCTCTTTGATCAGAAGGTCACCAGAATTCAAAATAAAAATCTTCCCAATCTTTAACGCCTCTGATACATTTATTTAATCTGTGAACGTTTGTGTCTGGATCTTCCATAGAAAACTTGGTTTTTCTTCTTTCTGTTTTAGTTTTGCAAATTACAAAACTGACAACACTCATCCTGACATCTATTGACATACGCAAAAGGGAGATGGGAGTGTAACCTAGAGTAGGTGAAGAGGGACTTAAATATAGAAAAGGTAGGAGGAACAAAACTGTAATTTATGAGCAGCAGAAGCAGACCCCTTCTCTTTGATTCGTCAAGAAAAAGCACTGTTTGAAAGTAGCAGGTACCAATTCATATTCAGTTTGCTCAACCTGCATTATCACTCAACAGAAGCTATCTTAAAAGCTCCAGTTATTTAGCTGCTCAGGCTAAAAGGAAATCAGAGCTCTATCTCTACTGATTTATAAAGCGTGAGGACTTGACACCAAACATTACATAGTTTTTCCCTAATACGTTTTCTCTGGGTTTATAATTATTACAGGAAAGGGGACTGGGAGCTGTATACTTCAAATCATTCTTCACATGCAAAGAATGCCACTGGTAACGAATGTCTCAACAGAAAAGCCAAATACAGTACACAAACACATTAAGTGCACATCCATTGGCTTTCACTAAGTTCAGGGTCCCGACTGCTTTTAGTTTCTTTGAGAGATTAAGCTCAGAATATTACAAACCTCCTGGCACCTGTTCCATAAAAATCTTAATGTATCCATCTTCTGAAACGGATCCAAGATATTGGACAACATTCCGATGCTTTAAATATTTATGCAGTGCTATCTCTTCATGAAGAGGTTGAGAATATCTATTCAAAACAAACACACAAAAAACCAAGGAGTAGCGCACGATGGGGGAAAAGGCTTTAGGCTACGTTTAAATGATATTTTGCAAACAGAATGGATTATAGTGATATTGATCCAACTCTCAGTAAACATCTTGCCCATGACCTTCAAAATGGAGAGTGACTGGCTGCCTGCTGAGAAAAAGCAGAGGTAGATCTCTGAAGAGCTGGCGAGAAGAAACATGCCCTCAAATAATGTATTTACACATCTGCTTTGTTCTGTGTAGTACCTTCACTTTGAAAACTCCTTTTATCCTTTCTCTCCTTCTTCAAAGGAATATAGATGAGGTACAACTGCAACTTTAAAAACAAATTACTTTTTCTAGGATTTAAGATAGATATATATATTGTCAAATTGTATCATTTTTATGAAGTTTATACATACGCATATATATATATATGCATATGCACATACATATATACATATATATACACACACACATACACGTATACACATAAATACATGGGCATATAAATTCCCAAGTAATTAAAAATCCTCATTCTCCAAAGGCTGCTGAGGAATACTAGGAGGAAACAATAATTGAATGTGAGTATACTGGGATGTTATAAACCAACCACATAGAAATACTTGCTGAGAAGATCCAAGTTTTCATCAAACAACTGCAGTTCTGTTAGCAGTGCATACATACAACAATAAGCTTGCTCTTACCTGCTGTCTCTCTCAGGTATTTCTTTGATGGCTATTCGCACCTGGTTGCTAAGGTCTCTTCCAGCATATACTATCCCATAAGTACCTTTTCCTAGAACTACTCTGTCACCCTTCTCATCATAATCATATTCGTACTGCAAACAGATAAGACAAACAAAGCAGTGCATGAATTGTAATCAACAGCATTTGAGATTACAGAGAAGTTTAACAGCAGTCCAGCACTACACAGAATTAGTACAGTGCAGAGTAGCTACTGCAGAGCAGATGGTATCTACCCGCCAGCCTCGTGCATTACACAGCTTTCAAAATGTCCACATTATTTGCTTTTCAAAACATCTTCCCTAACCAACTTCCAAATGCGTTCATCCAAAAAAGGAATACAATGGTAAATTAAGCTCAGTGAAACAGTGCTATCAAAAGACAGTTCAGATGTCATGGTTGAGATTTGCTGACAGAGCCCACGTACTGTAAACATACGGTCCGTACATATGAAACTAGGATTTCATAAGTAAAATTGGCGGTCTCATTATATCAGTTCAGATGAACAATTCTCTAATATCTTATTTGGGCTTCGCCACAGCAATGTTCACTTCTGACACTACTCATTACTAGTTCATCCTCCATAAGGATTGTTAAATATATATAAAATGATTGTATTCACTGCTATTGAAACATGGTGGGCCATACTACCACCTATGTAAGTCACTGCTGCTTCAAACTTCAGCAAAGCTACACTAATTTACGCTGCCCTGTGGCCTTGTCCCTTGTGGTGGTCTAATCAGAGAACTCCTACAAAAAGGCCCGTGGAAAAGTGGCGCTTAACCAAAAAAAACACCTCAGATACTAAATTAACCCAAGTTAATTGGGTTAAACAGAGCACCTTTGATTCCAATTCCAATTTTAAAAGAAGTTGATAAAGGGTATTTAAAAAGCACTTTTGCAAATATATAAGAAAGGAACTGGTAAATTTGATACCCTCAGGTATAACCAGGATTTGCACAGACCTCTCTATCTTCTCAAATCCACACAGATTTCCCATATAGGAAAACTGCATAATGTCCTCTGCTGCTTCATATGAGTTCCCAATTCTTTTTTTTTTTTAAAGCCACAACTACTGGTGTTCCTATTCATAACTAGTATTTCTGCTTCATCTACTACCTCATATAGAATATAGACTTGAGATCTATTACCTTGAAATGAAGGAAGTATCCTTTCTACTGTGCAGGTGACAGAGCACTGGCACAAGCAGCCCATAGGCTGTGCAATCTCCTCCTTGGAGATCTCCAAGAGCCACCTGACCATGGGCCTGGCACCTTGCTGTGTGTGTGCTGCTGGGGCAGGGGCTACCCCTGATGGACACAGAGGTGTGTGCCAGCATCGGACATCCTGTGAAGTGTCTTCTGACTTTTCTTTGTAGTTCTGGTATTGTGCTGCCCATGTATCGTGGAAACTCCCTCTCCCCTCTCAGAAAAGATGAGATGTTTCCAGTCACTATATGGAAGGTGCTAAAGAAAAACTGTCTGTTGTTTACCTTAACAGCATATTCTTTTCAGTGGAGCTAAACTTGAGTTAGCTTAGCTTAAGCACAGTTTCATTTTCCATGTTTCAGCACTTTACAATTACAACATAATCTTGTTATATGATAGGCACAACTGACCCAAAATGCCATATGTAAAACCTGTCAAGTTCTTCGCTAGTAACACATCCAGTTTTCACAGTTATCATATGACATCAAACTGAAAGAATACAGCAGTCACATTGCGGAATTTAAGATTGACAGCAATCCCATCTGCAACAGTCTAGTCTGAAGGCAGCTCTCTAATCACTGCATTCTCCAGTCTGCATCCCATGAAACATGAGAATTGATGAGATTTATAGTTCACTGCTAGTTGGTAGACATTTTAAGAGACCATATATGTTTAATGCTACTTTCCAACAGGCACAAAGGAAAATTGAATCAATCATTGCTCATTGCCAAAGTCTGAATATGTGATCCTCTGCACGTGCAATTCAGCCATGACGTAGGAGTAAACAAGTGCTTACAGCTGACCTTCTGTACAAATGTGGGTCAGGGATAGCTGATCTCTAATATATCCTATGTGGAGCGCAGTGGGAACTTTAAAAATGATAGGAACTTCTTCAATATCAATATCCAGAAACAAATATTCTAAGGCAGAAAGAACTGCCAAACACACTCTCCTTTTAAGTCTGTTAGTTGTAGAGATCTAAACCGTAGCTGCTTTCAAGCAACACTGCAATTCAAAATATACATCATCTCAGAATAACATTATCACAGGAATTCTAACTCAAATGATCATTTTTCCCCAAAATTATGCTCAAGATTATTTTTTCCCTTTCCCAAGCATTAATATTTGCTTTATTAATTGTAAGAATTTCTGATTTCTCTATGCTTGTCAAGTCCATCAAGGAGATATAAAGGTGCTTTTTCCACATGGTCTCATCTAAAAAGATCTCAGATTGCAGGGAGGCATTATGGCTCTTACTTAATCTAAGCAAATTTATCTTTCCCTTAGTATCTCAAATTCTTTTTTAATTTTCTCACCTAAGATAGTAAGTAAAAGTTGATAATTCTGAAAACATCAGGATATGTACTCGTAGAATGATGTAGCTTAAAAATCTAACAGTAATTTGGTCATTTCTTCATACTTCATTGACTGACGCAGGATTGTTTCCCATTGTGCATTCTCAAGGGCTTTTACCAATTCCGTTTTTAAAAGACTTAAACTCTGGTGAACTCACTTCCTCTGAGGGATTGTTACACATCTGAATAGACTGGGATGTTTTGAGATTTTCCTGCCATGAGCTAAATTCATAAATATGCAATGTAAAACCTGCAGCTATAGATTATATACCTTCTTTGCCAAAGCAGACCCAGATCCTATAATAAATGCCAAGACTACATATGCATGTATTAAACTGGGCTTAACAGGCATTCTTATCTTGTCCTTTTCACTTGCAGAAAAAATTCTGTCATCAATACGTGCAAATTTTAGTGCAAAATTCTTTCTCCCCACAGTACAAAATTACTTGCAGAAGTACAGTAAAGGGTCATCTATTCTTTTTGTCCTCTTCTGACGCCTCAGTTACTACAAATGTTCACTGTTGTTGCTTTTAATTGTAAGTATAATGGAACTGGTAGAACGGGACAGAAGCAGAAAGACATCCAAATCAAACAGACCACAACTGGGTTTTTACACTCAGTTACATCAACCATATCTTTTCTTTACCCTCTTGAGCCAGCTGGTATCAGATGATTCTTATCTGTAGATTGTTTGCAGTGTAAATATAAAATCAGTAATGCAATTATTTAGGGATTTATACAGTTTACAGTACTAGCAGGATCATTTCATTTAAAAATAGTTGTTTTTTTTTCAAATGAATGTAGTTCTGGTCACAAATAAGAGTTGAAACTTCATATATAATTAAGTAATTAAAAATTTTATTTATTGTCTTTCCAGTGTACTGATAGGAAAGTGCAAGGAAAAATGGAGAAAATGATTCAGAGTTCTTTGATCTTTTAACACTGACATACCTCCAATGTTTCTCCATCTATTTCTCCTTCTAGTTCCAAAGTACTGCCAACTGCATCAGACAAAATTTCTTTCACCAACCCACAGAATCTAGGAGAGCAATAAATAGCAGAAGATCAAAGAAAAATAGCCCTTCAACAAGAGATTAAATAGATTCTTCCCAGGATAAGCTTTGCTTCCAAGCAAACAAATGGAATAGCACATTCAGACACAGGTTTCCTTCATTATTTACTTTTGCCATACGTATCCTATTTTGAAGAAGGAAGAACATAAATACACTTTGAAAACCCTAACAACTTATAAAATTATTTTATTTGCTCCTGCAAAACTAAATACTTGTTTGTAATTGTATATTGAAATCTTGGTAGATCCAACACAAATATTTTTGTTGCATAGTTTGATGTGAGGTGCTTACAAAGTCCTTATATTTATAAATGTAATTAGAGAAAAAGTTGAGATATTCAAAAATTATGTATTGATTTTCAGAGGTTCAGTCCTGTGGCACAAATTTGTAACATCATGTTTGGTGGTTTTCCTGTTGTGCAGTGATACGAATGCTATTATTTTCAGTTTAAGTGTTCCCAAACTTTGGTTGCAAATGTCATTCCTCACTATTTCTGAAAATCCAAACTTGTCATTTCTAATTGGGCATCCAGAAAGACAACAAAATAGAAAAAGTAACATATTCTTGAAAAAAAGGAGTTTAACTGATTTCATCTAGTCCTCTGGGATGAAGAATGTTAAGCACAAGACCAAGTTTTCCTGTAGGCTTCTGTGAGCCACATTTTTTTTTCCTCCTCAAAATTCCATAATAAACGGTTACAAAATATTAAAAATGATTATAAAATATTTACAGTATCTCTTTCATTGACTAACAGGGACCCTCTTCTGAAACAGACTCTGGTGGTGCATTAAAAAAAATCATTTTTAAAGAAAAGCTATCTTTCCTCATAACGGAAACTGCAATGCTAAATTAATGCTTCACAGGTAACCAATTTGATGCTCCCTTTCTTCTAAGCTCTGCACTCCAGAGAGCTAATAATTTTCTTCAGCATGAGTTTACTCTATGTAACACAAATTACTAATTACTGCAAGAAAATATACAGTTCATACTGAAACAGTGTTTATTAACAAATGACTCCTACTTCATTCAGAAGACCTATATGTCAGTATCTGTCCCCAGAAAGAATCTGGTCTATACTTAGGTATAAAAGGTATATAGTTTGAAACTTAGCCACTAGGTTTACTGTTAAGAGACAACATAATTGTTATCACAAAATATCTGAATACAATTGTCCTTGCTCATTGCAGGGGAGTTGGACTAGATGGCCTTTAAGGGTCCCTTCTCAAACCGTTCTATGATTCTATGGCAAACCATAACAGGTATCTAGGACACAATGCAAGTCAGAATCTTCAGTGCATCCAGTTGCTCTTACGTAAATCAAACTGTACAGGTATGTAAGGGAATCTAAATCATTATTGTACCATGCATGACAAGGCTAAGAGACAAAAAATAGTAGTTATACATTAGAGTAAGCTACTTAAACTGACCAGAATCAGTCAACACATGTGATGGGACTGCTCTCATCACCTTAAATACCACAGAATTTAGCCCGTTCCTTCTCAATCAAATAAATAAAAAAAAAAAATCTCAAGCAAAATTGTTAGTTCTCAATTTTTACTAAATTAATTGCATTTGGGACATATTTTGCATGTAATACCCACAGAAAACAAACTCACCTACTACACTGGTTTTCTGTAGAAAAGTAGATTTGAAAATCATCAGAGTTATCAAGCACGTAAAGAAAACAACATCGTTCATCAAACTTGGAAATACTGCAAAAAGAAACATTGAGAAAAGATTTTGGACATAACCATCAGAAGCAGCAGAAAAAAGTGAAGGTAATTTTAATTTAAATTGAAATCTCTAACAAATATGTTCTTCTTAGAAGCTATAGGCAATTATATTAATCTTCACTATATCTACTAAAAACCTACCCCCCCAATTTGATGAATGTCTAAGCTATTGCTTATTTTGATAAGATGTTGACTTATATCAGGTGCTTTAAGGTTTGTTGCTCTTCTTCCCTTCCATCTTCACATAGTTCTATCAGATTTCAGGATATTTCTTGATACCTCTATGGAAGTGAATTGTTTTGACAACAATCTAGATATCACGAAAGTCTTTCTTTTAAGCTTGACCAGTATTTCATATTTTTATATTTCCATTACACTCACAATAAAACCGAGCAGGGAGATACAGTGAACAGATCCTTCACAGTATATATTTTTATGGCTTTAATACTAATAAACAAGTTTTAGGATGACCAATATTTACTCCAAACTGCAGCAATAATTCTGAAAAAGTGATTGTTTATTGCATATTGTGTCTTTCCAGTGTTACAAATAGCTCATCTAAATGCACTGAAGCTAGAAGTGAAGAGGCCATTAAACACAACTGAAATACAAAAGTAAACCCAGGAATGAACCTCCTATCATTCCAAACACTTCAGTAGTCTGCCTAAATGCTAAGCTATGATTGTTAAGGAACAGACATTATTTTTATGCATTAAATGAATAAAAGCATTTTTGTTCTTGTCTAGTTTCTCTAGTCAAACTCCTTCAGACTTGGCCTCTGCTGAGCCTGTTAGTTAAAATACATGACAGTAGATTATAGTAATGGTGCAGAACATTATAAAACCAACTTTCTTTAGCACCATTTAGGGCTGTACTAACAGATGTTCCAAAATATTAAAATTCTGCCAGAAGATTTTTTTTCAGAAATATCTGAAAATATGCTTTGCCATTCTATAACTTGGTTCTGATATAGCAACTCCCAATCTAGCAAAACAGGCAAACATATACCTGGCACAAGAACTAAATGGTAAAGCAAGGTGATCATTCCCCAAGCAAATGTGAGACAGAGTAACTAAACACTGTATTATAAATTGTGTTATACCTGTGGCATAAAAGCGATTTCAAAATATTACAATTTTAAGCTGTCATATACCCAGAAAGCATTCAGCTCCTCTAAGTATAAATGGACTGTTTCCTTGAGCTTTGTAATCCCCAGTGTGATTAAGAATCATAGCAAATGAATATCTTGTCTCCATTTAATCAGAAATTATCTTTCTCAGTCATGACTGATTTGTGTGATGTGTTGACCAGAGGTGATTAATGTGTTTTAGAAATGGTTTTCCTAGTTATGCTCGGTCAGCTCCACAGGCTTGCTTCAGTAATGATAACTTCACATCCACTCATAGTGCATTGGAGTAACAGAAAAAACATCACATTGGATTCATTAAAACTAAAAATTGCTCTTGGAAGCAAATTCCAAAGATATGAGAGGATCTAAGTCCACACTCACAATTGCAGGCTTTCATAGCAATTACCTTATTCAGAATTTTACTTTTATTTCACTGAGCTTATTTACTTTAAAAAAATCATTCAAGTTCATAGACAACAAACTTGGGACATAACATTCAAAGGCTTATAGTGATAACTGTGGCCCTGAAAACCTCTGTATTGAGAGCTGCAGAACACCTTAGGTAAGTAAAGTTTATCAAGCACTTAAGCTTATCCATTTATATAAGTGGCCCCAGGAAAGAGCCACTTATCTCTAAAAAGGCCCAATCTACCAATGCAGTAACTCACAAACTGAGGTAAAAAGCAGAGTCTCATCTCACGTTGCCTGCACTTATATTTGCTCCAGTTCTAAACTACAGTCTGCAAAACACAGGCAGAGAGCAAGAATGCCATAGACACCACCAGGATGTAAACGTAGGCTTCGTTTTGCTCTCTCTCCTGGCTTCCCATCTCTTGCCTTTCTAGCAGCAAAATATCCCAACTTCGAAAACACACAGAAGTGTAGCACAAGTTTAGAGAAGCATCTATACACTTGAAAACAGGATAATCTACAGGAGAATACATAAACCAATCTTAGATGTGTACTTTTGTGTGAAATATACAGCTCCGCCCATGCATGAAAAATTTTTCCCTTTTGACATTTCAAGCCAAGTTGGACAGAAGCAGCTTTTATGACAGGCAATGCACTGGAAAGATTTAAGGCAGAATCCAGACTTCCCACTCAAGATAAATATGAAGCATGCATTAAAAAACACTTTTTCAGACATACCAACCTTATTCCCCTTATGGAAGAAGCTGCAAAGTTCCATTCATGAATCTGTTTCTGTGAAAAACAGAACTATATCAGATTAATACAGACACTGTTTAACCTTACTATCAGAAACAAAGTTACAGCATGGTAAACAAAATAAAGTTTTTCTAAAATCTCTTCCACTACTTCCTCCTTCCTTCCTCTTTTTTCCCCTTATCCTCCGACTTTCCTTTGAGAATTGTTGCTGTTTTACTCACTTGAGGAAAAACAAATGTAAACATCACAGGATGGAAGAAAAGGGAATATTTCCTCAAATAAAAAAAACAAAAAAACAAAAAAAAAAACCCCTTTAATTACAATTTACCAAACACTATATTTTGACTCAAATGATCAATTTTTCATATAAAACAAAGAAAACTACATCCTAGTTTTAGCCAGGCTAGAAGGGAAAGAAAACTTCATGTTTCTTCCTGAAGAAGTATTGGGCCAACAAGGATAGCTCAGGGAGCACACCGGAGGCAAAACAAAAGAAGGACAACCTGTGCCTTGGAAGTAGCCCCCCCTCCCTTCAGTAGCTGAGTCATATTTCACATCACTAAATATACACCAAGAATTTGTTCCATAAAGGAGTGGTGCGTCAGGCACATTCACTCCAAGTAGTGAAGTAGCACACATACTGGAAAAAAAACTTCACAGATCCAGGTGACTATGTAGTCTTGCTCTAGCATACATCTTTTCCACACTTTGCCTCTCTACAGTTTTAGTCTCTACCTACACCATCCCAACAGGAAATGTTGGTCAAACACATCCCAGTGTGAAATAAGTTATTCCTTTCTCAAAAGATTATACTGTCTATATTCCTTCACTAATCTCTTGAACTTTATCCATCCATATTTCTTTACTAATCTCCAGTACCTCATCTAATAGTTTTCATTGTAAAAAAATCAATTTTTGCATCTTCACAAGAGAGGTGTCAAGACTTGTGCTTTGCATAAATGTAGTAAACTTTAAATAATTGCAAAGCACTCAAAATTTACATGTGAAAAAGTGAATTTAAGCATGATGAATCATAATACATGAGATGCATCTGCTGATAGTTTTACCATTTCAGTGGGAGAGACATGCCACAAAGAAAGAGATCTCTCATCATCTTCACTGTTGATTGAAACATATGCAGGCTGGTAGACTTTAGTTGGTTCTATCACCAAAACCTAAGAGAGAGAATATTTTTCCTTAATAAAACAGCAGGTAGCACATGACAATATCTTCAGTAAACACTAATGCTCTGGAATAGGCAATAGACAACCACAAAATAAGGCCTAAGAAGTTTCCAGGGGAGAGAGAAGGGCAAGACAAGGCAGGAAGATGCTGCATTCCTGTGGCCAACCAAATGGTATGATAATGGTTTCTATTACAAGAAGTATTTCTTTACAATGATTTTAGGACAATGGGTCAAATGTTTTTTAGAAAGTATAGGTTTGCAGGATACAGGGGTTTGGTTCATGCAATGAAATAACAGGCAGTTAAACATGCAAGTATTGTGCTTAGAGTCTTCTAATTCTGGTGATATCTAATCCAGAAACATAAGAGAAACAAAACTTGTTTGGACATAACATCTTACTGGAAATCTCAGTCCATTTGTTGTTTCTTTCGTTGCCTCAAAAATTATATCTAGCCAGAAAGTCAATCTTTCTTGTTTAGGAGAATGTTCTATGGTGAATTTCTTGAAACGCTGAATTAACATCAGATTCTGAACTAATGATTTCAAGTACCTAGAATGCATTGAATTAGTGAGTTAACAGAGAGAAAACAGAATTTAACCAGATCCTAAAAGCACTTAACTGACTTTGACATCCAAAAAAGTAACCACAAGTATAATGTGAAGCAAAATCAAATATACATTAAAAGCTACCATAATGGAAATGATTAATTTCTGTGCATTTCTGAAAGAATAGCTTACTTAGTGTAAACCTTAAGTCACAAACTCACTTGGACATTCATAAACATCTTTTTGCAAAAATGCGTAGTCACACGTATAGTTAAGTGACAGTTGGACAGGATATTATGAGGTAGAAAACGGCAGTTGGACAGAGCAGCAGCTATCTAAAGTCTGAAAAGAACTGTTTCACAAGGAATTGTCACTGATTTCTAAGTTCTTATAAACTCTTCTGCAATTAGACTTACAGCCAACAATAATGGTAAGTTAATTCCTTACCATTTCCTTTCCCTTTCTTTCCCAGAATGAAAGAACAGAGTATAACATTAGTGTTACAATCTATGATGGAAAAATCCAGTTAAATTAATCAAGAGTCTACAGCATTGTTTTACTTAGTGTATTTCCCAGAATTGGGTACTTGTGCTACAGCCTTCTACTACATACCATACTGGAGGTTTCAGCTTAAATAGTTTCTCCGCTGCTTGAACTGCTTTACTAACATCATTAGCCAGCATGCTCACGCTGAAGAACTGTCCCACATCCCAGTAATTGTTCATTTTTTCTAGGCTCCCTTTTCTTCCCAATAAACTGTTTAACCGTACACCTGTAAAATTTCAATTGAAACATTTTTTTAAATCAGTAAAACACTAATATATTAATAAGTCTATCAATAAAAGTCTAATAAGATATGATTCAACATTAGTGATAAGAATAAAGAAGAGCAAGTGTTCTTCAGAAAAATATGAAGAGTGCTTAATACGGAGGCTAGGGCTGAAAATAACATCCCCAACGTGGTTGAAACAGCCAGAACTCCTATCACATATGATGCTGAAAAAAAATCTTGTGTTATTTGCCTCCTGATTCTTAGTGTAAGCTGCGTACCTGTTTCCCTGAGATCCGCATTGACTGAAAGAAATCAATGGCTAGAGTTTTAAGCAAATCCACCCAAGAGGAAAGAAATGGGAATGGTTGAAAGCCACTTTTGCATTCTTCACCTTTGAGGTTAGAGTGAATTTCAGACAGGATGTGATTCCAAATATGGTTATCTACTATTAAGCTTCTAAGAACTGTATATCTGTTTCTATCTCATAATTTTTTTTAATAGATGTGTAATGGTGGGTTTTAGCTAGGGTCCACATGGAAGTTGGTTACAGAATTAGTTACTGTCCTGATAGATCTTTCCATGTGATCTCTCAGTTCGGGACGACATAAATCCTGTAGATTCTTCCCTGACATCCCCAAGGAAAGATGAACCACATGACTTAGCCAGCTATGCAATGGGATAATCTCCGCGGTGCGGGAGAGGCAGTTCATGGATAGTGCTGAAGCCAGTCCTTGTTCCCCTCCTACACCTGGAGCCCCTTAGGTGGACCTAGTTACTAGAAAGTTGCACCAAGGCAACAAAATAAAAAGTGGTCCTTCAAGATCCCCGTGTTTTAGGCTGCTACTGGGGACATGTCACTAAAAAGCTTGAACCATGTTCCTATCCACACAGCCCACCTCAATAGACATTTTGTTTTCTTCGCAGTGAGAGGGGCAAAAAACATATCCATGGCTCTACGAGTGGATGCTTACCTATCTTTCTCAGTTCCATTGAGCTTTCAAACTGCTGTCCTTCAACAAGCAGTAAAACTGCAAGGTTAATTCCTGAATACAGTGTTGACTGGAGTTCAAATCCTTTGCGGTACCTGCAGAGAAGAGTCAGGAACTCACATCTCACCGAATAATAAATACTGCATAGTTTTGGTAGATTTTTAAGCTATTAATTTACTGGAAGGACTATATGGCTAGTTAGTGCCTCTGACGCACTGCAAAGAGCACTTGAAATGAAGAAACTCTTTGTCTTACGGTGAGAAACAAAAACCTGGTTAGTTGTATGTCCTGCTACTTTCTGTAGTTTTGTGAAAATAAAACTGGTTACTGCTAAGCTCTTACATGTAATATATGAATAATACAATAAAATCGTGTTCTGAGAAAAGCAATGAAAGTATTAGTCTTCAGTGCAAGTTTCACAAATTGTCTCCAAGTGCTTTGTTTTAAAGCTTCACACTCATTAGAGTTTACTGAGATATTGAGATAATGCAGTTATCAATACTGTTCCTTAAATACAGTAGATGCAGTAAAGTACATCTTTCTATGTCCTAGAGCTCCAAGGTGGGCACCATCCTTGCACAAAGGACCAACATATGTCCCATGAGCTCATTTGCTTTTTATTTTGGCCCTGAAGCAGATTTTCTTTGAAAAGAGTTAGGTGAATTATCCTGTAGTCATTGTATTCTCTCTGTACAGAAGCAAGGAAACGTATCCAAATACCTGGTGCTCAGTAAACCACTTACTCAAATCAAACCATTAAAAAAGTGGAAATGAGGAATTTTTGAACTTCTATATTGTACAGTTCTGTTTTTCATAACTGTAAAAGCCTGAAGAAGTTTTTAAAGAAAGATTTTGGGCTTTCTTCAGTTACCAGTCAATGGCATGATCTCGACTGTTGATATCTTTACAGTCAGAGTCAAGAAACATATCCTTGTATATCCTTCCACACAAGCAAAACATATCTGGAGCAGGGTGATCACATGTCTGCAGGACCTGAAGCATGACTTGTAGTGCCTTCTCCCTGTCACCTGCATTATTTCTTCTGAAATCAAAAACAAAGAATAAAATCAATGATTTCGGATCTCAAACAGTAACTGGAAGATAGTGGAATAGTGTTTTTCCTCTGCCTATTGTCATCCATCATTACTATGTACAGACTTCATTTACAATTATGCTTGCACGTTGGTTGTTTGATAAAAAACGAATGTATTCTCATATCACGGACCCCTACTTCTAGCTCACCTAACTACTGATACAAGCCCAGAATTCCTCAGTGAAAGAAAATCTGTCATCCCACGCAATTCCTCCTCGTGTAAGCAAACAGATTCTGCAGATACTCCAGTGAGAAACAAATGTCTGTTTGGTGATCACTCCTGAAAATGCTCATATAAAGCTGACCATCTGCAACAGCCTGGCTGACAGCTCATTCAGCTATTGTCATGATTTTTATTCTTGAATCCAGAGGCTCCAGAGCCAGTACTTGACAATACTGACTGAGTACAGGAGAAATCAGGTCAATTCTACTTCAGCCAAAAGAGTGAGCAAGCTCAATATGGTGGCTTTGAACTACAAGAAAAATAGAAATTTAAAAATGACCTGTACTTCTCTCTTTATATTCTTCATACTGGAGAAAAATTTGGAAAACAACTGTTGTCATAAACCTTTTTTGTCAAATATGCATCAATTGTATCAGTAAGAAAAAAAATATCAGTGACTGAATATAATTTCAGTTCCTTATTGTCATTAAACTGAACATTCCATTTTTTGCCTCTCTTTGCCTTGTATTTTTCAGTTTAGAACTCACTATTTACTTAGAGCAAAGAAAAATATTTATCTTCAAGAATAAAGCAAATACCTTTTTTTTCTTTTCTTAATCATTTAGAAGACTTAAAACATTTACAAATTTCTTTTCAGAACTGTTTCCAACTTCCTGATCCTTACCCAGGTATCCAAGAACAGGCTTAAAAGTACTAATGCTACTTTGTCAGAAATATCACCAATAACAATTTCTGGTAAATATAGCATTTGTGTGCCCTGGAAGGATAAGTATTTTTTGTAAACTGGCTCAGCTCCTTAGGTAACCAGCTAATGCATTAAGACCAATAAAAACATACTAAAGCTAGAAGAACAACCAAACAAAAAATCCCTCAGGCTTCTATGCACATTAGGCAATGGAGAATATCTAATAACGGATTTTAGCTGTCTGTGCAGCAGTTATCTAGCTCGACTGTCAGTGGCATTGTATAATCAATGAATATACAGATGTTATAATTAAGAAATACACAAGAAAGTTAGGCTAAACAGGTTATCATGCTAAAGAAGAATGGATGGAAAGCTTACCCTTACCCTGGGCTCACTGAGAAGACTCCAAGAGGAGTGATCTCCAAAAGAGAATCTTCCCCACTGGTAGTCAGCTCTTAAATGGAGGTCTAGGAGAGGTGGAGCCAGGCTCCACCCCTTCCCGTAGCACAGGTGAATTGCCTTCACCTGTGATCCCAGGGCTGACTCATTGCTCACCTCAGGTGGTCAATCAGAGGTTCGGGCCGTGATTCAGCAGTTCCCATAGAGGCATACAGAAATTTTCAAAGCAAGTACTTGTATATTTTTAAAACATTTTTACTTCAGATTGACTGCTGCTCCAAAAGTAACACTGGTCATCTCTAATGAGCACACAAGGAGAAAATTTATATCTTTATTCAGTTTCATGGGAAATAAAAAGAAATTTAAAAGTATGGGGGTAAATCTATGATACTAGTAAACGTGCTTTAATCAAACCTGTTCTGAACTAACGAGAGTCTCTGAGCCAAGTTTCACTGTTGTTAATATGAACAAAGAGAATTACAGAATCATTAAGGTTGGAAAAGACCTCTAATGCTATCTAGTCCAACCACCAACCCACCACCACCATGTCCACTAACCATGTCCCTCAGTGCTGTATCCACACAGTTCTTGAACACCTTCAGGGATGGTGACTCCTGGGTAGGATGTGCCAATGACTTACCATTCTATTGGAGAAGAAATTTTCCCTAATATCCAATCTGAACCTCCC
>JAOWBP010000001.1:98539654-98551435 GCA_028571105.1 Tragopan temminckii | reverse complement strand
AGGTCCAAGCTCACCATGCTCAAAGGTGTCTCAGAGAAACTCAAAGGAGTTCCAGGAAAAGTGTTGGAAAGTAAGCCACTTGTTGGGCCACAGTGGCAGAGAGGAAGCCCTCTTCACAGGTCTACATTCTCTCTCTACCTGGTCAGCCAAGTGTGGAGCACTGTGGTCCAGAAAGTGTTGTACAAACAAGTTTTTCCAATGTTTATTCAAGAGCGTACCTAAAGATGAGGATTCAGGAAGACATAGCATAGGGAACCCAACACTCTGTCCTAAAAACAATCCTAGCCTATGACACATTTATTTCATTAATCCATATATTTAGCTAGCAACATGGAAGAAAATAATCAATCATCTCATCTCCATGTTTTTGGACCAACACAATGAAATGAAAATCAAACGCTGTGTGATGGAGTTGGGGATACATGAAATTAAGTATCAGCTGGATACTGAGACCATCCAGACTTCTGTATGCTTTAGGACTGGTAAATTTATTTTCCAGACGTCTCTAGAAATGGGAGGGGAGAATAATTTCACCTTGAGTAGGCCACCTGGTAATATATACATATAGCTTTGTGCTATCATTGGTGTTATCACACAGCCTTACCTTACATCTGTTCTCTCTCCGGGTCTTTCTTCACCACATTTGCTTACATTTAATGCTTTCTTATCAGAGGTCATAGCTCAAGTGCTCCCCTGGAATACTGCTTGTTCATAGATAATCTCACTAACTCCCATTAAGTACTATTTAAAGTCATGGTAGATGCTGATCAGCTGATACTTGAGTTGATGCTTGAAGTAGGGATGTTGCTTAGTCCAGCATGTTTTGGGTGTATCACCTGCACTACTGGTTGGATCAAGCTGCAGCTTTCTCCCTGCCAGGCTTCTCACACTCCCACCAAGCTAATTCAAGTGAGTTGAGATAACTGCTGGACACTAACAATACTCCGCTTATTGTCAGCTCCATGAGGCTATCGTGCTTTCGAGGCTGGGTTTGTTGCAAAGTGATCTCCTTCCTTCCCATGAGTAATTCACAAGTTCATCGTGATCACTGTAGACATATTTTGCTGTTTTCGGAGTGCTTTGTTTGACTATTGGCTTTCAGTGTTAGTGGGATGTGGTTAGCTACATATGTCTATCAACTTCTCTAGCTGACTGCCCAGATGTCTGACAGCTTTAAAACTCTAGAAGAACAACTACAGTAGAAGAAGGACTGGACAAAAACTGAATAGTCAAGACTAGTGTTCTTGAAAGACGTTATTATTACTCTACAAAGCAAGAGACCTGCTTGTGCACCAGAATGTAACTAAAGTTACATACCACTGATAAAGAAGTTATGTTATAACTGAAGTCACTTACATTAATATTTTTATTATTTTACCTTAAGTTAAAAAATAGATTCTGTATGTTTTGTAATGCCTCAGTACTGGTGCTCTTTGTCTTTCCATCAGAATGTGCGCAGCCAATTTGGGTGTTCCCAATTTTGACTCAATGGTTTGCTCATGTTGATTACATAATGACACATATTTCCAAGGCTGTGGTTGGGTGCAGGTGCTACGATCAAGTTCTTGGTGTTTTGATTCTCAGGAGGATCCTCAGAAAATGGAGCATCTGTAGTTACATTTATAATTATAAATCATGCAATGAGATCATCATTAAGTCTCTTTTCATGATAACAGCATGCAACATTTTAAAGCACATGGGTTGTATGTTGGAAAACGCATTTAACAGGAAACACTCCGACATAAAGTGCTCTGAGCATTTTTTAAGCACTGATTTTTGTATGCTTGAAGGTTGTTTTACAGTCATCTCTCCTCTTTCTTCATAGGCAACTCCTTAACAGATTATTTCCAACACTTTTCAAAGAAAGTACACAAACTGTACAGCAAACAAAGGCCATACCTAAGCTATGCACTAATGGAAGAGTCTTTATTTAATAAGTGAAGCTAAAGTACAAAAAAATCTATGGCCACATTACTATTCTGTAAAAGAAATCATCTTTTATTGGCATTACTACCTTATTTTCTTATTAAGGAAATGGGAGTTTGTACACCGTACTGTTTGTTCTACATCATACAACTGGAAATAATAATCAAGTGGCTAAATATTGACTTATTACATTCTTCCCCTATATGCTAGTCGCCAAGTCACGTGACTTGCAGTTTTACTTTGGAAGATGATCAATGATTAACTACAGGCTACACCAATTCCCCGGACAATCGTGTGCAGGTTTCTGCAAAAGGGCATTTGTTTAATAGAGGTGGGCACGCACACAATGATCATTTCTTCTTTTTTAGGTGAATTCCTTTCCACTCCATGCTACTTTTTTCCATATTTTTTTCTTTTCTAGAGCATTTAGTAAATAAACTTGCAGTCTGTGTGACAGAACATAAAAAAAAAAGTCTTTTTTGAAGTAGAAATACTTTCTCTCAAATTCCAGTTGTTCTCAGTCAACATAATTAATTGTTTAGGCTTTTAGTATCCTGAACATTTTCAATTTCTTTACAAAGATGGCAGATGTTTTCCACAAGTTGCTTTGCTCATTCGCGCTATTTTCTATGAAAAAAAAAAAAGAACAAACCAACCAAACAAAAACTGTAATGAACGTTTCAGGCCCAGGAGGGTAAGAATAGCTGATAAAGGGAAAGGTGTGCCTCCCTGCCGTGACTCACCTCCAGCAGGCAGGGATTCCTGTATGCTCAGCAATGGCCACCTTCATCACATTTCTGCATTCAAGAATTGATCTGCACCCAGCTGCCCCTGTGCTGCTGGGAAGCATGCTGGTGGCAAGAGTAAAGGGAAGCAACAGAGGAGGAACTTGGTGAATTCTTCCTTGATCACATCCTCCTGAGAAGTTCATTAGCCATTAAGGACGTGCATGCCCTAAGGTGGTCACTGTGCATCTGTTAGTTATCCATGCACTGTGTCAGGTACTTCACAATCTGTTGACTGATTTCTTTTTTTTTTTTTTAATGTAATGGTCTGTAGGAAAGTCAAAACTTCCACATGCTTCATCTCTTGGTATGGGTGCATGATTAACTCCATGATATGGTTTTAACTCTTCACACTACTATACCATACCACATGCTTCACAGAATATTTCTTTGGAAACCCAATTAAGTGGCTCAGGGAACTGGGATTGTTCAGTCTGGAGAAGAGGAGGCTCAGGGAAGACCTTATTGCTCTCTACAACTGCCTGAAAGGAGGTTGTGTTGAGCTGGGGGTTGGCCTCTTCTCTCAGGTAACAGCAATAGGTTGAGAGGGAATGGCCTCAAGTTGTGCCAGGGGCAGTTCAGGTTGGATATCAGGAAACATTTCTTCTCAGAAAGAGTGGTGAGGCAGCGGCACAAGCTGCCTAGGGAGGGAGTGGTGTCACTGTCCCTGGAGGTGTTCGAGGAACGTGTGGATGTGGCACTGAAGGACATGGTTAGTGAGCATGGTGGTGAGTTGGCAGTTGGACTAGATGATCTTAGTCATATTTTCCAATCCTAACAATTCTATGAAAATAAAACTCTTTTCAGGAATTCTTATAGATGAACGCACATTTTAACATATCACGCTAAGCCATCTCTAATCTAATTCCTAAAGAATTCACTCTACATCTACTGTCATCGCAGCAGTCTCGACTATGACTGCAAACAACTTGGAGGTGACAAAGGTGAGGCTGAAGCAAGTATATGCTTCCTCTGTGTTTTCTATATTACTTATTCTGTCATCTCATTCCTAGGAGTGAAAGGATGCTGAAAATACCCAGAGTTAAAAATAATAAGTGATAAATATAAACTCAGATCATCTTAAAGGCTACAGGAAGAAAGCAGGAAGACAGAAAATGTCACACAGAATTCTAGATTTTTACAGAGTTAATTGACTTAAAAGACAGTTCACTGCTTCCACACCACTGCTAGTGAGAGGTTATTTCTCATACGACATTCTCCTACATAAATATTTTCTATTTATACTTATTTATATGTATTTTCCTTAAGTGTATTACATTGATTTTGCATTGCAGCACTCCACAAAGATGCCTGTCATAATTAGGATGTAAAGAAACAAAACAGAGAAATCCTAGTTCTGAGTTGGGAGATTACATTAACAGTGTGTGCAATTTGGGGCACCACAGTATATAAAGGACACAAAACTGTTAGATAGCTTCCAAAGGAAGGCCACAAAGATGGTGAAGGGTCTGGAAGGTAAGACACATGAGGAGCAGCTGAGGCCCCTGTGTTTGCTCAGTGCAGAGCAGAGGAGCTGAGGGGAGTGAGTCTGTTGTACAAGCCACCAGGGAAGACTTGTAGGTGTGCATTTCTGTTGGAAACCATAAAGCTGTCTGAGGATGGAGCAGAGGAAGACCAGTTAAAGAGGTAAGCTCAGAGTCCTCTCTTCATTTATCCCTTGTTCCTGCAATTCTGCTATTACAAACAATAAAGGGATATCTCATTTCTTGGGCAAATCTTTCTTCTCCCATGACTTGTGTTCCTCTAGAATTCTCCAGAGTTCAACAAAGCTATGGGCATTCGCAGCTCACAGGTGCACATCCTTTTGCAGCAAGGTTATATTTATGCATTGATGCCTTTCCTTGGGAACTGGAATATAGAAAAGTGCCCATTATTTGCTGTCTTTTCTACACATTCCTAAAGATCAAAACATACTGTGTGTAATGACTTGTGAAAAGGTCAGAATGTTTTTTCTTTTATTTTATTAAATATTTAAAAACTTGATTAAAAAAGCAATGCCAACCAAAACAGAGTAAGTAACATTTACAAGACATCTGGGAACACCCGATAAATACTGATAGATTGATGCACACAGTTTTAGAAGTACACAGTGTATCGTTTGGTCAATAGCTACTGCTACTTGGTTTTAGAGACAGCACCTTTAAATCAATAGCTCCTTTTTAATATTTAATGTCCTCATACCATTAGTCTGCTCTTGTGTCCTCTTTTTTATTGCTAATCAAAGCTATTGGCATTGACCTTGACATTTTTCCAGGGTTTTAGTGGCTCGGATTTCACTTAAGTTGGCTGACACGGGAAAAGCTTTTTGTTGATATAAAATTCACCTACATTTTAAGAACTTTGGTTGCACTTTATTATTTCACCAGAAAGCAATTCTGTGGTTTCTTATATGAAATATATGAAAGTCTAAATTAAAATGCTATGGACTCTCCTGTTCTCATTTTATGTAGTAGCCAGATACAGGTAAGGTGACTACTTATGTATCAAATTATGTCATGTCTGCAGGATAACAAAACAAAAAAAGAATTTCGGTTTTTCATTTTCTATTTCCATTACCCAGAGAAGTCATCGGCAATTTGGGTTCCCAATGTGGCTTTGAACCTTATTTGAAAGTGCATTTGAGACTTTTTTTTATTTCAGGATTATTATGCAGCTGTGGTAGAAGGTATCCAAATTCACTGATGAAGTTTTTGGTGATTTATTTATTGTGGAAGATATGTTTATCTTTAAAAGTTCTTATTTTCAGTGGCTGAGTTGGTGCACAGTTATCTGCATCTTGAGCAATTACCTGTGTATTGAGAACAGCATGCGATAATGTTCTGTATGACAAATAAAAGCACACAGCATCTCATCGTTGAAATTAGACAGGTAAGAGTGAGAAGCGAGGATCTGGGAGTGAAAGCACACAGTGGTTAAATAGGCATCAATCCAATGCTGCTTTTGCACACAGAGTGCTTTCCCGTTAATGGTGTTTCAGTTATCTTATCAGTTTCTTCTAGCTGAATCGTAATTTACATAATCCTGCTTGTGTATGTAGGCCAGCATTAGATTGAGTCCATTGAAATGAACATAGCAGTTGTATTAAATAGTTCATTTACTTTTCAGTGAGTCACAGGAAATACTTGAAACAATTTACTTTGTACCAGTAAAGCCTTGTACTAAAAGTTACAAAATAAGTAGGAGCCTATCCAAAGCTTGTTGATGTCATTTAAGTCTTTCCATCAACTGCCATCAGCCTCTTATATAAATGTATGCAAGTGTACAAAGTGTTTAAAAATCAGTATTGGTCTATCCTTCTGCAACTTCTCCTGATGAAAGTAGCTCCCGGAAGCTTCTCTGAGTGTGCCTCTCACTGAAGTAAGTCAGGTTCCTACAGAGCAAGACTTAGGGTTGATGTGTGCTGTTGACCTTCCGCTGGGCTGCATCTGTGCCAGTGAAGTCCAGAGGGTTTTTCCACTGCGGACCTATCTGGACGTGAACTCGGCAGATTTCTGAGTGCTGAGCAGATCAGAAGGAAATGTAGGTGCTATTTGCTTAGGGCAGAGTTGCACATATTCTATGGGAAGGCGTCTGAAGGTCATGACTTTGACCTACAAACCACTGCTTATATGAGCCAGCCCTGCATACATAACTCTGCTGATAGAGGCAGAGTAATTGCCCAGCAACACACCAAGCACTGTTAGCAATGCACCTTACAAACCAGAACCAAAGGTAGACACCCACAAAAGTTAATAAATATGCTGACATGGAAGGAACTGTGGAACAAATTCTATCATTGTACACCTCATATATGTTATATTGTATGCATCTGAACAATCCTTTTTCATATAGAGATCTCAAGACACTTCCCACAGGTAGATAAACAAACTGCAAAGTAGTGACGTCTTGCAAGTGACAGTGAAGATGAGTGGTAGACCTAAACAAAATTATGTTGAATGACATTTTAAGGAATCCTGATTGCAAAATGAATGCTATTTATGTCTGTTGTTTCTTCTGTTACTGCTTGTTTCTCAGTAAATATCACTTTGTCACAATGATTAGCACTAACAAGCTATGTCAGTGTCTTCAGAAGCTGCCAAGAGATACATATATCTGGGTCAATGTTAGGGGTGCACCATGACGGTGTTCCCCTCACATCCCCTGCTGTGATGTGCACAAGGAACTGGAGCAGGGCACAGTACTAAACTAAGCCAGGCAGCAGTGCAAGTCATCCACAGAAGTAGCGACGGGAGAAAAAGCAGCTTCTGCCAAGGGCTCCCACAAGTCAGACTAAATCACAGGAACAACTAAGGTAACACATACAAACAACAACTCAGTTTCACAGTGTTTTGCTGAAGAGCATAGTTAATAGGCTGATACTATCCAAATGCAACTGCATTTCTGAGAAAAGAGCTATTGAGGAGCAGAAATAACATGCTATTGCTATTACTGAATTGCCTCGTGCTCATGGGACACTTCACTCAAAATAGGAATCAGTCATAAGGAAGAGGCCAAAAGCAGAAAAACTAACGCTTTTAATTAAAAGATATCAGCAAAATTGGATCTATACTCTTAGCTCTTCTGTTTAGTTTCAGCACTAGTACACATCCCTCTGATACCTTCAGTGCACCTTTATTTTTATACCTGAAGTTGTCTTTTACTTTGGATGTGGTGATGGAAAGGAGCACAATACATCTGACAGTTCTTATTAAGAAATACTGCATCTGAGCTACCTCAGATTTCAACTACATTGGATCCAGACCAGTATTCAGTCACTTGGAATCATCTCTGTTGCTAATTAAATACTCAGAGGAATATTGAAAGAGCAAGTATTAAGATTTTAAGATTGCACAACAGATGATGGCACTCTGTACAACCTTCACCCAAACTCCCTGCAGAAAGGCACTGTGACGATGTGTTTAACTACATGCTCTCAGACTTCCAGAAATAGGTAAAACTGTATTGCTTTTATCGCTTTGAGTGCTTTACAGATGTGAACTTTTTTTAAAGCATCTGTTTGTAGTAAATAGGTACTATTGTAGTCGCTTTAAGTTTATATAGTTGAGTAGTCAGAATGATTTCCCATGTGTCAGACAGAGAAGATAATGAAGAAAAGGAAAAACCTTCTGAATTTTTGGCAGCTAGAATATAGATGTGCAGTACCTTGCTTGCACATCTGTAATCAGACCATTGGCAGGACTGAGATGAGAGTGGTCAAAATGCCAACCTAACACATTCCTCACCAGGGGTGCTGAGGTGTGAGCTGCTAGACTAGTTCATCCATCTTGTACTTCAAATAGATTAAATGCATTCTTTCTTTATTTCCTTTCTTTGTCTTTCGGAAACATTTTAATCCACACTGCTTGCTTGGATTCTGTGAATGAACGCTTTGTTTGCATCTTTGGTTGACTTGGCTTGAATTAAGAATGATTTCAAGATGACCGCGTAACAACAAAGCATTCCCCACCCAAATATGCAGTGAAAATATAAACCACAGAGCCTAAACAGTGCTATGATATACACCTTCTGTGTATCAAAGAATTACAGCGTGTTCTTCATAGAGGCCAGCACAGGAAGAAATGCCTAATGATCATTAGATAACAAGGAAGGCTTTCTGCCAGGAGGCAAGACAGTGGGAGCCATGACAGAGTCCAGAGAGCAATCAAGTGATTTCTCCTGAGACAGGATTTGTTCCTGTGTTTAAGTTAGCTGAAACGATTTATCTGTGGCACTCTCAGTAAAGGTTACAGTGTTAGAAAGATGTCTTGTTTTATGGAGTGTGGAGAGTGGTGGTTTTTTTTTTGTTTGGTTGGGTGATTGGTTTGGTTTTTTTTGTTTGTTTGTTTTTTGTTTGTTTTGTTTTGTTTTGTTTTGTTTTGTTTAATTTTCACTTGGATATTACAAATTAGGGAATGAGGGGACATTAAATTTCAAGTAGAAGGAGTTTTGGTGGCTTGGCTGCAATTTCAAAGCCTTAGAAAAAAATCAGTGTAGAAGCCCCTGATTGTAGAAAATAATAATCCTTTCTTTGGAACAAGCTTATTTTGACTGTTTCTGTTTGCATTTGAAGTTCAGTGTATATGTTGGTGTCTTAATCTTCCAAGGGAAACTTCAAGAAATGCAAAATTATATTAATTTAGCATTAGGATCATAGAATCATTGAATGGCTTGGGTTGAAAGGGACCCCAAGGATCATCAAGTTCCAACACCATCTGCCACAGGCAGGGCCACAAACCTCCAGATCTGGTCCTAGACCAGGCTGCCCAGGGCCCCATCCAATCTGGCCTTGAACAACTCCAGGGATGGGGCATCCACAACCTCTCTTGGCAGCCTGTTCCAGCACCTCATCACACTTTCTATGAAGAACTTCCTCCTGACATCCAATCTAAACCTTTACTCCTTGAGCTTAAAACCATTCCCCCTTGTCCTATCACTATCTACTCAAGTAAAAAGTTGATTCCCCTCCTGTTTATAATCCCCTTTTAAATGCTGGAAGGCTGCAATGATGTTACCCCATAGCCTTTTCTTCTCCAGACTGAACAAGCCCAGCTCCCTCAGTCTGTCTTTGTAGGGGAGGTGCTCCAGCCCTCTGATATCTTCATGGCCCTCCTCTGGACCCTCTCCAACAGCTCCACATCTTTCCTGTACGGGGGGCCCCAGACCTGGATGCAGTAATCCAGGTGGGGCCTCAGAAGGGCAGAACAGAGAGGAACAATCACCTCCAATTCTTAGGATCAGGCAGGAGTGGCAAGCTTATTCCCTGAATTTCATCCCTATTCTGGAAAAATCAGGAATCCTGTTGAAGCCTAAATACGACCCTTTGCTAAGACAACTGGAAAAAAACGGAGACAAGGAAGCTAAAAGAAATGGAAAAGCAGAATAAAGGGCTGCAGAAAACTGGAGGAGAGACTTCATGGTCATGGTGTGCAAGTTTGGTGACCCAGGGACACAGCAGGTAATTTGACTTTAAAAGACTTGTCCTTCCTTCTATAAGGAAGGTTTGTGTGAAGGAGTATCTTGCAGCCTGTGAAAGTTTATTGAAGAGCATAAAGTAAACAAAAGATTATAGGCGTCTGCTTTATTACTCAAGCCGGAGTGTGACATGCTATTTTCAACACCCTCATCAAGGGTGAGCTCCAGAGTATAGCCAGCCCAGAGAAGCTTTGTTCCTTAAATGTGGGTTTTCAAGGAATAGACGAGTGATTGCTCAAGCATGAAGAGGACAGACTTTTGAACAATAGCTGATACTTAGTAAACAGATGGGTTCTGGCTTATCCTTTCCCTTGGTTCACAGTCCCCTTAACTAGCCAGTTTCAATCTTCTCAATCTCATTCTCAGCAACAAGCAAGAATTTCTTAACAAAGGCTAAGCATTGTGCTTCTTTTAAATTTATTCACGGATATCACTGAACTTCTGGAAAACCTCCATTAGATTAACCAGTTTTTAAAAATTTTATTCCAGTTTGGTTTACTTTTGGCGACATCAAATATGTGGCCATAAATAGGTCTCACGAAGCTATCTTCACAAGGATGGCTGACCTCAGCTCTGCCTAGAATATTCTCGGCTTTTGTGTACTATTTCTGATTTACCTTGCAGCCACAGACCTGCAGTAGGAGATTTCACAGTGCTACGTCCCAGTGTTCTCACTCAGGAAAAGCAACAGAATAGCACTTAGATGCTTCGTGTGAATTCTAAGGTGGTGAAGTTGAGCAGTCTGAGACCCTTAAAAGAAGAATGTCATAAAAGCTCCAGTGTGCTGGAAATATTATTGTTGATGTTGAAAATTTGCTTGGATACTATATCAATGGGCTCTACAGAATGTGCTCCAGAAAATGAAATAAACTAAATATTTGCACATGCTTGAAAGAGAGTGAGTCAGCAATAGAGTGCTAGTTAATCAGAACTTAACAATGAGCAACATTGTGATGGGTTTTGCTTTGACCGTGGGATTCACCACAATTTTCTCCTGAAGTTAAGTAATGGGCTTAACTAGAAATTCTTTTGCATAGAAGAAGTACAACAAGAGATTGTTTAACAAGATTACTATTTTAAACTGAGGTATATTTAAAGAACTAGCTGGAAACAACTTCACATCTGCTCCTGATACCTCACTTGGCTGCATATAGGTTTTGGAGAGAGACTGATTGGCTAAAAAGTCTCTTGGGCTATGTATTAACTCCTGCCTAGAAAAATGGTGCTGCCCAGACAAGAGGAAAGAAGGCAGTGAACGGAATCAGAGAGTGACAAGCCAGAAGAAATATTTTTTAAACCATTCCCAGAGTTTAGAATAGTCAAACAACTCAGTTTTCCCATTTGTCTCAGTTATCCAGATAGTCATTTTGATATCCTGCCACATTACGCATACAAGCTAGTAAAATGAATACATCCTGTCCATAAAATAAAACAATCAGTCACAGAGTTGAGTCTCTACAAACAGATAAACAGCACTGTTCAGAAGTAAGCCAGCATCAGAAGTTATACAGCCATCCGTATCAATAGCATTTTGGGAGAAGTCCAGATCTGTCAACACATGTAGTATATATATAACATGTAGTATAATTAAACAAATATACCAAAAGAGTTTGGATTCAACCCATTCTTGATGAAGATAGAAAATTGTTGGTTTTCCCACACAGAATATAGAATGTTCAGTTTGCATGTGATCTTATCCTGGAAATATGAATTGTTATTGTGAAATCCATTAGTAAATGTTTGCTAAAGAGGGAGAACTTTGATTAAGTTTTTCACTGTTTATTCACTAAGAAATTCTGGACCATGATTTCAAAACAGATATGCCATACCTGAAATACTTCACAAAAGTAGCAAATCTTAATTAAGAAATACTTTTTATAGGCTACACAGCTATTTAACCAACAACCTAAGGTAGATTTGAATGCTAAATCTGCTATTCAGTGGATCTTTCTTGAATGAATCTTCACATATGCATAGAATCATAGAATGGTTTGGGTTGAAAAGGACCACAATGATCATCCAGTTTCAACCCTCCTGCTATGTGCAGGGTCGCCAACCACCAGACCAGGCTGCCCAGAGCCACATCCAGCCTGGCCTT
>JAOWBP010000001.1:98518592-98533018 GCA_028571105.1 Tragopan temminckii | reverse complement strand
TGCTTGGGCAGGGGGGTTGGACTCGATGATCTCTGAGGTCCCTTCCAACCCCTACAATTCTGTGATTCTGTGAACAGGGACACCACAGCTACATCAGGTTGCCCAGGGCCTGATCCAGCCTCTCCTTGAAAGTCTCCAGGGATGGGCCATCCATCGCATCTCTGGACAACCTCTGCCAGGGCCTCACCGCCATCACTGTAAAAGATTTTTTCCTTACATCTAAAGACGTTTCACTTATTGTTGCTTTGCAGTTTCTCCTAAGTCACTTCAATGAAGCGCATCTGGGACTTGATTCACACAAGAAGCCCCTCTGCCCTTCTCTCTACACAGGAAACCACTTTAAGAGAAGCGTGACAACACCGTACATGCCCCCCACCCACAGCACGCACACCTGAAGCAGGAGCAGCAAGCAGACGGCACGGTGCTGCGCAGGCTGCACGGGCCAAAGCACTCCCCGGCAGCGCTGACACCTGCGCTCAGCGCTCACAACGCGGGCAGGCCGCTCCGAGAAGCCCGTAGCGCTGCAGGTGCGGGCCCGGCTGCCGCAGCCCGGGAAGGGCGGACAGCCGCTTCCACCCGCTCGCCCCGACCCCGGCGCCGAACCCGCCTCCCAGCCGCTACGCCGCTGCCCTCACCTGGTGGCAGAGGATGGTCCGCTGCACAAGGCGGGCGTAACCGTCCAGGCGCACCCCCGAGTTACTGCGGCTCCTCCTCGCCTCGTCTCACCGCCCGGCCGCGACGGGCGCGCCGGCAGCCGGAGATGGCGGCGGCCGATTCACTGTGTGCGAGGCGGGCGGCGCGCCAGCCCTCCCAGCCCGCGGCCCTTCCCCCCTGCCGGCGGCCGGGCGGGGCCCTACGCCGCTTCCCCTCAGCGCCCGCGGTCCTACGCCGATACCCGGCGGAGCGGAGCGGAGGCTGGGCGGGGCGGGACAGGGAGCGGTGCCACTTTTCTCCCAGATAAAGGGTTGCTATGGCTACGCTGCTGGCAGCACACAAAAGTCCGAGTACCGAACGGATACGTATTTTGTACAGCAGCTTAGAGTTGCAAAGCTTTCTATGAAGTACCATGAACTGGAAGCGGAACAATCACAGAGTTGTTCAAATCAATTTTTTTTTTTTTTTTTTTTTTTTTTGGTATTTATGACCTAAGAAAGCTGTTGAGCTAACCCAAATTCGCTTAGGCAGCTGCTCGGTCCCCACGCCCCCTGGTGTGCAAGTGGTTTTTCAGCGCCTTTATTGATGATATTCACTGGGCTACACCAACAGGCTGCTGTGAGCGTGAAACTTTACTACGGTACGCCTATGGCAAAGTAAGAAGAAATGCCCGTGCCTAGGAATAAATCAAATAAGAATGATTAAAATAATCCCAGCGTAAGTTATGGTGCAAAAATAGAAACGAATGCAAGCTGTGACCGTAGAATATACTTTTTACTACAGAATTGCTGAAGCCAAACTCAGCCGTGTCCTAGAGGAGGCTCAGGGGAGACTTTATGACTCTCTACAACTGCCTGAAAGAAGGTTGTGGTGAGCTGGGGTTGTGGTTGTGGTTGGCCTCTTCTCCCACGTAACAGCAACAGGACGAGAGGGAATGGCCCTAAATTGTGGCAGGGGCAGTTTGGGTTGGATATTAATACAGATTTCTTCTCAGAGAGTGGTAAGTCAGTGGCACAGGCTGCCTTAGGAGGTGGTGGAATCACCACCCCCGGCGGTGTTCAAGAACCATGTGGATGTGGCACTGAGGGACACGGTTAGTGGGTATAATGGGGATGGGTTGATGGTTGGACTACATGATCTTAGAGGTCTTTTCCCGCTTTAATGATTCTATGATTCTTTTACTCATGGCATTCTTATGGAAGAGTTTCAGCAGACTGGAGGGACAAGCACTGACTGGACAGACTTATGTCAGACCTTTTCTCTGTGAAAGACAGGTCTGCTTGAGCCATGAAAGGTGAAATATGATATGGACACAAAAAAGCAAGGGCCATGCCAGCACTTTCTTCGTGAGGTGACATACTCCAGCTCACATCATTTGAAGAACTGTAACACAATCCAGTATAAGGACAAACTTAGCTAAAAAAAAGACAAAATGTATGTATTTTGTATTTACTTGCTGTAAATTTATTGTTGTTTTTTTTTTCTTTTTACAGTTGAAAATATAAATACAAGAACATTAAATAAATTTACAAGAAACAGTGCAAAGGCAATTTGCCAACAGTTAAAGCATTCACAGAAAAGCATTCTAGCTACTAGCATTCCAATACCTTCTTTTACTAACATGCAGTTAAAACCCTGTGGATAAACACAACAAATGCTTTGAATTCTCACTTTAAAGGCATATTCTGCATAGTCTCAGACATGGGTGACCAAAAGAATCCAGGCACTGCATTTAGAACCTCACGAGTGTTTAGTAATTTAGAGGTTCAACAACCACGCCAGAGCCCCAGAAAGGTGTTTCACCAATGTATTTTGTTGAGAAGTGTTTCCAGAGATCCCTACTGAGTCCTCTGGGAAAGCAGAACTCTTTCTCCCGCCCAGTGTGCATCTGCCTCAAAAAGCCCCTTTCCAAGGGTTGGCACTCTGCAGTGTGGCACTGGCTTTTGTTCTGGCAGTATCCAGCCTTTCCACAAGAACCCATGGAGCAAAAGAAAGTCACAGCTGCACACTTGTCTAAGAAGCAGGCACAACCTGTGCTCACACTGTTCAGAATCTTCACAGTGTTGTATGGGCTCTATTTTCTTCCAACTGTTGCGTATGAGGAGCCAAAAATCCACCTTTTTTCAGAGAAATATCACAGAGGAAATTAAATGATGATTCAGGAAGTAACCGAGGTGGGGCCTCAGAATTTGGTTTGCCAAAGAAGGACCAAAATGCAAGCAGAAATAGATTGTAACTGCTCAAGAGTTGCCCCTTAAAAAACAGACATACAACAAAACAAACAATTTACTAAGCTACTAAATATAACAGCATTATTTTCTGTATTTTTTTTTAATTCAAAAAAATAACACTTTTTTTTTTGTTGTTTTGTTTTAAATCACTGCAGATGAGAAATGGCAGTGCGTTTAATATGTGGAACTCAAGATAAAATATTGAACCTGGTGAAATCAACGGCAAAAGCTCCCACCAACTACTAAGATAACTTAGCTACATTTAATAACTTACAGGTGACTTTATTCATCACTCCCTCATTCTTAGTGCTCTACTTTGATGACACTCAGTTTCTCTACCTCTGTGTGCTGCAGTGAAAGAGGACACTAAGAGTTAAAAAATAATGGTGTTCACATATACAGTTCTGTCTCTGGTAAACCACAGTAAGTGATTTTACTAACTGAACACATTAACTTCTGTATCATTCTGTTAATTATTTCAATTAAAGACAAATGCAAGGTACAATAAAAGTTAAAACAAAATATCAATTATTTTTCTATACAAAAGAATATTTAAATTTATATTACAAGAAATAAATATAAAACTACCACTAAGATATTTAAAGGCTGGCATTCTCCTCCTTATGTACAGCACTAATCTGCAACTCTAACATACAAAAAGTTGAAGACAGTATAGCTAACGTTTTTAAAGTTAACACACAAGTTGTAATTTCCTACATTTATACAATACTACTATGGATTATATCCAGATACTTAGTTGTACTGAAAAAAGCCTAAACAAAACCTTCCTTTAAGCATAAAAATCCTCAAAAGTCTCTAATGAAGAATCAAAATAGAAACATGCCAGCTGTAATTCGACATCCGAAATGCCTTGTCAGAACAGGAGCTTCCTCCCCACTTTTTTTCCAATTAATAATCGTCTTTGTCAAGCCATTACATGGCTGTCTGGAAGTTTCAGGACAATATATTAAATAAAATCAGTCTTTGGTCTTCTCACATTATGTAAAACTGTTGAAGTAAATCTCTACTTCATACTGTAAAACAGTGTTCTGTTCAAAAGGGAATCACATTTTCTCAGCAGAAGGTAGGCTTCCCCTCTTTGAAGTCCTTCTAAGTGAGATACGGCTATTTTGGCTGCCAGTGTCATCCTTTTCTTGAAATACAAGTTGTTTGCCTGAAAAGTCCTGAAGACACACATCACCATTCTGCACACTGAAAGAAATACCATTCTTCTCACCAGAAAGATGGCCTGTAGAAACAAAAAGTCATCCCCTTTCAGAGAAGGTCAGAATCAGAAGTCTCAGGTACTTTTACAGTGAGTATAGGGAGCTCATGCTATCTCATTTCATCTCTGCAATAACTTCAAGATGAGGATTTCTCTGTACACACTCTTATATATTTACTCTGTGTGAGAAAAGTAAGATCTGGGAGACCTTAGTATATTGTACACACAAAAAGATTTCACATTTTCAACCACAAAGGTCACAATTCTGAGAATGTAGACTTAGACTTGGAATCAGTATCACTAGATAAGATGCAAAATACTTCTAACTCCCGTTTTGCATTAACTACAGTTAAGTTCAAGTTTCTCAGTTTTGCCATGGATATGAAATAAACTTGGAGTAAACATGGCAGGTTTTTTTTTCCCCTTTGAAATGCACTCAACTTGCAACATTTATTTCTGGAGAACAATCAGAATGTGACCTTGTTTCAAACACTTTTGCAAGCCATATTTAGATTGAAAAATCTTAAACATTTCTGTGTCCCTACAGTGAACATATGTAATACCACTCTTGAATTAAGCCTCTTAATGGACTGGAATACCAGCTCCACAAATGCTCAATTCACTGGATAGAATTTCCTACATCTATGCACCACACTCTAGATAATTATTCTGAGAAGTAGGATATTTTTATTATAAATATTTGCACAAATGCTTTCAGTTGGTCTTTCTTCTTTTTCTTTTTCCTTTTTCTATTATTTTTCTTTCTCAGAGAGTAGGTAAGTTTAAGAGATGTGCCACCATCCTTATATCACATCTATCACGAGATGAAATCTATCAAGATGGAAAACCCAAACCAGAACTAGTATTTCTTCTGGGAAAGGATCATTTTAAACATGAAAATTGAGTTCACAAACACAAATGCAATACATTTAAATTAATCTGTTTTAAATAACAGAATTAATCAAAACACACATTTAATAGTGTTATTTGTGTTACCATTTGTATCACTTCACAAACCAACATCGCCATGATTGGCTACTATTAAATCTACTGAGAAGACAACAGTCAGTGCAGAATCTAATTTCCATTTATGGTTTTGTGAAAAGAAAAACACTGGTGAGAAACATCAAGTCAGTGAAAGATGAGTTTATTACGGGAACCAAAAATCTGATCTTCCTTGGTACATCTGACAAGAAAGGCGCTTACAGCAGCTTTTGGTAAATAACAGCCTTATTAATGAATATCCCCTACTATCTGATATGTAAATCAACAGATCCCACTAAGCATAATATGGATACTTTAAACCTTTGTGTACCATCTCCTAAACCAGATGTGTGATATTATTTGTGAGGAAATCTGAAATATTTTGACCTTATATTATTATTATTGACCCTATATTATTATTATTAATATGAATAATAATTCCTAGAATCATAGAATAGCTTGGGTTGGAACAGACCCCAAAGATCAAGTTCCAACCACCCTGCCACATGCAGAGCCCACCAATCTCCAGATCTGATGGTACTAGAGCAGGTTGCCCAGGGCTGTATCCAACCTGGTCTTAAACACCTCCAGGGATGGGGCATCCACAGCCTCTCTGGGCAGCCTGTTTCAGCACCTCACCACTCCGTCTGTAAAGAACTTTTCCCTGACATCCAAAAATTGGTCAGCAATTCACTTTAAGTTAGCAGGAAAGAACATAGCATTGCAATGATACATACCATTTCCATTTGCATGCACTGAATAATCATTATTCATTAGCACTGTTGTAGAATTAGTGGAGTTACTGTTTGATTGCAAGGAATTGGAAGAACTGGATACCCCTTGGTTTACAGTCTGCTTCTTTAAACCGTTAGTAGCAGTTCTGCTCCAGTCTACAACAGATAGATAGTAGAGAAAATTGTGCAACTCATAGAAGCATTAACGTAGTTTTCTAAACAGAACAATATTCTGCAAAGAATATCATAACTCTTGATGTTTACAATTATTACTAATAATTACAATTATTAGTATCTAGTTTGGTTTTTTTTCTGTTTAACCCCTTCTTAAAGCAACAGGCTGTCTTAGTTTTATAACTGTGTACCAGATCAGAATTTTCCAGCAACTAAAGAAATGACTGAAAAGCATACAGCTTTATGAGAAGTCAACTACTGAATAACAAAATAATCAAACCTATTTCTACTTTTTTTTTTTTCTTTTTGTTTAAGGTTTTCTTTACCTTGTGTTTTTCTGAAGTTGCTGGCAAAACTACAATTAAACTGGAACATATCTTAAAACTTCTAATCATGACCAGAAGTCTTCTTCAAAGACATGCCCATGAACTGCAGCAGAAGAGACCAGCTGCAGTTAACAACTTAATGCAAGAACTGCATTAACTGCTATCTTTAAAGAGTATAATTTCAGAGGTCTGTTATACTTTGGGAAATAAATTATGTCTGCAACTAGAACAAAATAGTTTATTGAATTTAATAAAAAAGCATATTATTAAGCGCTAGGAACTTTGTGTATAAATTCTTTGGAAGAAGGAAAAAAAAAAAACAACAAAAACATTTTCATGTCTACCAGAGTTTTCAGCTAGCCTGAATTTTCCACAGCACAGATATCTTCTCCACTGCTTACGGACATTCTCCTTTGTTACGCAATAGAAGATGAAAATGAAGAACCCTGCAAAACAATGACATTTATGATAAACAACGTTTTCTTTTTTTTTTTTTTTTAATTTCTAATCAAAAGTTTTCTTTAGTGAAAAAGTTAACAACTCTGAACACTGAGAAGTACTATTCTACTGAACACAGATGGAAGGAATCATGTATACACAAATGCAAGAAGAACAAACCAAGTCCACAAAGTGAATAAATTTTCTCCTTTCAAATATGAAAAGTTCTGTATAAACCTGAAGTTTACTTTGCATTTTTGGAAAATCATTCAAAGCAATGTCAAACAGAGAGTGTGATATGACACTGGGAGGCTGTGCATTTCTCAGTACCTGGTGTGACACTGTTCCATCTGTTAACCAGTTGCCTGTGACCAACCATAATCAAACCAGTAAAGCTTATAGATTTATTACTTGGAATGCCAGCTCCTGAAGCATCATTACTGACCTTTCCAAAAATTAAAGGAGCTATTAATAGGTCACAAAACCACTGATATGTCACTTAGAGTATTCGTACAAAGAAAACATTGCATACCTAAAATATTAGATAAGTGGTTTCCCTGTTACAACAACTTCAAAACCTAATATTTTCTGTAAGGGATGGGGCTCACCCCTGTCTCTTGTCAGCATCACATTACAGACTTTACCCGCTTTACATTCACTTTTAATGACCGTGGAACACAAATCTACCTGTTCATAAGAACCCCTCCCCATTGTTTTAAGAATGGAACTTGGTCTTTGCATCATTTTTCAGCTGCAATGTGTCCCTAAGAACATAAGTGTTAAGCTTACAATGAATGAAAAAGAGCATGAAAGAAAACTAACTACTGAGACTAGCACAGAGTTGCATGCATGTTATGTTCGTGCTGTTTCTAAAGCCAGTTAAGCATGTAAAATCTCACTAAGAGAGATTACTCACATCTTCGGTAGCTTAAATATCTTATCTTTGGCTTTCAGAATGAATATTTGTATATAATGACATGATTCTATACTGAGACGGTTCTATACCACTTCCGAATACAATTCTGAAACACTGGTATAAATTTACCAAATTGTAGTACTCAAAAATCAACATACTGATGAGAGCAGCTATAAACACGATCTGCTATAATGGAAAAAATAGTGATAGAAAATGACAGAATGAGATTTCTGCTAGCTTGAGAATTACTAAATTGGGCATGTGAACCAGAAACATCTCTGAGAACTGCAGCCAGTCTCTCTGAAGTACAGCTGGGTACCTAAGAATCAGAGACATCTTGATACTAAAAATAAGGGTAAAAACAAGGAACTGTAATTGCAACTTATCTGCAAAGGTGAAAAATACTCTGAAACAAAGGGGAAGCTCTCTGAAAAAACTGAAATCAGTAACTGCTGTTGTCTGTATTTGCCAAATGTACATATAAGTAGTCTGGGAAAAGAAAAATTGTGTCTGAAAAAATAGGAAACATCATGATCTATTGGCTACTCACACGAAAAACAGAAATTACAAGCATCTATTAGCTGCTTCAAGTGTAGAGTTCTACACCCTCTTATGTCTTTGTGATTAAAAATGACTTGTTTTCTATATATGCATGCATACATATACATACACATACGTATCTGCTATTTTACTAGTGATAGTTTTTGCAGTAAACTATAGTAGAAATCTTCTCAATACACTTGCTGGTGCTATGGAATATTTATATTGTAGTGCATTGTAGCAGCCCTTACAAATGGTGGAGTGAGCATCTGAGTGCTGCTCTGAAAGTAATACCTCCTATTTTATCATGTTGGCCCATAACATCAGAGGCAAATGTTGGTGCTAGGGCAGTAGAAGTTGAACTTTCCCGCCAATATCACATTACATTTTGTTGCTGTGTGACAGATGGCAGCAGAGAGGCACTCTGACACAATGGTGTATGGAAGTGTTGGTGAAGCAGAGGTGTGCCACTGAAGTCCTCCATGCAGAAAAAATGGCACTGACTGACATGTCTGCTGAACATTTATGGAGACCGAACAATGGCTGTCAGCACAGTGAGGTGGTGGGTGGTGCCTTTCAGCAGCAGTAACAGCAAGATGAAAGACAAGCCACATTCCATTACTTGTTCATCACTGACAAAAGTGCATAGCTAACGGTGGTGACTATGTTGAAAAATAGTGTTTTGTAGGTAAGAATTTTCTCTATTAAATTCTCTATTCTATTTCTTGTGCTCTTTGTTTCCATGGAAATAAGAAGCATTACTTTTGGATTGACCTACTTGCATATACACATACACACACCTTTCTTGTAATACTTTTGCAATAGCTTGATATATATTTGTTTTATTAATCATAAGCACGCTTGCTAGTGGTCATTTACAGTACCCTGTATTAAAGTAAGCAACTGTTTGAAATAATGCCTCTGTTTCCTTATGTACTATGGAGTCTTGCAAACTTACTGTCATGATTTCTACTCTATGGCCAGAAAACCATTTAGGTTGTGACATATATCCAGTAGGGGAGTAGTATACACAGAGCTGCAATTTGAATTGCTTTAGTCTCCCTGGGAAATTATTCCACCAGTAATCTAAAGTACATTCAAAGAGAAATTTGGATTCAAAATACTATAGGAAAATTTAGGTACACTCAGATAACAGCATGCAGCTACGGTACCTCATATTTATACAAAAGCTTTTGAAGCCTCTGAAATCTGCTTTAGAATATGTCCAGTAGTATCCCAGCGTCTGCAGAGCTGCATGCCTTCATATCTATTAAAGGCTATGCTTATGAGGAGATATTTTAGATACCACAGCCTTGCTTGTCTTAATGGCCCTTTGATGAATGTCAAACCTCACCCACATGACTTAGTTGTAAATTGGGAAATAATACAATTTATGTAGTGAAAATGGTATTATTTTTTTTTTGAACACTTACAGTAACTGAGTATTTACAATTAATCTCTTGACATACTGTCATTTTCCATGGTATCTGGTTTGCATATATTTAAATTATAATATGGATATAAATATACTATACATGTAATTAGTAGATAGCCTTTCTATATCTTACTGTAACATAAAATTACAGTGAAGCAGTATAATATCTAATTTAATTAACTTGTTAAAAAACTTACCAAATTACAACTTTGTTTCTGAATTACAAAAGTACCACTTTCAAATCTTTCAGATGTTTTGTTCATTGTAGTGTTGGCAGTAAGCTGACACATAAAAGCATAAACTTACCTTGCAAAGTGTTGAAGATGGTAAAGAGGTAGGTAAAAACCTCATTTACTGTGAAGAAAGCAAATCCCCAAGTAATTCCCAACAAAAATGTGAGGCCAGCAACACTCCGAAGGTCTTGAATACTTGTTTTTCTCTGAGCACCAAGTTGTTTTTTCTTTTTTATGCGACACAGCTGGATCAGCACAACAATGAACATGCTGATATTGATCAGGAATATCACACAGAAGTATCCCACAGCAGTAATATAGAACACAATTCTATTTTTAATCCAGCAGCTAAAACACAAGAATAAAGTCTGTCAGCTATCAACGGAAAAAGAAATTGAAATAAATACAAGATAAAGCTGTATCTTGTTTTAATTTCAAATCATTTTTGCTTCATTAGTAAAAAGTCGTGGGGGATTTTTTGTTTTTGTTTGTTTTGTTTTACTAAAAGCTGAGTGCATTGATATAGGCAGTTACCACAAAGCATGTAACATACTACAGAGCTATACTATTGCAAAGCTCTCTCTCTGCTTCCTTCCCTCCCCCACCTTTAAAGAAAAGCAATTTACTAGGATCCCACCCCCTCCGTTCCCCCCTCAAAAAAATAAAGCAAGCACCTCCTTTTATTTAACTTACAATTCATCAGGTCTGGTTTTTGAAACCCTCCCAGTGGATATAAGTCCATAATTATCTGGTGAAACTGCCAACACAATAGCCACAACTACTGCTGGTAATCCTAAAAGATTAGACCAAATACATAAGTGAAAAATCGTGACAAATACAATATTATAACTTGAAACTAAATGGGGCATTCAAGCTGTGCTCAAGAACACAACCTGGAAAGAAACCAGAGATCCTCTCTGCAGCTAGCCCCAAATTTTCTCACTTAGGCAACAAATAGTGTTACACATCCAACTGATTTAAAGCACTTAATAAAGCATACTCAATTTTATTTCTTATATCAATTTGAAGAAAACAATTCTATTGATTTTAGTGCCTTTACTAGTGTTTAACTCAAGTGGCCGAAGACAATAACAAGGGCCCAAATCTCTTCATCCTTGAACCATTACATCTGCCTTGCCACTTTTTGTTACTAACAGTGCTACTCCAGAAATGGAATGTATATATTCAATTCCATTTATTTTCAAAACAGAACTGATGCCATCTGTCTAGCTAGTGGAAATAAGCCCTTTTGAAGGGGACAGACTCTTTACCAAAATCTATTGCGACAGGACAAGGGGATATTGTTTCAAATTATAAGGGGGGAAATTTAGACTGAATATAAGGCTTTTTGTTTGGTTGGTTTTTTAATGATAAGGGTGGATGGTAGATGTCCTGTCCCTGGAGACTTCAGGATCAGGCTGGAATGTGGCTCTGAGCACCCTGATCAAGCTGTAGGTGCTCCTGTTCACTGCAGGTGAGTTGGAATAGATGGCCTTTAAAGGTCCCTTCCACCTCAAACCATTTTATGATTCAAATTTGGTTCTGTTATATTTGCAAAAGGAAAATCCATTATTCACTTACATTGCAACAGCCTCAGTTTTCCACATTGCAAGTTGAGAACACCTGCACTTAGGGAGGAGTTCACTACTCAAAGTTGGGATTCATACAATCAGATTTTCTGATAAAGAATACTTTGTAATTGATAGTAGTAACATATAGCAACTGCTTCTCTTTCATTTCCAAACTGTGTCACCTTTGCAGAAATATTTGGTGAGTTGATACATGTATCTAGAATCCAAAAAGTAAATCCAATACTTACCCCAACCAACAATGCAAAACTTAAGAATGTACTTCCGTATATAGGTATTAAAGACTTTCACAAGTGCAAGATACATGTGGAAAGCTTCTAGGCCCATCCAGGTAAAGGAAACCAAGAGAAAATAGTGAAGAAATACAGCAACTGCAATGCATAGGCCTCGTGTGTTATACAACGCAATCCATGAGTCAAGGAGGAAAACTAGGTTGAGTAGAAGTAGTGCAGCACACAGCTGGATTAATATTTTGGACGGATAGTCTCTCCGGATTTTCCTAAAAAGCAAATTAGTGAGATGACATCAATTGTTCTTGTATCCCTGGCTTATTTTCTCTCCTGTATTCTTTAGTCCACAAATGCCAAGAAAAAAAATGTATTTATATATTTTCATTTATATATAATTATTCTTACATTGAATTTATACATGGGACAGAATGTTTTAACGTATTTCCAAATTAACAGTCTATATGAATAAAGTCTGTTATAGAAAGATTACACAAATTTAAACAATAGCTTTGATTCCTAGATATCAATACCTCTTTTTTTTTTTTTTTTTTTTTTTTAAAAAAAACATTGTATGTTAGGTGGCTTCTTGCTATATTACTTTTAAAACACAAAATGAGTGTTCTTTAGTGCTATCCTAGATATTAGGCTTTTGACTAGGCTTCTAAAATCTTGATAGAGCCAAGTATTTATTATTGATGGGATAATGAGAGAGTAAACGGGTGCCAAATAAATTCTAGGAGGATTTCCAAAACACATTGTGGAAGAGTTAACAGTTAAACCTCAAACATCTTAACAAAATGTTCCAACAAAGACAAAATTGTGCATTATTAATAGAGACAGCATCCAAAACTACTGGAAAAGACTTTGCTGTGAAGACTACGAACAATTGTAATTGAAGACTAATAGGCTGAGTTGAATAGATACTTACTCAAAAGCTATGTAAGTCACAAGAGTAATAGAAAGAAAAATTGCAGACAGACCACAGCCTATATAGGATATAAAAGTCAGTACCAATTCTTGCGTGGGACTTAAAGGAGTATTTCCATACAAATTCTAAAAGGAAAAGAGAAGTTGATTTCAGAGAGCAAACTTATGAAATGGAAAAACACATACAAAGAAAAAAAAAAAACACCCTAAAATGCACAAAACAAACAAACAAAAAAGCAAACTATTTTCTTCATGGATCTTGTAAAAGGTTTGTTGGAAAACAGAAGTGTCAATATAACTGTGGAAGTCTGATTAAAATAATTTTAAATTGGATTTATCCTAACTTTTTTTTTGTACGGAATATACAATGGCCTGAATGTATGAGCTGCAGTTTAATAAGCACTTAGGCAATTTTTACTTTAATGGAACTCACGGCCTCCATTCAACAAGCACCTTAAGGGCACTACTAATTTTACAGCTCCATGTACTAAGCAAGAAGTGAACAAAACTGAATTAGTATTTATTAAGTTGTGTGTATTTTCTGAATCCTCATTTGCTGAATATGAGGCATGTTTTAACATTATCTTGAATCGAGATACGTAATTTTTGAAATACCTACCATCAAAACTGCAAAGCTTGTGAGGTGGTTGCATGAACAAACTGTTTCATTTACTCTACTTTCTTTAACAATGCAACCTTCATATGACCAGCCACCATGTCCACCTGTTAAAGAAAACAGCCTTGTAATTGATTAAAGCATGGCTTTCTACTATGAATATGAGTTAGCATACCTAAAGCAACATGATATCTTGGGTGATATCAAGTACTTACCATTCTTATTGAAGTCCCAAAAAACACATCTAACTGTTGAATTATCCTGTTTGGGAGGTAAAAATAAAAATAATAATTAAAACAAAACAAAAGATGTTTTACTTAATTGTAATTAATGATCAAGAAACTTTAATTATGTACAAAATACAGGGAAGAATAAATACTGCATACATTAAGTATACCTGTTTTACATGAATACTACATAAACTTAAATGCACAGAAGAGATTAATATCACAATATGCAGGTGAAAATATATGGAACAAATTTGAAGTGACCACACAGGAGGCAGGTCTCCCACTTATACTAATACTCTATTCCTGGTAGAACACTATGAACGGTGTTTCATTGCCTTTCTACACTATACAAATTCTTTGGTCTTTTCATCCTTCCTGATTTTATAGGTATAGAGAAATTTACTGAAAAAGAAAAATTCATCTTCTTTAGCAAACATCTGATCACTTTATATTAACAGCATATTAAAGGCTTATATATGGCCATGAAAATCCTATAAATTTTAGGAATAGTACATTATACTTCTCCGAACGGTAATAATTCTGCTGTTATATCTCAAAATCAGAATAATCTCAACAGCTTACAGTTTACAATACTTCAGCATTTTCAACTCCCATTTTGAAATTCCATTAAAATATGGGACAGAAAGATTTTAATCCTTGATGCTGTGTATGAGTCCTAGTATTTCCTGATGACCCAGTGCTGTTTAAGAATCAGTATTTCCCCTAAGAAAAAATATTTACATTGCTTTGTGGCCATGTAGCACCTACAAATGTCTTGACTGCAATAAATCCCTAGCAAAACCCACCATCAGGCTTTCACATAAGAGATTTTATTCACAGAATGGCCAAGGTTGGAAGGGACCACAAGATCATGAATCTCCAACACCCCTGCCACACGCAGGGCCAACAACCTCCACATTTAATACTAGACCAGGCTGCCCAGG
>JAOWBP010000001.1:98487557-98518492 GCA_028571105.1 Tragopan temminckii | reverse complement strand
TCATAGTTCATTGAATTGGGTGGGTTCACTGAGACTGTCAGAGCACCAAACTTGGGGGAAGGGGATGGATGGAAGGACTGTATTTTAGTTAAATGATGAAAATTAGGGTGTTGTGGAAATGCCCCTTGCAGCAAGGGTGCTTTGGTGTTAAAAGAATGAGGTATTAGACTCCTTGACCCTTGTGGAGGAAAAGAGATGTGATAGATGGTGCTGTCTGTGGAGGTTTTGTGGGAAACATTATCCAACATCAGTCTGGTTCCTTGAAAATTCTCCTGGTATCTAAAAGGTAAGCTGTTAAGCTATTTATTTTAAGTGGGAAATAAGGCTGATTAAAAATTATTGGTCTGGACTTTGTTCTTGATCCCAAGAATTGGTTTAACTCAATTCTTGAGACAAAATAGAAGAAAGCACTTTTTACACTAAAGTGAGACAGAAAGGAGAAAGAGGGATGGAAAATTCTTGGTAATCACCGTAGTGCAAAAAAAAACGTGCAGTAGGGGCATATTAACACCCAGTTCATGATGCTGTCCTGTTTTCAGATATGGCTTCACTAAAGAAGTTTTGAAGAAGTATAAGGTAAGATTCTTCCCATTTTCCCTGTATTTTCTTTTAGTATTGCAGACGTAAAATGAAACCTGTCTGAAGAAGGAAACTTCCAACCAGTTTAGGCGTAGTACGGAATGACTTTAGTGATGTAGTTACAATTACTTTGCATTTTCAGTGGAATAACTGACAAAATAACTTTTAACTGTTAACCTTTTGTGCTCAGTGATCCACAGGATGAAATAAATAACACTGGTGAGGCCACTCAGGAGCACAAGAAGAGGTATAAGTGAAAGGAAAATGAAATGCTGCAGGGACAATTGAGTGGCTCTTAGCATAAATTTCAGATCCTATTGGCTGGTGTTGCAGTGCAGTTTGTTCCTTGGGTGGAACTGTTCATACAGGTGTTTGCAGACACCGCAATAAAATGTAGAGCTAAAAAGTAACAGAATCTTCCCCCAGTAGCATCTAATCTAAGAGTACATTTTGCAGGTCCATGGCATGACAATTCTGTATCATCTGCGAGACATTTTCAGCTGGCTTCCCCTTGCCACTTTAGTTAATAACAAAGTGCTTATTGTACATGGAGGAATTTCAGACACAACAGATTTGGATTCCCTGAATTTACTTGAGAGAAATAAGGTAAGCGAGCATTTCATGTGATGGTAACTTTTATTTTCTTTAAATAACGTAGCATGCTAAAATCAAGTTGAGACGTGGGTCTTCTGACTTTAAAATAGTTGAACACACGTCAGATACCTCCATCCTGCAGTGATGACACATCAGCCAGAAAGTATGCAAAGTTCTTAATTCACAGGCATTTCTAAACACTTCAGAAACCAATGTAGCTGCATCTTTTTAGCACCGCCTGTTGTCCCGGGGCTGTGTGGTTGCCATCTGCTCTGTGTAGGAAGCTCTGCACCCTGCAGTGCTCCCATGGCAGCACATGTGGGAGAGCCCTTCCAGCAGGAGCAGGCCTCGAAAGCTGGCCTTGAGGAAGCAGGAGTGACTGCTTTTCCTGAATTTAGAAGATGGAGTCATGTGGTTTTTATTCCAAAATGATGAGCAAATACAGCTTTTCAAATTGTTGGAAAATAGTGTAGGTTTTGATCTGAAAGATTTATACAACTAAATGAAGTTGAATGCTTGTAAGCTGGGTACTTAGGCTCCTTATGATTAATGTAGACCCAGGAGATAAGTTGGAGATCTGGGCTTTACCGTTGATCAGACGCGGGTCTCCAGTGCACGTCTCTATGGAAGCTCTCCCAAAGCCTCAGGGGATTTCCACTGCCTCTGGAGAAAGTTGTCCTCACAGATCTCTTCCACCAGTCTCCATTAGGCCTGGTTCACAGGCATGCAGAGCATCCCAGATGGCACAAGATACCAGTATTTCAGCAATTCATAGATTCATAGATCCATGGAATATCCCAAGTTGGAAGGGACCCATAAGGATTATCGTGTCCAACCCCTGGTTCCACACAGTCGCACTGTGTTCCTTGTGCCTATGGAATCTCACCGTCACAATTTCTAGCACAGAAATAACAATTTTACTGGTCAGTCAAGCGTAGCTCAGTTTGTTTCTTAAAGGTGTGAAGAAGGGCAGTGAAACAGCCTAGCACACTGAATTTGGGTGCCTAGCTATAGATGCAGGTGTCTCAGCTTTGGGACAAGCTCTTGTCATACTTTCACCCAGGCTGGGCTGGTTGTTTTGGATGCGCTGTCTGTGAAATGCAGAATTAAGAGGTTGATGCTGCTGCTGGGGGAGAGTATTGCTAATGAGACATGCACAGGCCACAGCTCAGGGCAGTATCACTCTAGGCTGACTGATGTTTTTCAATTGGTACAGGTGGCAGCTGAGAGGTCTTCAAATCCCTGTCAGTACACCAGGATATAATTTTTTTGCATCAGTTGTTTTTGTTGTTAAATTGTTGAATGTGGTATTCTAAAAGGTATGAGGAAATATCAGAAGAGAAAAGATATTCCTTGGAGAAACTTGCATGAAAGGGCCTTGTCGGAGCCACAGCACACAACTCCAAAAAAGCAGATGCCCATACATCTCAATTAAACATATTTAACAGTGAAAGGTCTGATGTGAAACTTCATGAACTTTATAGCTATATTTCTGATACTCCACTGATTTCAGCTGAATTAATCTAGCAGCATGCTGCTGTATCAGAGCAGCGGTGGGTGCAGTTTCATCCTCAATATTATCTGTGCATTTTCGGTTTCCAGCAAAGCTGGGCACTTTGGGATCTGCCCTGAGCCCAAGTGCTGTCCTTGCTGTGCAGTGAGACCTCGTGACTGAGTGTGGCTCGGAATGGGTGATGTTCCATGATAGGAGAGGTTGGTGCCTGACAGGTGCAAAGCACAATGTCTGCAGGTGCCAAACGCCTGCAGCTTCCATCAAGCCTGAGAGTTCAAGGCACTGTGAGGGTTAAAGACTGAGCAGAGGAAAAGAGAATGGATCATCTTTATCTCCTGGTAACTCTTCCAATGTTCTGTGTTTATTTTTTAAGCTGAAAACATTAATGAAGCTACCAAAGTTACAGGCAGACAGAAAGAATCAAGTGACAATACGAGGCATCTCACTGAGCTACCATGAGTTTTCCCGATGGAGTTCACATCCAGAGCTCACCGAGGAGGAACGGAAACAAGTAGGTGAAACCAAAGACAGCCTGATGCCGAGACCCAGTTATGACAGTGGCAGGGGCTGCGTTCAGAGGGCACTTCTGAGTCTGGGAGGTCTGTCTCTGAATAGGAAACCCATTGCTCTGGGGAGTATAATAGCCAGCTAGTTGTTATTTAGATGCTTTTTGTACACCTGGCAATATAGGCTTATGATTTTATGCCTCGAAAATACAATTTACTCCGTGGTTTCGGTTCTCAGCTGTTAGAAGGAAGAAACTGTATGAGATGTGTTTGCATGCCCCCGTGTGGTAGGTCTGTTAGTACGTACATAGTTGTCAGTTAAAATAGGTCAGACTTGGCCATCAGTTGTGATAGTATGCACCTTTCTTTGGCCATCGTTTTCGCAGCTGGATGCTGATAGTTTCCAAAAAGCCCCATTCCAGAGACCTAGCTGATTACTCAGAGTAGGAAATTTTTGTCCTCTGGCTGTTAGTTTCCTCTTGAATATCAGAGGCAACATGGAGTGCTTGTCATGCTGTAATTTAATAAATCGTGACAATTCGGAAAGCTTAATTTGCATAGTAATTTAGAAGCTCAAAATTGAGTTGTGTATGTTTATTTTTCTGAACTTCCCTTCAGACAGCTGCTGTACAGAGCAGACAGCTTCGTTTTGCCTCTAGAGAAGCAAATCTCTGAAAATGTGATTTCCCAAGATACGCATCTGACCTAGAAACTAACATAATAGGCAGGAACAACCCCCTTAATCTGACGCTCTCCAGCAAATGGGAAATAGAATTCATCTCTATAAACCCTTTCCAGGGAGATTTGAACAGAAACATTTTGCCCAGTGTTTGCTACAGGCTGGAATTAATACCCAAAAACCTTGAGAATTCATCCTGTGTCTCTAACTCTGCTAAAATGCCAACATGTAAAATGTTGTTTTGGAACACAAGCTAACCAAAGACACTACAGCTGCTGTGAGGGCAGCTCTTACCATGTTTAGAACAGGTATGCCCAAGCTTAGTTTAGGTAAAACCACTGACGTGGGTGACCTCTGAGTCTGTGCTGAAAAATAGGAAATGCCTCTCGCATGTGTAGGCGGCTTTTGCTCTCCTTGCCCATACACCATTCCTGATCCATCTACCAGTCTGGAAACTTGATCCGTGAAAGGAGATATACATCTCTGAGAAGATATTGCATCTGAAAGGGTTAACGCATACTCTAAATATGTTTTGTAATTTAAAAGAACAAAAGTTTCAGCCCAAAGGAATGCACAGCTGAAAGAAAGGAAGAAAAGTTTGTTCTTTCAGGTGTTTTCTCTCAGTAGCCTGGGGTTTTTGGTATGGCCATTAGTTCAGGCATCTGTAGCCTGTCAGTTCGCACCTACTATCAGTCCTTCTTGAGTTTGCTCTTCCCAGGTCCTGGACATTCTCTGGAGTGATCCAAAAAAACAACATGGCTGTACTCTGAACCAGCGTCGAGGAGGAGGTTGTTGCTTTGGCCCTGACACTACTGACCAGCTGCTTAAAAAGTATAATCTGAAGATGCTAATCAGGTCTCACGAATTTAAGCCGGATGGCTACGACCTCACTCATGATGGAAAGGTAAGGGCTGCCATGGTAAGCGTGTGAATTGCATAGGCACATCCACAGTAGACTTGTCAGCAGAGTTAATGAAGAATATGAGTGACTTCTTCAAAATGGGTTTGGGGGAATTGTGCACTAAATTAATAGATGTTAGAACAGATTATGGAGTTCTGACAAACACAGAAGTCTTCTGGAACTTTAGGGAGTGGGGACTGGCTCATTACTCATCAACATCAAGAAAATCCGTGGGGACAATTATGTGTGTATATACAGCACAGAGATGCTCCTAGGCTCTAGAAGCTTTTTAACTTAATCATTTCTCTTCTGGCCCTGCTTGCTGACATGCTGTATTGAGAGGCCATGAAAAAATCCTGAAAACCAACTGTGTCTCAGATGTATCCACTACAGCATGCTATCATGCTGCCCTCTGAGCTGTGGCAGGCCAAAAGCACTGGCCTGGAGTTCTGACTGGAAAAGTACAAGCAGTTTGGTGAATGGCATCAGTATTAATTTCTGGTTTTACGCTCAGACACTTCATTTTGTAACCTGCAGGTTTTTCTAAGATCATTTTTAGCAGTCAGTCTCAAGAAGTCTCAATCAGTCTCAATCCAAATTCTCTTTTTGCTACGAGCAGGTTATCACTATATTTTCTGCTTCTAACTATTATGAAGAGGGAAGCAACCGGGGAGCATACATCCGAATGAATCCTGATCTGGTTCCTCATTTTATACAGTACCAAGTCTGCACAAGCACAGACAAGCGGAAAAACTGGGAGAGGTAAAGGTGCATTGTGTTTATGTTGAGCGTGAGCACCTGCCACAGATCTGTAGCTTCATTGTAATTGGATAGTGTCACAGAATATCCTGAGTTGGAAGGGACCCACAAGGATCATGGAGTCCAACCCCTGGCTCCACTCAGCACCACCCAAAATCAAACCCAATGTCTGAGCGTGCTGTCCAGACGCTCCTTGGGGGCCATGCCCACAGCCCTGTGCATCCTGTTCCATGCCCACCGCCCTCTGGTGCAGAGCCTTTCCCTGACCCCCACCCTGATGCAGCCCCGTGCTATTCCTTCAGCACGTTCACAGTAATGTTCACATCACAATTCACATCACAATTCACATCAACCTCATAATCTATCTTCCCTTTTGTTTCTGTTTTCCTGTTTAAAAACCAACACTTAAAAATGCATTTTAAGTACCCCCAGGTTTTGTGAGAAATTTCCGAAGGCAATCAGAAGTGGTACATGCTAAGAATGGACTATTGTCAGGGACTCTGAAGAGCCTGCGCCTGTCCCTCAGGTCTGCTTTAAGGCTGCAGTGTTAATCTGGAGAAATCCTGTTATGAGTGGAGTCCAAAAAGTTTATCATTGCAGCTTTGCCATGCCTAGCACTGTGGCCAGATTTACTGAAGCAAAGCAGCTTAGAATTACCTGCATAAACTTGATTATCTCTTAAGTTCAGATTATTCTTCTAGGGCTTTGTTTTGTTTTTCCTCCATGTTGTCTTTTAGGATGACCCTGACAACATCGCCTGTTAAAGAACAGAATTTGATAATGAACGTTGAAATGCATAAATTGCTGAAGTATTAATATCCTTTAATGATCTGCTTTGATTTCTTTTTTGTTCTAGGGTGAAAACAATTGAACAGTCTGCTTTACAAACCTTACGAGAGAGGATTTTTGTTCAAAAGCAAAAACTCATGGACACCTTTGCAAAGTATGACCGCAACAGCACAGGTAACACCATCTCTCTGTCCACTCACCACTATGGGGAAAACAGCTTCTGCACGTTCATGGTGGCAGAAGGGTCCTGCCTGCTTTTGTGTAAGGCTGGAGGGAGGCAGAGCCTGGTCGGTCGTGTGTTCTCTCTGACCAGTGCAGGATGTCTGTTAGTGAACACTTAGCCCTAGAGAGCAACCTGGGGAGCTTTAAGTAGAAGGAACAACAGAACTGAAACATACGAGCAAATAAAGAAACAGCGTTTGCTGCCAGGCAACGTTTGAGCTGGCAAATACGGCTCCAGAAGCTCACCTTCACTTACAGGCATCTTCAGGTATCAGCCAGGGAACCAGGGCCTCAGATAGAACTAGTCTTCCAAGCCTGGAAGTTATTTCACTGAAGCTGAGCAGTTAGTCCACTAGAGGAGAATGCTCACCCATCAGCTGAAGAAAGCTCAGTGATAAATTGATACATGAACTTTTGATCTAGGAAGAGGTCATTGTTGACTTGTAACAAAAATACAACTTCTAGCAAAAATACTTTTCCTCCTGACGGCTTCTCACCTGACTAGTTTGTCATCTGTGCCCCTAGGGTGGTGGTACTGTTTCTCTGGCTGCTGAACAACTGCAAAAGATATTTCTGGCTTGTTGGCTTTTCAGGCACATATATCTGTCGTTATTGCTACAACTCAGCTCACGTCTGAAGTACTCTTCGTAGCATAATTTGTTTTTCTCTAAAGGCATTTAAGCATGCTGATAGTCATGATAGAATCACAAAATTGTTGCAGTGGGAAGGGACCTCTGGAAATGCCTCGCTGACCTCACTGTTTTTATTACCTTGCTTAGGAAAAAACATTTATGTTTTGGGAGTGCTGTAAAACAATGGCAGAAGGCATGCTGGGCTTGCTAGGTCTCATCTGTGCTGTGTCACACACCGCTTGTAACCATGAACTGACCCCTCCCAACAGGCAGGATTTCTGTCAGTGACTGGGCAGCAGTGATGGAGTCAGTCTTACAACTCAAACTGCCCTGGAGGACACTGAAGTCTCGGTTAGTGAAGACAGATCCAGATGGAAATGTTGACTACATGTCATGTTTTTACTGTATGGACACAGCTCGTCCTATGCATCAGGTAAGGAAAACACATCCTTTCAAATCTTGGAGAAACAGCTTTCAGTGCAGCTTGATGCACAAGGCAGTGGTTTGGCCAATCCAGTAGAGATCTGCATCTGAACTAGTTACCTAGCTTCCTTTTATAGTTACAGGAGAGAAATAAGCATTTCTAAAGGCACAAATCATCATTCCCTACTAAGGTAGAGTCTTAAAATAGGCTGGATGAATCACATGCTAGAACTGCTTTGTACATTCCATTGACTCTCAAGGGCATTTTGATAAGGTAGCTGAGGAGCTATGCGACAAATCCTACCGTGAGCACTCTTTTGAGATGAGCTTTTTCAGATGTGCTCAGAGCTGCTTCTGGCACCTGTAAGATGAAGTCACAGTTGGAGATGAGCTTTTAGGTGTCTCACGATAGATGAGGTCTCTTCTACAGAGTCCAGTTGTTACTGCATGACTGCACAGTGCTTTGGTACTTAGCTCTCGACACCATTTTTTCTACGCAGCAGGACCCATTCATATACGTCTAATGAAAGTTTCATGAGTGTGTGACGTACAGCGCTTTCCCCAGATTATCAGTTTTTCCACAAATAATTACTGAAGGCAGGAGGCGTGAAGGGCTCCTTCACCACCCCCCCACCCCACCATATGTGACAGGTTTTAGCTGATTTGGGGCAAGACATAAAGCACCATTCCTTCGAACTCACGCATAAGGATTTTTTCCCAACATTTGGCAAGTTAAACTGGTAAAATAGATTTGGATAATAGTACATTTCTGTCAGTTAAGCTAACCCAAACCCAAGGTCTGAATAGTTTCCTGTGTGTGATTTCAAAACCAGGTTCAGCCAGCTTTGGTGGAAACGCTGTGCAGATACAGAAGAGATCTGCAGATGATCTTCAACATCATGGATGAAGATCAGTCAGGTAAGGCTCAGTAACTCACAGCAGTGTCCCTTGGAAGCCTAGTTATTTTTTATATTATTTATATAATTATACTAGTTATTTTTCCCCACAGTGTTTCCTCCTTTTAAGGCTTTTATACAGAGGGGAACCAGAGGTGATGTCATTTTTCTGAATTAGTGAAGGCTAATTTAAGCAGTCATGCCCATATAAGGGACGGCATCTAACTCAAGAAAAAGTCTTCACACAGTTTCCAGTACTGTTGTCACTTCGATGGCTTTCTCCCTTCTGCACTAGAACTGTAGTTGAGTTGTGAAATAACAAAAAAATCCCACAGAAGCCCTGCTAAGCAGGTGATTTTCTGGAAGTGGAAGAGCGTGCACATGTGTGTGGATGGAGGAAGGGGAAAAGTACTGGAAAAAGCAAACTGTCTTCTGTTTCCTGTAGGTCTGATTTCTCCTGATGAGTTCCGCAAGACCTGGAAAATCTTCAGTTCTTACCTGGGTATTCATTCACACGATGAAGCCATTGACAAGTTAGCCCAGAGCATAGACTACAACAAAGATGGCTACATTGACTTCAGTGAATTTTTAGAGGCCTTTCATGTGGTTCACAAACTAGAGAACAAGGCAGCCTAGGGAAAGGGCAGAACTTCTTGGGGGTGTCACGGGAGCTCACCTTCCTGCTGTAGTCACAACAGCCTGGAAAAACAATTTCCAGACTGACAAACAATAAATGGTAAGCATTGCGGTCACTGTGTAAGCCTGTGTTCAATCCCTTTGGGAGGATGCATACCTGCTAGTGAGGAAACCAGAAGGGATGACCACTACCACGTACAGTATTGCTGTGTCACTGCCACATCAGTGTCTTATCCTCACCCTTGGTGTCATCTCCTCCACCACCCCAGTATGTGAATGCTACCAAGGTAGCACCTGCAGTGCCAGGGGAAGAGATGCTTTGGTAGGTTTGTCCCAGCAGCCCTTAGAGAGAGCTAAGAAATAGCACCAGTGATCACAGGGAACATACCAGTCTCTCCTTAGGGATGTAACAGGAAAAACAGGCTTTCTGTCGACCATCCAGTCCAGGCGAGGAAAACAGGGAACAACCATCTCATTAAAATAAGCAGTCCTGCATATTTAATCTTGCTCTTTGCATGATGTAATTAAAACATTCCACATTACTAGTTTTCCTCTTTGAAGTTTACGGACTCAACTTAAAGGAAAGTTGTCTGTACGTGCCGTAGATTTGTACTTACCACTGGTTACTTTTGCTGCACTTGTTAGGTTTGGGGGTTAACGAGCAGTCCTAACTTGTCACCTTAATCAGGGCTAAAGCCAAAGCATGTTCATGTGACATACAACAGATGACAAAATAAAGCTTGAGCTTCCAAATAATGTGTAAGTTTGTGGTCTATTTCTTGCCTGTATTTTGATAACCTACATGGAACAGAGTACAACAGTTCAAAGAGTGGAGGATTCAGCTGAAGGAGGCTCACCTTGAGAGCCAATGGAAGGTCGCAATGCAGCACTTAGCATACACTGCTTTTAGGGCTGCAGAGCTGCAGCACAAGAGGAACTGAGTCATCCAACCAAAAGCAACAGCCAGCAGCTGCTTCAGGTAGCCTGGGGCACCCTCACCCCCAGCAGAAGGGGAGAGTACAGGAGGGGAGATAACTGCAAAGCACGCCACGCCAAGAAGAAAAGCCACCTGAGTGCAAAACCGGGAGCCACACACAACCCGTGTGCTTAGATCCAAACAGATTCAGATGAAGCTCTTCCATTGCTCTCATCCCAATTTTTTCATATCCCACTGTGTTCTGCAGGGGCTAATAAATAACACAGCAGTGACATTCCTCTGCACAAGGCACAGCCTGGCCTTGCAGGTCCTGGCAGCTGTCACACAGCCAAGCACAAAGTACTTGTGGCAGCTGCACACGGCAGGCTGAAAAAGCAGGGCCCAGGGGACTACCTCAGCTGCCGGAAGCCCTCCTTTCTGAGACATGACGTGCCAGCCTACCTTCACCTTCCTTCTGTAAACGAGGCCTGGAATTTAGCCATGTCATCCTCCTCTCGGTCCCCTGGGAAGCCCAACAGCCAAACCCATCACTGCCAATTAGTGGTAGACCTGTGACAGTTTTCACCTGGGGAGCACAGACTCACTCGGCAGCACTGCTTTTGTTTTGTAATAGCTTAATAGCAGACAGGTGCATCCTCTGCCAGGTGTGGGAGCATTTGGTGCAAAAGCTTGTTTGCTTAATTGGGTTTGCACTAAATGGGACTCCAACTGACACCACCCTGCCACCGTAGCTCAGCAATGGCAGCAGGACCCAACCTGCAAGTTAAATGAGATCTCCCCCTACTCATGCTGTGTTTCAGCATCCCACTGTTTACCAGCAGCTATCTGAATTCTTCAAAGCATCTTATAAGTCCACTGCCAGTGCCTGGCTTCCATGTGATAACTAATTATGACTATCAAACATGAATAGTAAGTTAGATAATAGGAGAAATTTTAAATCAAAGACACTCACTGTTACTCCCATTAAAAAAAAAAGGGGGGGGGGAGGACGGGGGGGCTAATGTTTTGCTCTAGGCTCCAAACCCTTGTTTTATATTTCTGTCTAAACCACCCCTTTATCCTAACCTACCCACATCTAGCACGGACCTTGCCTCTCCCAGAGCATCCTGGGAGAAGCTTAAGGGTCCGCAGACTGCCAAGTTCTCCTGTTACTTCTGCATCACCTCCTCAGGCTTCCCACCCCCACCTGCCTTCTCTCTCCTAAGCAAGAGCACAGATGTGGCAGCAGCATCTCTGGTGTGGCTCTGCCACCTGAAGCTCATCTTCCCTGGCACCACAATACTGGTAACTGGCAGGCAAGACAGGGGCTTGCTGCCCTCCTTTCATCCTTTCATTCCAGCCTCTCTCTGCTTTCAGGTTAAGTGGCCGTGGAGCCATTTTCCTGCAGGAGTCGAAGCAGCTCCAAGCAGCCACCACAGCTGCTTTCAGTGGACCTACTTATGGTGATAACAGGCACAAAGCTGGGAAGTGGCTGGAGGGAGACTTCCAGAGAGCACATCCCTAACCATGAGTGACAAGTGTGCCTTCAAAGAAAAAAATAATAAATAAAAGAAAAAAAAGGGGAAAAAAAAAACAAGAGAGAGAGGAAAACATCAAAGCTTTCCATAAACTCTCCCTGCACTGGAAGGATGGCAATTACACCATTCTCAGCTCCGAGGCTATTTGCAAGGGAAAGGATCAGGAGAGCTGGAAGGGTGCTCGAGTGGCTGAGGTCTATCTTTCTCTGTTCAGAGAAAAGGAATACAGCATAAAACTCCCTGTCACTTCGGAGCAGTTGGAGTCTTGAGACTGTGCCTGCGAAGGGAAGGAAGCAGCTTTGTTCAGATTAAAGAGAGAGGCAGCTCCCTGAGAGCTGCTATCATCTCAAATTAGTGACTATTGTAAGACATTTGTCTCTACCGGTGCTAGCCCCGCACTAACGAGGTGCAAATGAGATGAGAATCAGGGTGAACGTGTATTAAAAATACCACCTGGTTGTTTCCAGTTCTCCCAATTCCTTTCATTTACATTCCCCTGGATGTTTCACACCGCACATTAGTGATTCACAGCGATGTACATTTACAGGTTGGCAGGAAAAAAATTAATGAATTCCATTATTTCCCTTATTTGGGAGACTCTGTGCCTGAGATTCAGCTCCTTCGTTTTATTATGCCTTTTGATCTCCACAGAGTAATCTGTTTCCCCCTTGGCAGAACTAATTCTTGCTAATTTAATACGAATTACATTTATGCACTTTAGGCAGAATAAGCCTCGTTATTTGCTCTTTCTCACACCCTCCCTTAAAATGAGGCCACATTCCACCCACCTGTCCCCCTCAGGCAGGTGTGCAGGTAACATAACACTGTGACTGGTGTATCTGCTGACACACATGCAGCAAACAGGCAGCTCATGGCAGCAAAATAGGGAGAAGCTTCCTGGCCTCTTTTCCCTAGTGTGACATTGCTTACTGCATCACACAGCCTGTGCTAGGTAGGAAATCCTGTAAATAAATAATTATGGCTTTTGTCAGGTACGTCATTGTCCCATAGGCCCCACTTGGGGCACTGTCATAAAAGAAGTGGCAAATTCCTGTGGCCACATCCTTCTCCAAGATACCACCCGTAGCTCCGTATGATTTCTGAAAAGATACAAAGAAAAGATACAGGGAAAGTTAGGTAGTTATGCTTATTTGTTGGAATTAAAAGACTCCATGATGATTTTGCATTTGTGCTGAATACAGAAAGCAATCCTCCCTTCCCTCATTGAAGCCTTCATTACAATATACACACACAGAATCACAGAATGGTTTGAGATGGAAGGTGCCTTTAAAGACCATCTGGTCCAACCGCCCTGCAATGAACAGGGACACCTACAGCTCGATCAGGGTGCTCACAGCCCCGTCCAGCCTGACCTTGAATATCTCTACAGACAGGGCACTGACCATCTCTCTGGGCAACCTGTACCAGTGCCTCAACAACCTTATCTATTTTTTTGGATAAACCCATGTATATAAGGAACATCTAGCTTCACAAATTTTGTCTTTTTTTTCTTTTTGGTTACTCAAATACTGATAATTTGAACGCTTCATGCTTAGCTTTCTCAGTGTTCTTTTCTCATTAGGTGGAGCTGCGTGCAGCTGACTGGGGCATGAATTTGGTCAAATTCACCACACAAAAAAGGAACGGGGGACAGATTTCAGATGTGAAGGATTTCCTCCTTTGCACTCTGGACTCACCAGTTCTTGCAGGAAGAGGTCGTTGGCCATGTGCACTATTTGGTCTATGTGGATGATCCCCCCAATGCTGTTCACCTCGATGTCAGACAGGAACGTGAGGACGAGAATGGCTTCCACCAGAAGCTGCCGGTACTCAGGCTGGGGGACGTGGTTCAGCACCGACTCCACGTGTACAGCAAACTTGATTTCACATGGAGTCATCTGGCAAGTTAGAGCGGAAATGAAAAGAAAAACTGACAAATCCAAAAGAGCAGTTCCCCACACACCCCCCAAGCACTGAACCATAAGCTCCTCTCTTCATGTGGGGGCATGACTGAAGTAAACAAAACATTTGTACAGCTTCAGCACTTACAGAAACTTTCTGTCACTGGGCCCTGATCCTGCAAACAGCTGTGCAGCTTCCAGAAACTGCTCCAGTCCTGTGACCTATCACACATACTTATTTTGTTTGTATATGGGACTGCTGATGCTTAGTTAGCAAATTATCATAGAATCCTTAGAGCTGAAAGGGACTGTTAAAGGCCATCCAGTCCAACTTTCCTGCAATGAACAGGGACACCACAGCTAGATCAGGTTGCCCAGGGCCTGATCCATCCTTGCCTTTAAAGTCTCCAGGGATGTGTCTCCACCACATCTCTGGGCAACCTGTTCCAGTGCCTCATCACCTTCACTATAAAAGACTTTTTCCTTATATCTAACCTAAGCCTACACTCTTCAAGCTTGAAACCATTTCTCCTTGTCCTATCACCATAGACTCTGCTGAAGAGTCTGTCCTCTTCTTTCCTGTAACTCCCCTTTAGATACTGAAAGGCCACTATCAGGTCAACTCGCCATCAAAGTCATCTCTTTGCTCTTAATATGACAGTCTCATGCATCCTGCTTTCCAAGCACCACTCTGGTATCTCACATGAGCTGCAAAACTGAACTTACTGTAGAGACTGGATGTGCTTTAACACCAACACACAGCTTTATTGCTTGCAGAACAGCCTAGCTCTCACTGACACAGCTGTATGGATATTGCATAAAATGTTATTGCCTTAGGAGGTCTGTGCTTATTTAGTTTGATTCTTTAAACAGCAAAATTAGATAGTGTCTAAGTCTGACACACCAAAAATATAAGCCTATTTATTTATACAACAGGAATAAATAAAGCCCTCCATTCTGTAAAACAAGGTTTAATTTTGGCAGAAAACTCCAGCCCTTCTCTCCAGCTGTTACCACCACCCTCAGAAACAAAGGAAGCAAACTGCTGTCAGTGAAGGCACACAGGCAGCAGACACAGCAAAGGGGCAAACCCTCCACAAACCCGCTACCAGGAGTGGCTGGAAGAAAAATTCTTCTTTACATCCTTTGGTGAAGCAAGGGGGATGCTGGAGGAAAGATCGCCACCTCAGCCCGCTCCCAGAGTGGCTGCTCTTACAAGGACCCTGCAGCATCAGCCCTGCTCTGCATCTTACATTGCCAAATCAAACATTCAGCCATATGACAGAAACACCCGTGGCATTTTACTGTACCTCTCTGGTGGTTGAAGAAGGAAGGACATACCCATCAATGGACAGACCATGGCACTGAAACAAAAGCAGTTTGACAATGAACAGAAATTATAGTGCTTGCAAGTAAATCTGAATGATCCAAGCCCACATGTAATAAATTTCAGTAAAACAACAACAAAACCTGTTAAAACTACTACCTCACCTTTGCTCAAGAGTTTATTATGTAGCCTGGCAACTGCCAGAAATAACCTTACACAGCACTTGCACAGTGCTCTGTATTCCCTTCTAGCTACTGAATGGGAGGAAATTCCTTGGGAGAGCCACCAGAGCAAGGAGCAGACAGAAGACAAAAACAAATCAATGAGAACCTTCTGTGGGGCACATAATGCAAAAGCATGACAAAAAACCATGGAACTGAGAACCTTTATTTCTCATTTTTCACTGAAACATTTAGTAAAGTGTTTGAGATGCAGGATACCACAACTCAAGGATGTCAACATGTGGTTGCTGGAAATGGGCCTCACACAGTCATGGAGATGGTGTCAGCAATACTGAGTGTGATACATAAGAAATGGATATGACCTAAGTGGTGACAGGCTAAAGAATAGCACATCTGGGTACCTCAGGCACAAAAAATCATTAAGAAGAGGACAATACTTTGTGTACATAAGTGATGTTCACTGTATTGAAAGATCTCATCTAAATCTAGAGGTCACATATGATTCATCTTGGCTGCCATCAACACTAACAGCTTTAGTACAACTGATTTTAGGACAATCAAAGCAGGTGCTCAACATCTCCACAATGGTGTAGGCTTGAACAGTTCAGTTTTGCAGGCTGCGAAATACTGACTGACACCGAGCAAAGCAGAAGAACAGGTGCACTGCTTCGAAATAAACAGCAATTCTCAGTTCCCCTCTTCTCCCTCCTGGAGATCTGCTTCAATACATTTCCATACCCCAGATCTCCAAGGTGCTACAAGGGATTACTTTTCGTTTAATAACAAGCACACAGCTTGTCACACAGCTCAGAAAAGTCAGGAAGTGTTTTCATCATTTTGGAAGAGTCAGTGAAGCTTCCAAGCTTCCTTGCATCCTTTTCCAGCAGGAGCATGGGAATTACACTGCATTACAGTGCCCCTCAGCGGCAGTAGCACAGCCTGCATTAGGCCAGGAGTGATGCTAAATAGTGGTAAAACACAACTGATCAGCAAAAAACTGTGCACCGGTGTTTTCAGAAAAAAAAAAAAAAAAACCACTTTCAAGCAAATATGTGAAGTTGCATTAATGAAGCCCTTATATCTCCGACAGATATGTTGCTACCAGTAACTAGTTTCCACTAGTCTTACAGTTGAAGACAAACTTTAACCAGCAACACCATCTTCCCATGTTACCATAAGATGCTTTGTTTTCTTACTTCAATAATTGTCAACCTACCTTCTGAAGAATCTTCCATACTTTCTCATAAAAGCCAACAGGAACTCTGTTAATGGCACCATCAAGCCGCCTTCTGCGCAGCCACTGCCCTTTGCGGTCACCCCAACTAATGTCTCCGCTGGAGCTGGTGGGAGAAGTACTGGAAGGAGATGGTGGAGTACTGCTCCTCTGTCAGAAACATTAAAGCCTTAGTTAGTTGCTTTCTGCCCCCACGGGTGCTACTACTTGTGAAGATATCGTACTGCTACAGTGCTAGCTCAGGGCCAGGAGAAAAACCACAGGCCACAGCATCATACAAGGTGATGGAGCAGACTCATCCCACTCTTCCCCTTTCACGACAAACTTCACTTCTCCCATGCTTCAGTCATTTCTCAACAAAATGAGCCAGCAGTGCCACAAGGCATAACTGCTCGGTTCAACACAAGGCACTGCTGTTTTAACAAGCATGAGCTGGCTGGCATGGCAGTGTTACTGCTGCACTCGGTGGGATTTACTGATAGGTCTGACTCACAGGCTCAGTGTTGTAAGAGTCAGTGGGTTCATGGTGAGGTCCTCCATAGAAACCAATCCATCAATATATGCTGATTAAAGACCAACTTCATGTGGTCATACAGTTACCACGCCCAACTCTCTGTAAACATCAACCTTGTTTTCCTTTATTGTCATGATTCATGGTTGGACAAGATGATCTTAGTGTTCTCTTCCAATCTTAATGATTCTATGACTGTTTTTCTATTTTAACTCTACCAGACTTGAAGACTAAGTTAGGCAGCAAATCATCTTCAAAGATGTAGCAATGCCACCACATCCTCACTGTTACTTCACACCAGGATACGTGCAGGCTGTCCATCTTCACTCTCCCAGGCCCTGTGCTATTCTGTTGCCTCCCTCGTACCTCTTTGCACATCCATTACTTTCAGCCCAGGAAGGACTTCACTGATGGTCCCTTCTGAAATCCCATCCTCTCTGAGTACAGAACTGCCCGAGCACGGTACTGGGGAAAGTGGGAAATAAGACCAAGAAGTGCATGTTTGCAAGGGATATGCTCAGTGACTCCACAGAGCCAAGCTCCACAGAAAGATCAGTAAGTGAAAACAAAGTCCATTTTTCACTTCTACTGGTGTCCGTGAGATGAAGGTGGTGTTCCCTTGATGCCCCCTATTCCTTACTATCACACGCTGACTGAGATAATCAGAATCTCCTCCATTTCATTTTGCAGCACCAGAGGACACAGGAGGATCGTGGGAAAGCAGAAATCCATCCACAAACAGTAATTAATTTAACTACTCAGGCAGAGTTCTCATTCAAAAACTTCCGTGCACTTTTATCAAATGCAGCTGAATCTTCTCTTTCTGCACTGCTATGTGGGAAGAGAGAGGCTGCAGCAACGTGCTCAGGGGTGCTCTGTAATTGTATTTAGAGCACCTGAGGGCTGTGCCACTGAGGAGAGTGCAGAGGTGCGCTCGTCACAACCATCAGTTCAGAGTGAACACATAGCTGCAAACCTTCTGTCTCCTGGTGACAGATCTGGAGTCTCAGAATTTAAATCGCTAAGGTTTCTACTGGTAAAATATTTAAACAATTATATTCCTTCTTAACAGTAAAAGTTTAAGTGCTACAATTTTCTGCCTTGAAAGAAAACGACTGCCCGAGGAGATGCCTGGGCCTATGAAATCCCTGCCTCAGCACTCTGAAATTATGCTGGTCATCATCAGCCAGAGACTGCCAGCATAAATGCTATGTTACTTTTAAACACTGATGACACCTGCAATATATAATCAAGTAGCTAAATCTGTGTCAGTGCTTTATCTGCTTCAGCCGTTTACTGTTAGGAAGAGGTAAGTGGATCTACATGTGAGACTGAGCTATTAAAAGATTACTAATGAGAACAGGCTCCCAGTGAAGATGAACTAAACAAAGAGGGTTTGAAAGAAGCTTTCACAGAGGAGAAGCAGCAGGAGGTATTTAGAGCTAAGGTCCTTGCACACGTGTATGCAGAAATATACAGACACACATAGGGTGAAGAGCAGGAACAGAACTGCAGGTATCATTTTACCCTGGAAGCGAACATGCTGCTGGACATGGAGTGGCCCTCATGAAAGAACTACAAAACAAAAACAGACACCAACAGGTCAGACAGACAGTCACGACACAACAAGACACAAACAAGGTTATGTAACCCATCTGCACAAAGGCAAGGAGCATGGAATAAACTCAGGTACTCAGAAGAAAGCCATGACAGCCTCTGGTTATGTGCTCAGACAAAGGCAAAGGCTGAGTTTACAGACTCCAGAAGCATCTGCAGCAAATGAGATTGCTGCAGATGCTCAACGCATGAGCTCTGTCTGGTAGTAGTGCTCAAAATGTTCCTCCTGACACAAAGCTGGTTGTCCTCCCTCCAACCACTATGACATTAAGATGGTATTTCACAAATGCATTGAGATGTGGTGTGAAGCAACAAACATGGACTGGTGAGGGGAAATAAAAGCAAGAACAGCCAACTCTTCTGCTGTGCAAAAAAATGCATCTATCCAATGCAAAAGCAATGCAAGGAGGTACCTTTACAGCCTTGACAAACTTCACAGGGTTTCAGCTCAGGTGCACACCTGTATTTAAGATTTAATGCTGCCGCCTAGTGCCCAGTCCACATTCATTCTGGAAAGGCACGGAGGTTGGACATCCCCAGTAGGCTGCTGGACTAGCAGCCATGCCCAAATGGAGCTACCAACATCACCCAGAGACTGCAGTTAGCACCCTGCAGCAGCTTCACAGGCACTGCTGCACCACAGGAGGGGACAAGGCAGGCTTGGCCACAGTAACACCAAGGCACCAGAGTGGCTCAAACACAGTGACCAGATCTCACAAGGTATAAAACACAAATTTCACCCACACCTTGCCTTCCCTGATCGATTGTATCACAAAAAGAATTATGAACTGATCTTTACATCAGCATAAAATGCTACGTGTCAAGGATTATACAGAAATACCCCTCCTCTCCAAAAGCTCATTCAGCATTTTTGTTTCATATAAAGGAGAACACCACATACTTCCCTAGAAACTTATACAAATGGTCTCAGAGTAAATGCTCTCGCTTGTTAAGCTCTCAGCAGAAAGCGTGTTTTTGAAATATGTCTTTAATATAACACACAATTCTCATCAATGTCTTTCACTTCACCACCTTCCTATTTACCCAGAACAAAAGAAAATTACTAGTAGAAACACACGTACACAAAAAAATGAAAACCAGCAGCAATAAAACCATCAGTCACACTCATCCAGAACACTTCGTGTCTTCTATCATTTCTCTCATTAAGGTCAGTTGCTGTGTAACTAAGAATACTGAACTTGGATTACTGCTAGAATATGAAGTACATTTCTCCTGTCCATAAAAAAAACAAAACAGGAAAAAAAAAAAGCAAAACCACCAAGATTTCTTTTCCAGATGTACCTTTCTAGAAGGCACATACACCCATTAAAAACTTGTGCAGAGTACAGGAATGAAAACCACCTATATGAAAATCTTTGTGCAGCTGATTTCTCTATAGCTAAAGATAATAAAAAAGTGTTTTAAAGTTGCAGTAGACTTTGCTATTTGCTAAGTTGCAATATTCAGTACATGAACCAAGAGCAAAGACGACGCTACATTTTTGGAAGAAGCATCTCCCTCCTGCCTTCTATTAGCTTTAAACCAAAGGGTGACTGAAAATTTCTGTGATCTACCAAGAATGTATTTATTTGGCATTAAAAACAACTTCCTGAAAGGAACACAAAACTGATAAAACACCATTCCAGAACAGCTACATTTTCTGATAAGCACTGACAGAAAACCCTCACCTGCTTCATCTCACTCTTCAATTTAGTAATACCACTTCTTTCTGTTTTCGTTGCTCCAGAATGCCCCATTTCATGAATAGAAATTGCAGGGCTAGATGAAGAAGAATCCATAGGTCGCACTAAAAGAAGCAAATGGACATTTTGGAAATTATACTGGTAGGAAAAGAGAAAATTTTGTCTAGAAGTTACAGATAAAAGCACATCCTTTCACAAGCGTTCAGTGCTTTTTTTGACAGCATGCTTTCAAATTACATTAATAATTCAAACCTGATTACATCAATTCAGAGATAGAGAGCCACAGTTGGATGTTAGGATTCGACTTTCAAAGACACGGAACAAACATAGCTTCAAAAGACATTGGAGTAGCACTAAGTATGTGAGGATTTAAGACACAGCTGAAGCGTCAGCTGGAAATACTGGGGATCACAGATCCACTCCTGGGAGGCAGAATGGACATGTCCTTTTCACGGTCTTTCTTCTGGTCACATCAAATTTCTTTATTTTAAAAGTCTGCCTTGATACAACCTTACTCCTATGTAGGACAGTTTCCATCATATGTGGTTTTTTATCCTGCAGCAGATATATGCAATATATCTGTTCAGTACATTACCTGTACTCCTATTTTGCATTCATAGATGGTAGGTTCCTACTTACTAGTCAATCTAACTCTATATTTACAGTTCCCATTTAACATATACCCAAATGGATAACTTACGGCTTCTTTCCACACCAAACTCTTTTCCACTGAGAATATGGTGTAGGAGATTTTTCATATCAAAAGGGCTTAGATTCATCAAACTCTCTGAAGCTTCTTCACCTGGTTTAAACAACAAAACAAACAAATAAAAAAAAAACACAACACAAAAACAAAACAAAGCCACACACACAAAAATAAAAATCAAACACAACTATAGGATGCTTTATGGATGGCTTTCCTAACTAAATAGCTGACTGAATGAAATTCCATCACATTTACTTTTGTAGAGAATGCTTCTCTAAAAAACAAAAATTAATATGTAGAGTCATTTCAAAGAAAACACATTTCAAGACTAAACAACACTGAATGGAGATGATGGTGTTTACATTACTGAGCAGCCTATCACAGCTGTGTGAAATCTCACCAAAGGTGATGATGAAAAAGCAGGTGCTCCTTCACAGAGCAGATCAATTGAAAAGGCACTGCAGCCACCTCCCACAAGAAGATCTTACTCAGATCTAAATTACAGAGCCAGAGTTATTCCATAAAGAAATGCATGCAAATGGCAGACTTGTGGTGTTTTCTCAATTAAAGGATGATGCTTCGAAGTGTGAGAAAAAGCTCATACATACATATGGGCACAGGAACGCACAGACAAGTTTCCTATAGGGGAACTTTGCAAGCTGAGGGCAGCTTACAAAGAAATAACAAAAGGGACCATGGGAAAAAGAGGCTTTGAACTGTGAAGGTAGCAGCTTCTGGTACTCAGCTTCTGCTCTGGGTGAAACCGGGCTGTCTGAATGCTCCTCATGGAGAAACAGAATTATCCCAGAAAATTACTTGGCTCCATTTACCAACTTCTCCTAATGGACAAACACCTCCTCAGAGGTAGGCAACCATTGAGTTTGGTCGAAGACATCAGCGGTGCCCATAGTGAGGCCTGTCTAAAATAAGCTTCCATTGAGTCTTCCCCCTTGGGGTGTGCTAATACATTAGGAACAACAATGAGCTGAGCCACAAAAATATGGTCTGATCGTGCTCCTAAGAATCAGCATTTGAGACTATACATTCACCACATTAACTTGATCACTTCTGATGACTGTTTCTTCTTGACCTCTGACCAATTTGAATTCCTCTGATGTGGAAAATTCTTCAATGGTTTTTCAGATATCACATCAGTCATGATTTCTCCTCTCTACTTAAAGTATTTTCATCCTGTACAACTTGTTAGTTTCTTAATTTTGCTTTTTTGCAGTGCATATGCAACATCTGGGGGTCTTATGAGGTATGTATTTTACTGACCTCCTGGTATAAGTATCACTAACTAAGCAAATATTTTTCAACCATGTCATTCCAAGGGAGAAGAATGACCTATAGGACAGAACTTATGCTGAATAAAACCCACAAGAATGCTGAATAATCAAGGCTCAAATATTCTGAAGATACCTAGTGTCCTAATTCTCATTGAAATTAGCCCCTAAATACATACACTTGAAATTTCATGATCTGCACCTCAAGCACTGAAAGTCAGGGTGCTTAAGTACTTAACATCTACTTCAGACTGACCGAGTGCAGGGAGGCAGGAATCTTTCATTAAGCCAAACAGAGAAATTATTTTCAGTTTTTAACTGTGTATGTAAATGAAGAAGTTTACAAAAGAATTTAACACAAATGAAAAATTAGTGACTGAGGTGAAGCAAAAATAAAGCCAGAAGTATCTCCCACAATAAAACTATTTTTACCTGAGCATTTCAGACTCCGAGCCAGCTCAGTGGCCATCACCTGAATTATCAGACCAATGCGGAGCCTGAGCATCTCCATGAAAAGACTAGGCTGCGATCGGACATACATTGCCAGGTACATAATTATTTCCTGTAAGGACAAATTCAGAAGAGCTCCCATTCAGCGTGGGTCATCCCAGCTTTCCCAGTCTCAGAAGAACACTGGCATTACACTGGGCACAGCTTACAGAACCATTTTTTTCCCATGCTCTGTACCTGTGTCAGGACAGCAATACTGATGTCTTGGCCACTAGCTTCATAAATAAGATCTGTGAGCTCCTCAGGCGGCAGAGGGCTGTAAGAGGGCAAACTACAGTTAGCAGTAAGTCCAGCACTTGCTGTCAACCTCTTGAACGTGCACTAGAACCACGTCACTCAGAAACATCTTTGCACCGCAGACTTTTCTGCCTTGGTGGCTGCAATTCTTTCTGAAGTTGAAAAATAAAACAAGGTGAGAGCAGCAGAACGGTACCAGCAGGACGCTGAAAGGCAGTCTGCTTCTACAACTGCAACGAAGCTCCAACTTACGTGGTAATGATTTTCTCGCGGGGTTCTGGTGGCAGCCCCACTGTAAGCTGCTTGTGGTGTGACAGGAGGTCTGTGCATGCCTATTGTAACACAACAGAAAGCAAGAGGTCTTTTTCTGAGACATGCAAAAGTGACACAGCTTTTAACTCCAGAAAATGAAGCATTTATTTGGCAATTTCTAAGTGCATTTCTGTTAACTACTAGATATGCAGATCCAGCAGAATGCTGTTAACCAGGTTAACCCGAGGTTAACAGGACTGCAAGAGTCTGCCCAGGCTGAAAGCCTGCTTCCTCACACTGAAATCAGCAGCAGAATTATTATGCTCTCCAGTGGGACTGGCAGATCAATAAAGGATTTTATCGTATTTCATTTTTATTTAAGACAAAAAAATTATTAATGGAAAGTTTGGCAGTATTAGCAAAAAAAAATAATAATAATCCTGTATACCAGAATTCCTCCAATACCAGCATTTTAATCTTTTATACTTCCTACAAAAGTGAGTGCTTAATTTACCTGATTCATTATTCTGCATCAAAGACCCCACTGAGCAATGTTCTTCGTGTTTTTCTATGAGTCTGTTTTCCTTCCTTTAATGTGCAACAAAACTACATACACCTCTACTCTCATCCTCTCCAGTTCTTAGTCAATATCTTTGCAATTTAATGTACACGGGTTTTTGTAAGCATGTACTGCCTTGAGGATGGAAAAGGTACTTAACGAGGTATCACGCAGAGTGACTATTGCAAATGGCTCCCTGCAAATACGACTGTCAGTAAAACCGACCATTCTAAGTATGACTATCAAAGCTTTGAAAATGGCCAGAAGTTAGAGAAGGAGTTCTTTGGAAATATGCAGGATTAAGTACTTAAAAAAAAAAAAATCCTTAAAACAGCAGGGTGAACAGTTTTGTAATGTTCCAAATGAAATCTGTATCCTTACAACGGATCTTTCTTGTTAATCTTAAGTAGGGCCAGATATCATAATGCCTCTGTACATCCACTGCCACTCACACTACAGACTGCCTGCCTAATGGGACAGAAATCACTGCAACGTGTTTTTGCATAATCTCTAGCACTAAGATATACTGGTGCTCCAAGTGTTCATGTCACCACAATAGCAATAAGCAATTAACAGTGACCACTACAGCTTTCAACGCACGTAATTAAGCTGCTCGGATAAACAGAGATTAAATGAGGCCTTCACAATCACTTACAGATTGACATTCTCATTACACTCCAACCTCAGCACACTTCTCAGTACAGATGAGAGAGGTTGTAACAAGATTTTAGATCAGGAAAGCAAACAGTGTTTACTGACAAATGCTGCACTAGGTTTGTTGTGAAGTAAGACCGGAAGAGAGCAAGCACAACCCTTACTGGCACTTGTGTCTCACATTGGTAGTCCTGTTTTCAGGCAGGAATCTAAACCAGCACTATTTCTATCTCATACCTCTGCCAGGACTTCCACTCTCTTTTTAAGTATACCAGAAATATAACGGATTAAGCCCCACTCTTGATTGAGGCCTGCCTTTCTGTAGAGCTCATTGAGCAGACAATGAACAGTGACTCCATATTGTCCATTCAGCTGTGTATCCCAATCAGGGCCTCTGCAGGAAAACAGAAGATCATTTCCATTAGATCAAACAAGTAGATTTCTAAGGGGTCCTTGAGGAAGAGACAGAAAGAGAAAGCAGAAAACACTACGTTGCTTAGTCTTAACACACAATGAGCAACTGGACTTTGACTGAATTGCTCATTTGTGTGACAGTCATTTGGGTGAAGTGAATGGGACACAGTGGCCCTTCACCAGAGACAAGCTACACATGGGCAAAAACCTCTTGGTAACAGCAACGCTCATATTAGCTCAATTGGCCATAAGCCTGTGACTACAAAGCAACCATCCAGGGCTTTAAGTTTCCCATTCGGCTTTAAGTTCAGCCCTAGGAAGGAGGTTGAAAGAATGGAAGAATGCTCCATATGTTGCTCTTTAAGAGTGAAATTCAGCACTTTTTTTCAGTACTAATAAAGATGGTACCCATTTTTTCAGACGCTACAGGGACCTCTATGAGTACTTCTCCCTGCCTCATTCTTAGCTACTAACTAGACTTCCACACTGCTTGTGTCATTACTGATGAATCAATGGAGTTTTCCACTCCTTTTCTAGTTTTGAAATTCACTGTATTATGAAAAAAAGGTGCCTTGACAGTGGCTCCAAGCACCACATGATGATCTTTCAGCTCCTGTCAGAGGAACAGAGTTCACCAAAGCCCAACAGGAACACCAGTGGTGAAACAGTTCCAGAAAGTAAACTAAGGGTGTTACATACAGTCAAACAAACAAACAAAAAGTAATTTTTCAGGATCTCCTTTACTTTTTAAGAGAGTTACTAAATATTTTGCTTAGGAAAATAAAAAGATCAAAGAAGAGGCCCACAAAGGAGGAAGACTAAGATAAACGTTAACACAACCTCTGTAGCATTAAGGAAGACCATCTGTGATCAATAAATGCACGTCTTTGCAATCTAAACTAACTTCTTACCAGATTCCAACAGTATCAGGAAAAAATGCCAGTTAGCACATTCTAGAAGATAATTCTGTTGATCTGTGTTTGAATTTTGCTCAAATCCATTTAATGAGCAATTTTTTACTAACCCCAGCAGCTTGAGTTGTTTCCAGAAACATTCTGAAGAACACCAAGTTTTAGTCAACTATGCACTTAAGCATGGAAGAATTAGAGGAAAAAAATAGTGAGTACTCATTAAAACTGCATCTGTGCTTTAGTTAGAAAATGACAAAATTAAGTATTCCTCCACTCCCACTTTGACAAAATTGTGTGTCAATCAACTCTGAAATTTGCACAGATGTATTCTGAATGCAAATTATTTATGTAGTCAAGCTAACTGAACATGTTTCTGTTAAAGCACAAACATTTTAAACTCTCCCCTGAAAAACACAATCCTGAACAGTGACAACCTTTTGCACAACAATAATCAAATAGCTGTAGCCAAACTTAAGGGGCTGAAGTCTATACTCAGATAACTCACTTTACTATATGCAAGATATATAAGATATCTGCTTGATCATGGAGCGTTGGGCATTCCTTCAGCTGCTCAACAAGCTTCCTGCAGTCCAAATCACCATGAGCATCTTTAGCTAAGTTCAAAACCTTTTCATGGTCCTGATAAAAAAGAGGGATGAAAATCAATAATAGACCTCGACAAAAGCAGCAGATAAAATTCGTAGCTCCCCATTAAAGAACACAACAGACATGCAACACAACTCTGCGCTTGAAATATAGACATATCATGTAGTTTTTCTTAGACTACTAGCAGATATGAAAAGAAGTCTGATCCCCAGAAACACAGCACCCAGAATGGACTGTCTGTTCATTTGGTTCAATCGACCAGGAAAGCTATTTTTGGAACCAAAGAAAAAATTCTCATAGAAGTAAACAAAATTATTTGCATACTTTTCCTGTCATATACTGCTACTTGCAATGAAATAAAGCAGAAAGATATCACTTTTTTGTTGAAAACATTTAGAAGTGGTTTTCTATTTTTTTAAACTTGTCTCCAGTCTGTATAATTGCAATGCTTTAGTTACGCAGATGTTGCCATCATAAATTTTCCAATGCTTTGGAACTAGCATGTTAACTAGTCAGGTGATGCAACACTGCAGTGAGTTCTTCGATGAGAACAAGTTTTATTTAACAAGCTATTCAGCTATTTGTATGGTCCCGAAATACTGCCTCCATGGATGAAGCCTATAGAACAGAATCTTCTAGCAGGTTGGCTACAACCTCATGTCACCACCCTCAGCAGCCAGTCACACACATTAGGACAGAATACCCAGCCCAGCCTTGCCCTTTGTGCTTAACAGTGGGATTCAGCTGGTGCTGTATGACAGCTGTCCTTTCATATGCTACTCTCCTGGCGAGAAATTAATACAAGTACTGTTTATTGGACAATATATATATAAATGTAATAATATCTATTTAACAAAAAATAAAAAAAATAACAACAACCGCCTCCTACCCACTGCCCCAGGCAGATGGCTTTGCTGTCAAGGTAACAAAATGAGAACTAGCATACGGTTTGGCTAGAAACCAGAGGGACTCAAAATACTGAGTCCTAAAAACACAAACAGCATAAATAATCCCACAGTTTACCTTTTTCTCAATGGAAAGAGGAATATCAACAAGATTCAAAGATTTCCGGTGCGTGTTCAGAACTTTAGTTGGAAGAGACATAGAAACAGCTGGAAATCAAAACCAACGACAACACTTAAAAGACTCTTGTTGCAGTAATGCAGAAAAGCAAAACCACCAACGTGAAGCAAATGTACCACGAAAAACAACAGAAATACCTCTGAGAGTCAAGTTAACTTAGGCAACACTTCCAAGATGTTGTCTGTGGAACTCAAGAGACAAGCTCACACTTTGAATTTTTCCTTCCTGCAGACTTGTTCCAAGAGCTTTTGAAATTAGCGCATCAAAGGCTGAGGCACAACATGCTGAACTGATACCTCTTATGGCAGTCCGTGCTTCGGGTGTCCTACAAATGAATGACCTGATCCTGACAAGTATTTCAAATGTTTTTGCAGTAAACATGCTAAAACATGTTTAGCATATGGAGAAAATTATCTAATTGAAAAAATGCTGTAATTAAAGTGACAAATGTGAATGCAGGCTCATGCTCTGTTATCTTTATATGTTAAATTTAACAGAAGATCACATGATTCTGCAGCATATGAAAGATGGGAGAAAAGACTAAAGTTTGAAGATTTATTAATATCCAGTGAAGTTGAAAGAAGCCTTCTCTTAACTAGGATACATATCTACATGTAAAATGCTGTAGATGTCAAAATCTACTTACAAATTCAGTCAAAGCATTATTTGGGTGAAAGTCCTCCAATCAGTTTAATGCAGCATTGTTAGGAATACTATCTTCCATCCCTACTCCATTTATTCTTATAGATTTAGAGTATGCATGTGCATACTGATGTTTCATGCCACTGAAACACTTCATTTCACCACAACTTCATCGGATTAAGAAAGTATATTATTTGTCTGCCTTTGTACAAAGACAAAAAAAAATAATAATAATAATAAACTGACTCATGTTCTAAAATTCTATCCAATCAGTTAGTTTCCATAACATTAACTTTGATTCACTGCAGGTTATTTATACATACACCATGATATGGGATACTGTGGGAACTACAGCAACAACTTCAGACTCTCTTCTTGACAGCTACAACACACTTGTGTTACTAACTTTCTTCAAATAATAGAATTTGAAAATAATTGAACTTATCCCTCTTAGCACCCATGGCAAATAATAGAGAGAAATACCTGGAATCTCCAAACCCTTTGCCTTGGCCATTATTGACAGTATCTCTTGTGTGGAATGGTTTGCACTGAACACAAGTGGCTGATGAGCAGTCTTTGAAGTTGGAGGCAGATATGACTTCAGTGCCGTACTCTGCAGGATATCATTTATGTACTGATCCAGCTCATCCTGGCTTTCTAGTGAGACATACATAAAAGAAAATGAGTATTAAATGTAAGAAAACCTATAAAATACCAGTGCTTTCTTTTTTCACACACACATCACTCTATTCTTGTTTATACAGAAGAGCACACGAAAATGTAAGAATAAGCAAGAGGCTTCTAAGCTGAACAAATTGGAAAGAAAAATGTAAATAATTTTTGATAGTTTTTAAACAGTTAAGTTTAGAAACTGTTTTTCCCTTTGAAAGAGATCAAAAGAATTTTTCTTTTTGGTAGACCAAAGATCAGCTCTTGCGCATGAATTTGTCTGTGACTCCTCACACTCTACTCCCTCTAGCATCTTCTACACACCTCCAACATCTTCTACACTCCTCCCACCTGCTGATTCTCAGACTCAGCTTTACCACAGCAGCTACTGGTCAATACTGGTCACATCGAGAATGTAGAAGAATTCACAAAACCTCCTTCAAACTAAGTCATGCACATACCATCCTTGAGCTGACGTATGAGAAACCTGAATAACTATCAACTGTGCATACATCAGATTTTGTATACATACATACCCCAGACTCTACTGACAGAATGTGACAGAGGAAAAAAAAATAAAGTGAAAAAACTACTACCTTTTTCACAGAAATCTGCTGGATAGCCTCCATATTCACTGTCAGGGCTACAACGGCCTCCATGAGAGTCATCAAATAGTTTGATATCACAGTCTGGATCCAGGAAGCTCAGATGCGTATGGAAAGATGTGGTAAGAAATTCTGACAGCTTGCCTATCTTCACCCTGCAAACAGGGAAATATGCCAGAGGGAGGGAGCTAACATACACCATTTTGATACTGGCTACGCTCACCGAGCTTTCAACAACTCCAAAACCTATGAGATCTAGCAGTCAAATCTACCTTTAGTAACTATGAAGAAGTAAATAACCAATGTGGAGAAAACAAATGCAAAAACAACAGTTGCAGATCCTGCTGAGTACTGCTCTATCTATCTCCTAACTGCACTTAACTGTGTTATGGTAACACTCACAACACGCTCAGATTCCTCTCTGCAGGAATGTTCTCCAGACACTCAGCACCCAGTCTGTAACTATCTGGCATTACTCTGTCTCACCAACAGAATCATTTTTTTCACAGTAAATTTCAAGCTGCTGTTGATCACCCAATGCTGTAATCTATCTAAACCCCTCAAAGAGAGTCTAGATAGATTAGAGCATTGATTAGAGCATTTAGATGCCCCCAGAGAGTCAATAGAATCTCCCAGTTATGTATTATCAGCAAATTTGCTATGGATGCATCCAACTTCTGCCTCCAGATCACCAACAAAAATGTTGTCAGGACTGTCCACAGACTAGAGCCCTGGGGAACACTATTAGAGGCTGGCCACCATCCAGATGCAGCCTTATTCACTACAGCTCTTTGAGCTCTGCCACTCAGCCAGTTTATCACCCTGCACGATGTGAACCTGTTCATCTCACAGTTAAAGGATACTGAGAGGAACAGTATTAGATGTTGTGCTAAAATCCATAAAAACAATACCCACTGTCTTCCCTTCATCCACTAGCATGGATAGCATTTCATCTTACCATAGAAGGATACCAAATTCGTGAGACAGGACTTTCCCCCTGAATCAGTGATAGTGGGTCTGATGGCTGTTGCTATCCTTTAATTGCCTTTCATTGGCACCTAGGCTAATCTTCTCCATAATTTTTCCAGGTACTGAAGTTAAACTAACAGGTCTATAATTTCCATGGTCTTCTGTCTTTTTACAAATTTACATAATCTTGGACACAGTCACCAGGGACCTCCCCAGATTCTCATGAACTTTGATAGAGAATTGAGAGGGGTCCCGCTATAACATCCACTAACTCCCTCAGTACTCAGACATGAGTTCTGCCAGGCCCAACAGACTTATAGTCTACTCATACAATTAGTTCCTTAAACACTGGTGTCAACAAATTGAAAGTCTCTGCTCCCCAAGTCATGGTCCTCCATTTTGCAGGGCAGGGCAACTCAAGGCCTTCAATTAATACTGAAAACTGAGAAAAAAAAAAAAAAAGGCATTAAATGCCCTTGCGTTTTCACCATCTATTAATGGCAGTCAGAAGTATTACATCTCTCCATCTTCCCGTTGCACCTAGGGTCTGGCTATCATCTGATTGCCACATAACAATTTAAGCTGAAACTGCTCTCTGTGTAGAGCTCCAGCACAAGATCTATCACTATCACAAGTTAAAATGTGATTGTGACTTGTATATGATTTAATTTTTAAAAAAATCATAGAACCATGTACAGGTTACAGCATTACCTTGCACCTCCAAAATAACCATCCTCTAATTTTCGTATGGTGGCAAGAACTGCTGGATGAATG
>JAOWBP010000001.1:98447900-98468714 GCA_028571105.1 Tragopan temminckii | reverse complement strand
GCTGGGGGTCAGGGAAAGGCTCTGCACCACAGGGCGGTGGGCATGGAACGGGATGCACAGGGCTGTGGGCACGGCCCTGAGTGCCGGAGTTCAAGGAGCGTCTGGACAGCGCTCTCAGACATTGGGTTTGATTTTGGGTGGTGCTGTGTGGAGCCAGGGGTTGGACTCCATGATCCCTTCCAACTTGGGGTATTTTATGATTGATTTTTTTTCCTTTTTTTTTCTTACACGATAGGAAAAAAGCACCTGTCTGTTGATAAGAATAGTCATGACAAGGTCTAACCAAAAACTGAAATTGTCGAAGTGCCAGATTAAAAAAAGAAAAAAATGCTAAAGGTTTCTGGCAGAGGAAAATAGATTGTATCAGCTGCAAAAGTTGAGATTTCTGAGTTAAAGTTTGAATTGTGCTAAACTTCTGAAGTTTATCAAATCGTGGTGTTTCGATGCTCAGAATTGAAATTAAAAATGGAAGAGTCGGGTAAGACTGTGATATTGATGCATGTTTAAAACACAGAAGTACTTTCCAATAAGCTTTACCTGTCTTGAGTTACCGGGTACTCAGGGAAGGAGTGTTACATTATTAATACAAACAGTTAGGAAAATGGTTTAGCTACGTGCATCTTGCTAGTCTCTGCATTCATGGCAGCAGCAATCTCGTAAAAAAAGGAACATCAGTATCATAAAGCACAGGTTGTCTTCCTGTTTTTCCTACTTCATTGTCACTTGTATTTCAAGCATAAAATTAATTTATAAGAAATAATTAAGCATGCCGGTAGCTGTCCAATGCAGTATTATACCATTTATTAAATAGCTTTATTTTTATTTTCTAATTTTCAGGCTTACAGTAAAATAAATGAAATAGAATTGGAAGAAGGTTGTGATCTGAAACTGAAAGGATACTGATTTTTTCAGTATCAGAAAATATTATAGCTACTTCATGATTTTTTTTATTCCATTTTATATCTGTGGTTAAAGTTAAACAATGGTGTCAAATTGTAAAATGATAGGGATTAATGTTACTGTAGTACTACAATAGGATGAAATGAAGCCGAGATTATTTAAAACAAAAACAGTTGCAGTAATGCTGGTTTTCCATGAAAAGCCAAAATAGCTGTATTTACAATATTTAAATGCTATTCTGTCTTTCACATCCATTTCATTACATTCTTGTACAATTTTTTTTGGGGGGGGGAATATGTACTTTCTTGCTTGGAGAAACCATACCAAAAACTGTTAGGAAGAATGAAAGTTTCAGTGCTAACCATTATCATCAGTTTAGTAGTCAGCAGAAAACACTTCCTTCAAGTGTTATTTTCAAAGCAGTATTTTAGGGCTGTGGGACTCTTAACATTCTAACATGATAACCTTGGGTTAAGGAAACTGCTAATTCCCAATGTTTGTGAAATCCCAGCATTCAGCAGAGTGTGGGGAGAATTTGCACGGGGCTGGCATCAGTTGATAGAGCTCAACTCCCCAGGCTTCCTTCATTTGTGCTTGCATCTTTAGTCTGAATAGCTTCACGCACCTCTGCTGAGCCTGCAAGGCTGAGATTAGTCCTGACTTTTGTGGAAAGTAAAGGGAAAAAGGCATAAATCAGAAGATTTCAACATTTTAAAAAATATAAAACGCAACCTAGTGCAAAATATAAAATCTGTCAGCATTCCTCAGAGGTATGAGGCAGGTCATGGGGATCCACAATCCACAAGCCTATGGATTATATATGGGCCGCTCATTCAGTTTACACATTTGTCTTATTCTTGGGTGAGAAAGTTTATTATTTCCTTAAATGCAACACAAGCATTTTCTCATAATATCCAAGCTGAGAACACTGTTCTTGTAACTGCTTATGAATAACAGAGAGAAATCAAAAGAAACTGTTTAAATCTGCTTGCATTTAAGGAAATAGGAAGTCTCTTTCCACCCTTGTGCATATTTAAGGTTGTTTTCTGACAAACTGCTAGCTAAAGGCTTCAGTCTTTCTTTTTATGCTTCCTCCCTCAATGGAATAGCTGAGCTTTTTTAACTGTCCCTACTTTGAAGTTTTCTAGTGGATCCAGGCTGGTTTAAGTATCCTCTATTCCTCACTTTGTTCTTTTCTACTTAGGGAGTCACTGTGGCCACTGTCTTCAAAAGGGGCATGTTAAGAATATAAATTCTTGTTCCATTAAGAGTCTTCTCCTGCACTTAGCTGGTTAGTAAATAATACTTTGCTTTCAGAAGATATGAAATGGATTTGTCGTCATTCTAGATGTTTCTTATCAAGTAAACTCTCATGTGTATGTGTTGGAGAAATTTTAGTCAATTTTTCAGTAAAGGTATTATGAAAGCTCAGTCAGACTGTTCTGTCATTATTTACCAAGAGATCTGTCTCTTCCTAAAAATAAACAAGACTTTTTGGATTAGAATGTAATTTCTTTTTAAACTGAAAAATTGGAGAAAGACATTTTCTCAAGGGGGGACTCCAGTGATTGGAAAGAATCTCTGAAAGTCATTGAGCCTAATAGCTGGTTCCCTACAGTAAGTTACAGGAAAACATCCAGGTGGGTTTTGAATATCTCCAGAGAAGGAGACTCCACCACCTCTCCGGGCAGTCTGTTCCAGGGCACTGTCACCCTCACAGTAAATAAGCTTTTCCCCATGTTCAAATGGAACGTCATTTATTCCAGTTTGTGTCCACTGCTCCTTGTTCTGTCATTGGGCTCTACAGGCAAGAGCCTGGCCGCATCTGTTTGACTCCCACCCTGTCAATATTTAAAAGCATTGATAATATCCTCTCTCAACCTCTTCTCCAGGCTGAACAGCCCCAGGTCTCTCAGCCTTTCCTCGTAGAGGAGATACTCCAGGCCCCTCATCATATCTGTGGCCCTCTAGTGGGCTGTCTCCAGAAGTTCTGTATTTCTTGAACTGAGGAGCCCAGAACTGGGCACTGCACTCCAGCCTCACAAAGGTAGAGAAGAGAGGAAGATCACCTCCTTTGACCTGCTGGCCACACTCTTTTTAATGCACCCCAGGATACCATTGGTCTTCTTGACCACAAGGCCACGCTGCTTGTTCATGGTCACCCTGCTGTCTGCAGGGACATCCAGGTCTTCCTCTGCAATGCTTCTTTCCAGCAGGTCAGCCCCTAACCTGTGCTGATACATGCAATTATTCCTCCCCAGATGTAGGACTCTGCACTTGCCCTTGTTGGACCTCATAAGGTTTTTTCTCTCTGCCCAGCTTTCCGCCCTGTCCAGGTCTTGTTGAATGGCAGAAAGATAAAAACTGATCAGTGCTTCTTGAGGGAAATTCCCAATGTATTTTAGGTGTACAAGATTATGTAACACTGTGTGAATGTTGTTATTACTGGGTGACAGTTCACTGATCAGTTCACATGGTTTTTTGCTTCTCAATTGTTTTTACAAAATGTAAATAGTATTCATGAGAAGAGAATGTGATTGACTTACTTCTTCTAGCAAAATTTTGGCCTTGAAGCTTCATATCTGTGCAGACTGAAACCATAAGTCAATCACAGAACACGCCACATCACCATTTGCTTTGGTATATCAGCATAAAGCCCTGATATGATGCACTAGCAGCACTGGTTGATGAATGGCAGTAACGTACAGCTACTCCAGGGCATGCAGTGAGTATTGTCTCTGTTTCTACTCACATTCGTTGATTTTAATTGATGCTTTCAGTCTAGGGTGAGGTTATAGAATTGTAGCTGAGTGGTGTCACTTTCTGAAGGACATGACCTTATCTGTTTTTCAGTGATCTTTCTGTGTAACTGTACTTTGTGTCAGAATTTTCCTTGATATACAAAAGAAAAAAAAAAATCAGTCACAAAAATCTTTGAGATAAATTAGACACAAACGCTTTTCTTGTTAAGAGATATTTTTCTCTCATATGTCAAGAATAGCATGTAGTTAGGTAGGATGTTTCTTTTTCCAGAGAAGCCTGGTTTTCGTTCTGGTGTCCAGTTATGTTGAGCAGCATCTTTTGGCTTGAATACTCCCGCTGTTAACATCAGTGATTTTCTAGAAGATAGTAAAGACACATCACTTTACTGTTTCGGAAAAGCACTGTCATGTCTTCTTTATTTTGTAGACACCATGGAAAAATAGGGATGTGTATCCTATAAATAAAATAAAACAAAATGCTTCTGAATCAGGGAACTCTTCTAGCTTGTTTCTGGTAGCAGGAAATATCAGGCAGTACAACACTGTGTGGAAGCCCGGAAGAGAGATCTCTGGATGCAGAACAGAAGAGCTCTGAGAACTTACCACTTTCTATCAGTGTACTTTTCATTTGAGGCTAAGAGAGCGGTAAATCCCATTTTTTTTTTTCCCCAAGGTGGATTCCCGATTTGGATTAGTATTAATTTTCATCTAGATGCTCTGTTTGGTAACTACAATAGTTTTTCCAGGTGTTATTTTAAATGAGATTAAGTATTTTACATGTTCATATGTTGTGACAATTTGAAATTAAAGATGAAATAGATGTTTATTTTGTTCACCGTATGTGTCATCAGACATTCTAAAAGGGCTTAACTTTTTCATTACTTGTCTTCAGTCCAGCCTCTATGTGCTGTTAATAGTGGGATATTGTTATAAGTTGGAAAAGATGCGTAATGTAGATCTGACTTATCAAATAACTGAAGCAGTCTACCGCCTATCTTTTCACATTCCCATACTCTGTGACCTTAAAGCTTCTCCATCATATACTAAAATTCAGGTGCTGCATGATCATATGAACAGACAATCATTTTGACCCAGTGATAGATGCACTCATTTCAGTTCACAGGGATAGGCACTCACGCTCGTACTTTGAACAGGTAAAAATTGTTCAGCTTTCAGAATAACTAAGTGACAAAAGACACAGGAATGTCGCTTGAAAATGTAATTCATACCTGCTATAAGGTATTTAAAAATGAATTTCTAACATCTAACTTCTTTTTTTTTTTCGGTACTGAAATTCCTAATTGTAGCATGTGTGCTGCATGGAATTTTGCATTGCATTTGGCTTGATCACTGAGATATTTACCAAATCAACAATGGTTTCCATTGTCACATTTCTCAGGATGCTTTTTTTTTTTTTCCTTTTTTTTCTTTTTTCCCTCTTGGGGAAGCAGAGGGAAACCAGCAGGAAAAAAAGACTAACCAGATCTTGCTAATTTCACTTTCTTCATTTTTGTTTTACAGGAGACACATGAAATTGTGGCTATCAAGAAATTCAAAGACAGTGAAGGTAACCTTTTCTGTTCACAGCCTTTCGTGTCAATAACTGCCCCGCTAATATCTTTCCAGTTAAAATAAGAAGTCTCATATATCAATACATGGTTTTAAAATGGTTATGATTTATTAGTTCTCTTAATGTTCAAGGTAATACGTACCTGCTTAGGAACTGCATTATGCATTCAAACTGAAGACCTACCTTTCCTTCTTGGTGCCTCCCACTTGATATTGCTTGAATTGTGGTGCCATTCATGGTAGTATGACCTATCACTTGGAGACTAGATGTGATCAGATGACAGCAAAAACTTCTCTTGTTGCACTGGTTGTGGAGTTCTTGAGCTTTATCACTCCTCATTTAGGTGAAGGGATCTTAAGTGTTGGTGGTCTTGAAGGGGTAAATGGAGGAGACGGGTCATGTAAAAGCTCTGTGGTGCACGGAGGAGTCGGGGAGCTGTTGGGGACCAGCTTAGCCAACTGGCTAAGTGAGGAGGCAGCAGTTCTGCTCTCCTTTCAGCAGGCTTCACTTTCTACAAGGGAACTTGCTTCTTTTCCACTTTCACAGCAGCCTGTGTGTACTGTCTGCCTTGCACACATCAACAGCCTGAATCCCTTGCAGACACATGAGAGACAAACAGAAGGAGAGGCCAAGTATGAAGTAATATGAAGAGTAATCCAGGTCTGATGTGATGATGTAGCTGTGATCTGCCATATACTGAGGCTGTAGTTGAAAACTGAACAGTCTAATTATGTGGTTTAAAGAAATAGCAGCAACTTTATTTTAGCAAACTACACTTTTTTGGGTATTATTATAGAATTATGGAAGCCCTGGTGCTGTTGTTGGTTACAAAATTATAATGTAATTTTCAGAGTCGGTTAGGCACAGCAAATTCAGATTTATCTGTAATTTTCAGATTATCTGTTTTTTACGGATTTACCTGTATTTTAGTCTTTCACTGCAGTTATTTTTGCTTGGAGGATGTAGCTGATCTTTTAGCCTTGCTGTTCAGAAATGTTTTAAATCCCTATTAAAAATTTTTGATAAGTATTTAATTGTAGTGGTCATCTTGACCAGGTCATGAAGGTACTTCAGAATCACATGCTGGACCTCAGTATGTCCATTCAGAACGTATCAAAGGCAACAAATCTCCAGCATTAAGCCCCAAACAGGATTATGATATAAGACAGTATACAAATGAAAACAAAAAATACAATGTTGCCATTAGCTTTTGCTTTCTATTGGTTTACGTGATTGATGACTGCTTTTCAGAGTTGTAGCTGTTTACAAGTTTCTGGAAACAAACTTCCTTTGATGGATTTGATTCAGCCCATTTCACATCTGTCTTGCTAATATGGTAGTTCATTACAAATCTGAATATACAATAATTATTTCTATTGCCATTTTTGTTTCACTGAATTACTGCTGTTTGACATATGCATGCTAAATGCTCTAGAAAGTGTCTGGTTATAGAAGAAATAATGCAATCAGGCTGATGCAAGCCAGCACTGAGCACTCAGTTATAGAATGAAATGATTCAGATTACTCTAAATTATACGTATTTTTTACTAAAAACGTTTGTGGTGATAGTATTTTACTTCCTTCTCTCGCAACAATTCAGGATTTTTTCTGTTTTCTGATGATGATTTTATGCATTGACATGACCTGTGTTATACTCTTCCCTGCAAAACCATTTTTGCCTTTTGCTTTCTTGGAAAAGCAATTTCTCTTCCTTGTGTCTTATTCCTCTGTCTTTAGAGTATGTGATGTGCAGGTGAGATTTAGTTCTGAATTCATGCAATCGTATACCATTTAATATTCTTCTGTTGCGGATAACAGCACTAAGAGATTAAAAACCTGGCTTCTAAGTGTGCATGGGCAATTGCATTAATGGATTTCATTTGACTAAATGAAGAACAAAAGCTAATATACTCTATTGTATTTCACGTTTTGTTGGTGCTATCCTCAATGATAAACATGATAAGCACTCTACAAAGCTTTAGTAAAACACTTTTTAGCAGCTAAATTACCAGAATAATAGTTCAATTTCTTGACTCTGAATCAAGGATTCATAGATTAATTGCATCTGTGTTTTCTCTACTGCCTGCCCTCTCTGACTACTACAGTGGTCTGCATTGCTGAATTTCCATTAAAGGCTTTGTTCGGACATTTAAAATGATTCTTCTGTGTTAATTTCTCATAGATTTTAGAGAATAAAATCACTGAAGAATCAAACAGGTCTGGTCAAGGCTGTTCAGAAATGATCATTCCAGAGTTTCTGCTGGAAACATAACCTTGTCAGGGCTTCATGCACATGATAGGTATATATGAGGTGGAAGATACGCCTGTACGTATACATGCATGTTTTTGAATATACACTGTGCTCTTTGAAAAGAGAGAAATGCAAATTATTGCTTCTTATTAAACAGCTTTTTCTTCCACTGGAAACCACAGAGGTTATGAATCGTGTACTATGAAGGTTATATAATGACTGAACGGTCATCAGGTACCAGAAGGTGCAGAAACATCCAGACAGCGCAGAGAGCCCCAAGAGTAAAAAAAAAAAAAAAAAAAAAAAATTCTTTTTATCCATAGTACCCAGATACAGATACAGAGATTTTTATCAAAAGAAATATAACACTTTATTACTCTTTTTTTTTTTTTAATGAATTTTACTTTCTCACTTTTGCACTCTAGAAAATGAAGAAGTCAAAGAAACCACTTTACGAGAGCTTAAAATGCTTCGCACTTTAAAACAGGAGAACATAGTGGAGCTGAAGGAAGCCTTCAGAAGAAGAGGAAAATTATACTTAGTTTTTGAATATGTGGAAAAAGTGAGTTGAGTTTGTACTGTCTTTACCACGGTTGAAGCATCAGCTTAATGGATAAGTCTTTAAGACAACTATAGTTTTAAATATGAAACTATTGTCATCTGTAGAGTGGAACAGCAGAAAAACTCTGGTACAATCTGAATTGTTGTAATTAGGCATTCACAGTGACAAAACAGTACTGATAACTTTATTATTGTTTTTACATCATTTGTTAGTCTTCAAAACAAAAAGTTATTCCACGTATGAACAGAAACATGTTCAAATTATGTAGGCTGGAATACTGCATTTTAGTTCTTTATGTGAAGAAAATGTTCCATCCAAATACTTCATTTTAATTGTGAAGTTGATTCACTGTCATGTGTTATGTTGGGTACTGAATTCAGACATCGTCTTTCAAAACAAGATCATAGGATTTTGACCTTGGAATCTGTGGCAACTTTCTCCATCTCTGCCTGTTAAAAATACAATTTCTGTTTGTATATTTCTGTAACAAGTCCACTATCAATAGTTGCTTAGAGGGATTTGGCAAAGATCGTTGTTATTATTTCCAATCCTGACCTCATTTGAAAGGATCCCAAAATGTTCTTGGATTGGCCTACTATTGCCAAGCATCCTGGTCTGTTTCTAGGGAGAAACAACGTGGAACAGATTGGTCTTATATTGGTTTTGCAAGCTTTGCGATGGTGGTAAACCTTACCCTTATATCTTAACTATCAAGGAAATAATTTGATGGTGTATTTAGATACACAAAGTAAAGGTAAATACAGGCTTAAATATATGCATTTATGTAGCTTTCAGGAGGTATCATTCCCTTGATCCAAATTTTCATTTAATATCCTGCCAGTGTGATTCTGTAGTACAGCTGAGTGCTATTCCTTTTCAGTCAGTTCATTTCAGTCTTGTGTAAATGGTTCCTTCCCGTAAATACTTTATAATTTACTGTGTGGTATAACTTCATTGTATAATGTGAGATGACCTGCTTTAGGCCACAGCTAGGCAGAAGACAATTTTGTGTTTCACCAGATTAGCAACTCATGACGTGGTAGACCTTTTTTAGCCATGACATCCAAAGTGTGACTTGTTTCATCCATATTCCTTGTGGTCCAGATACACGGCATGTGTTTGATCAGTCACCAACTAGGACATATATTTAATTTGGTGCTATAGTTGAATTAACTAAGTTCACGCTAGTAGTGGATTGAAAGAGCAACAACAATAAAAGACACCTAAATGCATAATAAGAGCATATTTCAAAAAATGTTAATACTGGTAAATACACCAGGTTGCAATATCTAACATTATTAAATTGGAGTGAAGGAATATAATGATAAAGACGGACATCATGTGCCTAATGTCGTTTCTGTTACACTGCATTAGATAGGTGATCTTTCATGTCAGCTTTGAGGTCCATGAATGTTTTGCGCTTTCAGGTGTGTCATATAATTTCCACAGGCACTCCTAAATGTATGTCGTTCAAATCTAAAGACCAGGATGATTTATGTATTTTCAAATGAGAAAGAGTAGATAAATAAAATATGGTACAGTAGGCCTAATTTTTATTTTAACTGGTGATACAAAATGTATTATTTACAGAACCTTAGCCCTGCAATGCTCAGTTTCAGATTACTGAAATTCGCATTTAGTCTAATCTTTTTTTATCTATTTCCCTTAGTTAGTGGTTTCATGTAGGGTCTCACTGTGTTGATGCTACTTTTTTCATTCATATTTATAACACTAACTTCTTGACTTACTTATCCAGAACTACAGGCCACTGTGGGGATGAGAATCTAACTAAAATCAGTACAGTTCCTTAACAGAAAATTCCTTTTCTGAGATCTGAGCTGCATTTCTAAGGAAACTTGCTTGCAAGCACATAAGTTCCAGTATTTATTCATAGATTGCAAAACTCGGAAATACTTCCAAATACTTTCAAAATCTCCTTTTGTTTTGTCTTATACTTACGTTCATTAAAATATCTTCCAAGAGGAATCTCAAATGTTACTACACAGCTAAAGAAAACATTTGTCAGAGATAAATTTATTTTAGATGAAAAATCTGTTCAAATGCTTAAATTCCTAATACAGTGAGTTGTGTAAGATGATATAGTCAAAATACTTATTTCCATTTCAGTATTCAGTAAATAAGATTCTTTTTGTCTTCAAGTTGGCTGCTGCTGCCCATTATTCATTCAATTAAGAGTACAAACTCCATTGTACTTGAAATTGTGCAAAATTGGAGATATTTGCTAACATAATGGAAATCTAAATATCCTTTCTCAAAAAGGAAACTAACCCGTTTTTACTGTTCATCACCAGTTAAAACAATCTATTTAATTTTTAGCTAAGTATATCCATAAAAAGTTAATATGGACATAGGACTACAGTAACTAAGATATCTAAGGTTTGTACAGCAGATGCGTATCTGTAGGATATTCCATAGAATACTATTTATGCCCCCGTGAGGCATTTTTACCTCTGTTACCTCATTAGCAGTAATATGTTGCTTTAGGTATACCCATTCATGTATAGACATGGTTTGTGATTAGTCAGTGCCCGGTATGCAAAAGACATAGAACTAACTTAACAATTAAGAAAACAGTATGTTAAAGTGTAGTAGGATATTTACAAAACATTGTACTTTATTAATTTTTCACACAACCCCAGTAAACTGCTATTTGTTGGAGCAACTTTTTGTATGGAAATGACTTTTTAGAATTTTTAAGTGGGTTGATGACAGCCTTTTAAGGAATTGTGGTCCATTTGCAGTCCATCTTTAATTGTCTTCACAAATGCTTTTTTAGAATGACATTAGCTAGTACTATATTTATGATTAAAATACACTCCCTAAATGTTAAACTACTTTTTTTTTTTTCATAGTCAGACTTGGTGGTGTAACTCTGTTGCTTCAGAAGGCTGAAAATGGGTTATGTTCAAGCTACTAAAATATAACTCTTTTAAATAATGTCTTTTAAACATTTAGAATATGCTTGAATTGCTAGAAGAAATGCCAAATGGAGTTCCACCAGAAAAAGTGAAAAGTTATATCTACCAGCTAATTAAAGCAATTCATTGGTGTCATAAGAATGATATCGTTCACAGAGGTGAGTGCGTAGTTCTGCACATGGGAATAAGCTCTGGAAGGAGTTTACTTTCTACAGGGAAAGACGTTACAGCTAGAAGGAATTTGCATTAAACATAAATATAAGCAATTACTCTTTGTCAACAACAACAAAACAATCTGTAAATTTAGCTGAATATTAAGCCTGCAACATGACTTCAAATTTCTTTAGAACTAGATTCATCTACATATAAACTTGCTGCCCACTGTTTCTGGCATACAAGTAAAGATTGTATTCACTCAGTGAAGTAAAACTGCAGTACAAATGTTGCCAAAGGAAAAGGAATTCTTAAACATTTCTGGGAATTCAATTATTTCACTTCTGAATCTGATAAAATATTAGTAGAAAAGCAACCCCGGAACAAGCTTGGTTTTTTGTGTTTTACGTCTGCTGAAGGCATATCTTCCCAACTTCCATGAGTTCAGCTTTCTCTAAATTTTAAGCAATTACTGTACTTGCTTTGTTTGATTTTCATCTGGTTTTATGTTTTTTATCCTTATTTAATAAAGTTGTATTTTGCTTTATGGCTTTGCAAGAGTAACATTTCTACTGTTCTCAGTAAATCAGAATTCTCATACAGTATGCTATTTTAGTAGAGACTGATCAAAACATAGGCGAGAGTTTGACATATTTTGTAAAGCAGTTTGAAAAAGTATTCCATACACAGATACCACAGTATCCATATAGGAATAAGAAACAGGCTTAGAACTAGAAAACACAGTCTTTATATAGAAACAACAAGAAAGCACAACACAACATTTTACCAGTTAACTGGGTAATTAAATGACAGGTTATTGTATTATCACGCAGCATGCGCTATTCTGCGTTTTCTTTTGCTCTCTAGGTATGTCTCTGAACACCTTTTATCTTCCCATGTTTTGTTGAGAAACGCTTCATAAGACTTCACGTGGCAGAAAATAAATTCTGCATATCCACAAGTAGAACTGCTGGAAGCCTATTGAGCAATTGGTCTTGTAATGCTTTGTTTATGGTTGTATGAATTTACCTAAATATATTGTTATGAGATAATATTGTTGACAGAGCTCAAAATTAAATAGAGAAGTTAACAGCTATCTTTTCTTTCTTTGTTATTTGATACTTTAGATATCAAACCAGAGAATCTCTTAATAAGCCACAATGATGTTCTCAAATTGTGTGACTTTGGTAAGTTCAATAGATAGACTTCTTGCCTTTTTAAAGAAAATCTCTTGGAATGGAGCATTACCTCATTCTCATGAAAGTTCTACGTTGCATGCTGTTGAAAACCCTTTCTGGTGGTCAGAACTGATAACTTGTTTAGGCTTATGGCTAGCACTTTAATTTGAAATATCTATGCTCTTAATTTGTGTACTTTGTGAAATACCATCTTAGTAAGTCAAGAGAAATGCTGCATTTGTTGTCTCGTCTTGTGTTGGGCGAGGATTTACTAGTACTGTTATTGGCTCTCACATGAGAACAGCGCAGGTGATAAACTGATGAGAAGACTGGCAGAACTGTGTATTTATCTAGCTTATGTACTTAAGAAAAGACTCCAGTTTCATAAAGGCATTTACTATTCTTATATGTTAATATACTACTTACACTGTTAGGTGTATAGTTATAGATCATCCTCTACTGTACTAAACAAAGAAGATTGTGTCAACATACGATTAGTGACTGAATATTTGGAGGGGTAGAGTCAGAGCTGTACATGTGCTGTTAACTTTGATATTTCCTGACTTATCAATAACTGTTTAATGTCAGCTTTAAAGCTCTGAACAAGCAGCACCCAAGAACGAGACAAAATTGCCTATGTGAGTAATCCCCAGAAGACAGCAGGGTGGCACATACACTGTTCCAACAATCTCCATTTTTCTTCTATATGCTACATAAGCACAGAATAAAACACTCTAAATAGCTTACAGTTTGGATTTGTAAAATGAAATCCAGTTCCACACAGCTGCCCAAGGTCACTTTGAAAGCTGTCATTTCATAGCCCTGCAATTTTCAATGAAAAGAGGAACTATTCAAAAAACAAATAAATAAATTGCAGTAGGTTTTTGGGAAAACAGAACAAACATTTGTATATTGCAGTGCTGCTTTCAATCCTAAAGGCATTTTTGTTTAAACATTCAGAACCAGCAAGCATTCCAGGAAAAGCCTTAGAATATCCAGTCCATGTGAGTTCTTTGAATCGAGGACTGTTGATTTTGCGGTCCCAGGAAGTGCATAGATCTGACAGCGCACAACGGGCTCCAGCCAGGAGCCTACAGCTAGCCCTGCTGTGGCTGTCCTCTCCTGCCTACTCTCTCCTCTCAGCATTCTCCATAGCCCCAGGTTCTGGCTGGCACCATGTGCCTTGGGCCTCTCTGCCTCTCGAAAAGCTTAGCAAACAATCAGCAAACAGCGCTGGCCCATGACCAACATGTGCTCCAATCAAGACTAACGGTGCCATGAACAAGAACACCCTATAGGCATGCTCCCTTCCTCCCTCCATCTTTGTTCTCTTGAGGGTAAGGCTCACCAGCAGAGTTGGCATTTGCCAGCAACCCTTTGTGCTCCTGAACTCCTGTCAGCAGCCTTCCTGCAGGAATTCTAAAGGAAAATCGAAAGCCAAACAAATCATACAGTCATGTTTGTTCTTGCCAAAGATAAAGTGAGTTCTGCCAGTAGAGATGATGTGCTTAGTCCATAGGCTTGCTCACATCGCATCTTCAAGCCAGATTGTATTTCTGCTGTTGGAAAAGAAATACAGCCGCAAAGGCGTCCTGGTTTTGTTGTTCATGTGGATATGTTTGAATTTTGCTTATAGCTTCAGACTTAGCTGAATTTAAAATGCAAAGCAACTCTTAGTACTTGGGATCCATTTTACCTTTTAGTCTTACTGCTAGTTGACATTATTAGTAGTAGCTTAAGTCATTACTGTAAAAATATGTTAGCCACAAGAGTTTCTTGCACGCGTATAGGTGAGGATGGAAGAATTTGCCCTTTAATATGACATAACATGCTACCTGTCTACCTAGCTTGCTTCATTTTTTGGAGCACAAATACTAATTGCATACAGTGCCACATTCCTCGTGATAACAACAAACACAAATAAAAAATATATACATCAATCCCAATGCAGATTTGAAGTAATATGTGTGTTCTGGAATATCCCAGTGGAGAAAACAGTTTGAACAGAAAAATTTGGTAAGTTTTTAACAACATAGTTCTTCATAATCCTTGTGCCGTGTTCTGTACATATCGTACTAGAAAAAATGAGGTTGTGTGGTGCTTTCCTGGACACATGTTGTGTGGGCGTGATTTCTACCAATAGAAATGGGAAAAGAGAACAGCACAAAAGGCCAGTTACAACAGATGCATCTGAATTGTTGGAAATTGTTAAGCATTCTGACTAGTACGCTTGCTTTTTCAAAACCAGGACTTCAAAATTACTTCTTTTAACAATTTCTTTATCTATGATGCATAAGCATAAAAATCATGAAACACGACTGGAAAAGACCTCAAGAAATTCTCTAGTTCTTCCACCCACTCAGAGAAATGATTAAGTATGTCTGTGTCATTCTTGACAGGCATTTGCTTAACTTACTCTTAAGATCTCAGTAATGGAGGTTTCCTAGTGTTCTTAGGCACCTAGTTAAGACCTTGCATGTCATTGGACAGTTGGACTAAATGATATTTGAAGGTCCTTTTTAACTGAACTATTCTGTTAATGTTAGAATGCTCTACACTGTCTGATTAAGTTTGTCTTATTTCTCTATAAGAAACAGACAATCTTATGAGCTGCTTTTTCCCCTCCCACCTTCAGCCTTGTAATCTGTCCTCCCCTTCTAAGTTGTTCAAAGTTCTTTCATGAAATGTCTTCTTTTGCTTATTTGTCCTTCTTGTGTTGAAATAATTTTGCAAGTTCTGTTGCTTTCATAGTTGCTCTCACTCAAGTCACTTTCCATCTTCATGTTCTACTCTGTTCCTTCTCACTGATAAGTTTGGTCAAGTCTTCTCCCTAATTACTTTCTCTTATTTTTGTGTCAAAAATTGTTCCAGTTACCTCAGCACAATTTGGGGGCTGGATCAGTATAATAGCTAGGCCACAAAATGAGCAATTCTGCTGTTAGAAAGCACTGTGCTTTCTTGAATTACCAATTCCACCTATCATCTCTGAACATGGTAACAGAGTCAGAGCAGTAGTGTATGTATAAAATGGTTTCCTACATCACATGACAATATGTAGGTGCAACTGAAACCTGTGTTTTTTCCTTTTATGTCTTGACATCTTGACATAACTCCATTCTGCCTAATCTATCAAAGTTGAGGCCTGCTGATTCTTTCTTTTTTCAGATTACATTAGCTGCTGTTGATTCCCTATACACAGCAGCTACTGACTGTGACCAGGTTCCAGTGGAGTGGCCTGGAGGAAAGCTCCTCCTTGACTTGATTCCTCTGGTGTACCTGGGCCGGCGGGCTTGTGCTGTACATTAGCACATGGACTGTGTGATGTGATCATTTGTATCATGTGGCACTTGTATCTTTCCCCTCTCTTTCAGGGTGGGGCTTCCCATTGTTTGTTCTAGCTGTCCCATTTTTTCACGGTGGTTCCTGATTTTCTTCTCATGTTTAAAATCATGAATGACAGAATTTCCACTGACAAGATTAATGAGATCACACAATTTCGAACAGAAGCAGGGCTGCCTAAGCAGTTCTAAGTATAGTAACATTTAGAAATTTATCCAATCCCAATGTCTTCTTTAAGTAAATTAAAAAATAACAATTTCAAGTTTTTTAGTGGGATCCATAATTTTTAGCAAAACTATGGGAACAGGTGAAAAATACTCTTGTTTTGGGATAAATTTGAAATATCTTTCCATTTACTAACTTTTAAGAGGAAAAGGTGTCTTAAAAGAAGTAACCTATATCAGTAACAATTTTATTATTAGACTGGTAGTTTGAAAAAACAGTCTCTGCACCCAAACATTTACTGCAAGTTGGTGTATATCAGTGTAACCACAGAGCTCTAAGATCTTTCATACCAATGCTGCCAAGTGAGACACTTTCAGAATACTAAAAACAAATCAATAAATAAATGACAGCTTTACAAGCATAACTGTGTGGGAAAATCATTTTTTGGCAGCTTCTGCATGAGAGCTCAAAAATAAAGAAAAAATAATATAGCATTTATGTAGCACTTATTTTGGAAGTGAAATCATCTCTTAGATCTCTGAAAGATCTTGAGCTTTTTATTCTTTCTTCATTGCTCATGCAACAATGGAAAGATTCCTGGTGATTTCACTGAAGTGAATTTTCTACTGATTTTTAGTACCACATTCCAATTAAAGAAGCATTTTGAAAACGTTGCTTCCGCATTTCAGTCCCATAAATTTGTCTCAGTTTGAGCTCTAGGTCTTTGGCAGAGCCTTGCTGCTGAAAGCTGTCAGACCTCAGTCTCTACTTATTTGATAGTTAGGTGCTTGGTACTTTACTGAAACAATGCTAGCAAGCTGCCCTAAAGTACTACATGAAGAATCTAGTAATATCATTACTTTGGTGTTAACATTTGATAAATGGAGAAGAATGAAAACAAAATACAGTGTATTCTTACTTCTGCGTTTTCTAGTATATGCATTCTTCTCTTTGTTGGTCTTATTAATTGTTCTTCCTTAAGACAGAAGTTAAGTTTTGGTATAACTGCAAATAACTCGACAGTTTTTTGATTCTTAAGAAAATTGTGTGGAGGAGGAAGTTAATTTGGACTTGTTTTCTGATCCTAATTCACTGGGAGTTTGTTATTATATGCTAAAACAGGTGGGAAGCTGACACTTGTGGAGTGACTTAAATCATAGAACCATTAAGGCTGGAAAAGATCTCTAAGGTTATCTAGTCCAACTATCAGCCCATCAGCACCATGCCTGCTAAACTATCCCTAAGCATCATATCTACACATTTCTTGAACATCTCCAGGGATGGTGACTGTACCACCTCCCTGGGCAGCCTGTGCCTCACTGCTGTTTCTGAGAAGAAATTTTTCCTAATATCCAACCTGAAACCACCTCTGGCGCAATTTGAGGCAATGAATTCCTATCTGGTCACTTGCTACCTGGGAGAAGAGACTGACCCCCTACCTCACTACAACTTCCTTTCAGACAGTTGTAGATAGGGATAAGGTCTCCCCTGAATCTCCTGTTCTCCAGACTAAATAATCCCAGTTCCCTCACTTGCTCCTGGTAAGACTTGCACTCCAGACCCCTTACCAGCTTTGTTGCCCCTCAGTGAAGATACTCCCACGCTTTAATGTCTTTCTTGTAGTGAGAGGCCCAGAACTGAATACAGTACTTGAGGTGTGGCCCAACAGGTCTGAATACAGGAAAATGATCGCTTTCCTAGTCCTGCTGAATACACTATTCCTGATACAAGCCAGGATGCTGTCGACCTTCTTGGTCACCTGGGTGCTCGTGTTCAGACAGCTATCAACTAGTACCTCCAGATTCTTTTGTTCCTCACAGCTTTCCAGCCTGTACTGAGCCTGTAGTTTGCATGGGATTGTTGTGGTTGAAGTGCAGGACCTAGTAATTGGTCTTGTTGAACATCATACAACTAGCCTCAGCCCATCAATTCAACCTATCTATATCCCTGTATAAAGCCTTCCTACCTTCAAGCAGATTGGCACTTCCTCCCAGCTTGGTATCATCTGCAAACTTACTGGGGGTGCACTCAATTGGCTTGTCCAGATAATAAAGATATTAAACAGGACAGGCCCCAATACTGACTGACTGGTCACATGACTTGTGACCAGCTTCTCTAGGAGAATGCTGTGGTAGACAGTATCAGAGGCTTTAATAAAGTCTAGGTAGACTGTATCCACAAATGCATATGTAAAACAGTTTTGCTGGTCTTTGGTGGAGTCCTGCCTTTTGTAAGTTTAGAGAGATGGCCCCATTCCTTGCTGAGTCAGGGAGGGAGCGTCCTTCTGTGAGAATTATATGTATCTTCTTCACCAGCTGAAAAAAATAGAATTCAGTGAGACTGTAGTAGTTAAGATCAGTGACTAAAGTGTCTACTCTCCATGCGTATGTTAAGTTTCTATTGTTATGAATCCTCTTCTGCAAATAGCTTTTCATAGTGGAATTTAGTGGTAGTTGTTCAATAGCTTGTATGACATACTGGTAAATAACTTTCTTCAGTCTATTCTATTACGGTGAAATAGCAAGGATACTGGTAGAACACCATAGATTTCTGAGGACAGTATACAAGTAAAGTAGTCATTAATGCAGACATTCTGACTTTCACTGTTGTATCTATGAAAGGTTGTATTTCAGTAGATGAAGAGTCCTTGCAGACAGTCTGCACTGGGGCTTGTAAACAATTTACTCCTGTTTAAATAGGTACGACTTCTTACCTCCAAAATCAGTGATGATATGCACATTTTATTTAAAATGTAATATAATCTTTCCCACTGTTCCTTTGACAGGCTTTGCCCGTAATCTTTCTGAAGGAAGCAATGCTAACTATACAGAATATGTGGCTACCAGGTGGTACCGCTCACCTGAACTCTTGCTTGGGTAAGTATAGTTTGTGAAACAGCCATGATAAATTTTGATTCCTTGCATTTTCTCAAGCACCTTTTGTAAAATTTGCCAATGGAGAATTATAGTTGATTTAAAGGGAAGATTTCAAGAGAATTCCAGATTTTCATTTATACTTGCTCATTCCTTCCCATTCAGTCAACATAAATCAGTTACACATATTCATCTGTCTTGAGCTGAACAGTATTTAATCGACTAAAAGAAAACTGAATTATCAAAAATTTATTTGAGATGCACCTCTTAATAGGCTCTTCAAAATTTGCTTCTATTGTTGTCCTGTCTGAAGTGTTCGTTTTATCAGCCACATGTTGAATATAGCAGTGCAACCTTCATGCTACATTCCTACTTCTTTTCATCTTTTGAGTCAGAACTATGATTTTATTTTCATTCTCAGTTACCTTTTACCTCCACTGTTGAAATGGTCAAGAAGGCTGCTAGCTTTTTAACGTTTTTGAAGTACTACTTCTGAAGAGCATGAGAGTGGGCAATTTAAAAGTGTCACAAGTCAAGCAAGTGGGACAAAAGGCTGACTGACTTGGCTAAGCAAAGGTCTTCTTCTAGAGCTTAGACAGAAAAAATAAGTGCATGGACTCTAGAAACAAGGTGAGGCAACATGGGAGAACTATAGAGATACTGTTTGCCACTGTAGGGAGGTAATTCACACAGTCAAAGCTCAGTTAAAGTTGATGATGTTGGCCAGAACAATGGGAAAGGATAAAAGGGGCTTTTTAAAATATGTTACAAGCAAAAGGAGGACTAGAGATAACACTGTTCCTTTCCTTGATGAGGATAGTCACCTCATTAATAGGGACAAAGCAGAAAAGTTTATGCCTTCTTCAGTTCTGTCTTTAACACCAGTAAGGGGCTCTGGGATCTCTGGTGTCTGTGCGAATGATAAACTCCCAGCAAGCCCTGAACCTGTTTGGGATTTGTTGCTCTAGCTGTGTATGGGACTCAGTGAGATTCATCCCAGGGTAATGAAAGAGCTGGTTGTTGTCATTGCAAGACCTCTCTCAATTATTTTTCAGTGGTCTTGGGAACCTGGAGAGGTCCCAGTTGGCTGGAAGCTGGTATATGTCCCAGTTTTCAAGAAGGGAAGAAAAAGAAGACCCTGGTAATTACTGGCCTGTCAGTCTCATTTCAGTGCCTGGTAAAATTTCAGAGATTATTCTGAGAGTTTTCAAAAAGCTGTTGAAAGACAGTGTGGTCATGGGTTTTAGCCAACACAGGTTCACAAAATGAGACTCCTGTTTAACATAATCTTCTTTTATGACAAGGTAATCCGCCTAGTTGACCAAGAGAAACCAATTGATGTAATCTTTCCGAATTTAAGTAAAGCTTTCAGTACTGTTTTTCACAGTATCCTTCTGCTCAAAATCTCTAGCATACAGATAGGCAGAAACGTAATACAAAGGGTAAACAGTTTGTTGACAGATTGCGTTCAAAGGATTATAGTAAACGGGGTTCCACCAGGTTGATGAGCCGTCACTAGTGGGATTCCCCAGGGCTCCAATTTAGGGCTAGTTCTCTTTAATGTTTCTATAAATTACTTGGATATAGAACTTGAACACATACTAAGTTTGTAGCTAATACTGAATTAGGAGGAGTTGTTGTCTTCCTGCGGGGTGGAGAGGCCTTGCAGAGAGATCTTCTGAGACTAGAAGGCTGGGCAATCACCAGCCTCATGAATTTTAATAAGAGCAAGTGCCGGATTCTGCACCTTGGGGTAACTGGATAGATGTACAGACTGAGGGATAAGAGTCTGGAGAGCATCCCTGAGGAAATGGATCTTAATGTCCTGGCTAATAGCAAGTTAAATGTGAGCCAGCAGTGTACCTTGGAGTGCCTCAGGCCACCATTGCCAGCCAGACAAGCGAAGGGATTGTCTTCCTCTGCACTGTGCAGCCTCACCTCCAGCACTGGGTGCAGTGTCTAAAGGAGGGCTACAAATTACAAAGATATTGAAGGGTCTGGACGGCAGGATGTGTGAGGAGTGGCTGAGGCTCCTGTGTTTGCTGAGCCCAGAGCAGAGGAGCTGAGGGGAGGCCTGATGGCGGCTGCAGCTCCTCACAGGGAGTGGAGGGGCAGCGCTGAG
>JAOWBP010000001.1:98421575-98447044 GCA_028571105.1 Tragopan temminckii | reverse complement strand
TATTCTATAAGTAAGGAATTGGCAGCCACAGGAGCAATCAAAAAAGGATTGCTAGGAGTCAGTAAGATTCTTCAAGCAAAATGTTTCATGCTGCTGAGAAATAGGTCTTTTTTGAACCCTTGATTAATTCTGAACCAGGGAATAGACATTTCTTGAATAGGTAAGGCATTGACTAATAACTATTCTGTCAAGGAAATCCTACAGGTATTCCCAGAGCTGTGCTAATCTTAATCAAATTGAGATGTAGTTGTGTTGTTATATGCAGAATAGTATGTTAAAGTTGCCAATAAAAGAAAATGCAAGGCTCAGTTTTCTATATTTTGGAGAAAACGATTAAACTTACAGCAAAGTGTGTGTCTATCATATGTGTACACATACACTTACTAGTTGGAAAGAAAATATCAATTGTGGTCTTTACATTGTTGCAGCATTTTACACTTTGTTTATATTAGTAATTAGGATTTTAGAGGAAAGACATGAAGAGCTTGGCAGACATGGTATTTGTCTGGCCTGCAGTTTTCAAAGCTGTTTCCTTAACAGAGGAAATGTAGCAGGAATCATTTCTGTGTGTAATTGACTAGATTTGATTAGCTTGCAGAGGAAGGGGAGTGGTATGTGTATTTCATGAATGTGACTTTAACTTTGTGTATTTTTTTAATGCCAAGTTTTTCTGGCACAACTTGATGTCTGTTTCTTGGCAATTCTGCTCTTATTTCATAATGATTTTAGGGGAAGAGGGAAATCTCCTTCCCCTGCTTTTTACCAAATCTTTGTAAGCATACCTAATACTTCAGAGTCCCCAGGATTATTAAGCATTTATCTTTTATCAAACACAATTTTAATTTTTTAAATTTTAAAATGTATCACAGGGATGTTTTTGGTTTTTTAATAAAGTTCAAGTTTCACAAGTGGAAAGAAATAGCTAATTATTCACAGAATATCCTAAATTGACTCACTTTGAGGAACCTCAGGTTCTCTTTCTTCAGCATTCATGCCTTTGATTGAAAATTGCAGTAGTTCACTACCCTCTACTCCTCACACAGACATCTATTCTCTGTATTATGATTTTCTACCCTATACATGTGTGTATATATATCTTATGAACCATCTGCAAGCCCATCATTTCTTCTGACTTTAGTATCCTTATTACTTGTTCTTCCTTTAAATACTCTCTGGTCTTGAGAAAATGGTATAGGCCTTTCCAGTGTAACTGAGTTTTCAGATGCCACTGAGTTTTGTTTCCATTAAACTCCCACCATCTCTTAATTGCTGACATTGCTTTTTTTGTCAGTGGCATTTTAAAATACAGAGGGCCATCCACCCCACCACACAACATTGCCTGCATGCAAAGAGACCACCTGCCTGAATTTTTCTCCAGATCCCAACATGTGGCTTTGCTCCAGAACAGGAAATCCTTGCCTTGTGATGTTTTCATTGTCTTCACCGGTGTTTCTTAACTCATGAATAGTAGTTTCAGGAATAGCTTCAGGGGACTTCTGTTTTCTCTCTAATTAAAAATTCACTGTGGGAAGGGTGAAACAAAGATTGCTTATATTTCTATCCCCTCAGTGGCCAGATCCAGTATGTCTATCAGTCTAATAAATACAATGGAATAAAGCAATGCAGTGCAGAAATACAACAAAGTCATTAACCTCTGGAGAAAAAAAAAAAGAAGTTAGTACTAGCTTAACTTTTCATAACTGCATCTTCATTAAAAAGGTTATTCTTGTATATATGTTGTTGTTGTTGTTTTAAAAAAGGTAACTGAATCCTTGGGGATACCTAAGAATTCTTGTCCTGCCTTTTCAAGCAGCAATATGTCAAGCAATCCAGTACAGAAACAGAGAACTTGATATTTGAGATTGCTTCTTTAATGTCAGGGTTTATTTTTTCTGAGCTGTAAGTAAGCAGGCCGTGGAAAACATAGCCGGTAAATTAAAAGAGCTTTGTAAGAAGATGGTGTCCGTGAGTTAAAAACATTGTACGTTCACTTTTCAGAGCCCCATATGGGAAGGCTGTGGATATGTGGTCTGTGGGCTGTATTCTGGGTGAGCTGAGTGATGGACAGCCCTTGTTCCCAGGGGAGAGCGAGATTGACCAGCTCTTTACCATTCAGAAGGTGCTAGGCCCACTGCCAGCTGAGCAGATGAAGCTCTTTTACAGCAACCCACGCTTCCATGGACTGAGGGTAAGATATAGCTTTTGTTCTTTTCTTTCAATTAATTTACTCACACGATATTTACACTGTTGTTGTCGTAAAAGTTATTTTCATTTGGAGTGTGTGCTGTGTTTTCTGTTGCGTGTATTTTTGTGCAACCACAGGATATTTAGATCATGGAGTTCATAATTCAAAGTTAAATTCTAATTATACCAGTATTGGGAAGCATAAGTAAGTTCATTTTGCTGTTAAAAGCTGATTTTAAACAGATCTATTTCTTTGACTTTTCTTGCCTTGAATGTTAGTGAATATGCCAAGTCTGAAATTACTGTGCTAGGTGTGCACTGCGAAGTTTAGTGGCACATTTGTATGTTTGAAGTGAGGAAAATTTGTGCCGACTCTCCTAAGCCTGCTGCGATGGCAAAACCTGGACCTTGGATGCTGTTGTGATGATAGGGGAGCTTTTTGCCTTTTTACTTGAATTCCTGGAGAATTAATGTAAGCCATACAAGTAAGAAAGCTGCTTGTTCCCATTTCAGGAGTTTGACAATGCCATGAGTTAAACAGAAGCTTGTTAGTATGAGAAGCTGCTTAAGATGGCAAAATGCCAGACAGAATATATATATTCAAAAAAACTCAGTTGTCTTTAATAATGCCTGGTCATTGTTTTTATTTAACACAATTACTTGTGTTGTCTTGTAATTCCATTTTGGTTATCTCTTCTTTTTCTTTTTTTTTCCTTTAACAAATGCTGCTTACAGAATTTTATGATCTTGATGAATTATATGAAATTGTTAATATAAAATCCAATAAAGAGACATAATAATGTCTTAGGAGACCTGATCTGTGGTAAAGATTGGAGATTTGAGTTTTACTCCATAAAAGAGAAAACAGAGAATGAGAAAGGGGTGCACCTAGCTGTCTTATAATGCATTAAAGTTTGCCATAAATTATGATTAGCTGGTGATAATAGTAAAACTAATAGTTGGATTAAGGTTTTGGGTTAGTTATTTTAGCTAGAACAGTAGCTAGTTCCTAAGATTCTTTGATGAAGCTTGCACACTCTTCATCACAGGATTTTATAAAACAATAACACAAGCGTTTCTTGCCAAGGTAGTGTATGTTTTTGATCCTGCTTAGAACAGGGTTGTAAAGGATTTTCTGTTTTTAAAAAATTATATCTTCTGAAGCAGTGCTTTACAAGCTGCAAGCTAAATAAAATATTCTCTTTTCAGCATTATTTTACAAGAATTCTAGCTGTATAGTGTAATCTTACTTGCCTAAATGCTGTGCAGTGTATTAGGATGAAAATGAAGTATCTTTATTATGTAGCTGTACAGTAAAGTAATTCAAGAAGACAGCATGGACCTAATGTGATTAGCACAGGGTTGAGTGTCATGAGTCTCTGTTCATATCCTGGATCAATGTTTTATTACTTGGCCTCAGACATATTGCTGCCTTTTTATTCCCATCTGCAAAGTCAGGATACTAATGATAACGACAGTGAAGTGACATACACCTTCTAAGAGAGAGTACTTTTGGAATACTGAAGTCTGAATAATGACTGAAACATGAAAAATACTACAAAAATGTTGATTCAGAATATGATTTTTGTTACTTAATTGAAAAAAATATTCCATGTTTTAAGACAACATTTCAAGTACAGATGTGTTTTTTTTAATAATAGCATTTAATAGTGGAAGATATTCAGTTGTAGCAAATAGCAGATTATTATTTACGAGCTGGCACTGGGTGTTCGCATGATAAAAACTAGCCCATTTGGTGGAAATGTTTATCCATGTGATTATGAATCTCTGTCGTAACTGTAAGTACTACCATACTGTAGCACGTGATTTAAAAAATTCTAATTCAAACACTCCAGCTCTACATGCGCAGGTGTAAAGATGCCACGTTTGCATACTTCATCTTCCTGCTTATTTCCTCCACTTGCACGTATACACACTGTTTTCATCACTTTTGAGGATTAGGTAGGATTTAGTTATATCTCTTCAGTCTGTTTGAGGAAGCAAACATCCATGGTATGTTGAGGACCCAAGAAAATAATCTTGTATCAGAAAGAACTTACAGGTTCATTCCTTTATGGAAATGTGAGTGGTAATGTAGGGCTGTAATATTATTCCACGAGTTAGTTACAGATAAGATGGAGGACATGAACACACCCAGTGAATGGCAATCACACGTTGCATATCTTTGGCACATTTTCATGTTTCTCCATTCATTCCAGAATTAAAATCTGATTTATAACATTCATTCTATGTGAGTACAAAAATATTTTGCCCATGTGGATAGACTGAAGAACAGGGTTTGTTTTACTTAGAAGAATACTGCACTTAAAACAAGTTAGTGCCTCCTGAAAATCTATTTTCTTTATGTAAACTAGTGGAGGAATAATGGAAGGCTTGGTTCACCTAGGCTGCTATCTAAGATCAACAAGGCAGACTTGGACTTAAAACTAAATAATTAAAATAAACTTTTCAGTCATTAAGAAACCACTTTAAAAGAAAGTAAAGTAAAAAGAAAAATACAGAGCCTATTTAGGAACAAACACATTCAAACTAATGTTCTTACATTTTCTTTCAAAGCTCAAGTGTAATTTATGAAAAGTAATGCCAGTACAAACAAAGGATTGCACTTGGTAGTGGTCTAACGTTTGCATACTTGCAGTGCATGTACAATGCATTCTGCTTCCAAACAAAATACATTTTTGAAGTGAATATTTGTACTGCTGGATTACTCTTTAAAGCAAGGGTTTGAAGTCATACTCTGAGAAGGGTGTACATGTAAATACATGCACCTGGCTGTAAGAATCCTTTAAACATGCAGAAATGGGTGTAAGGGAATAAAAATATTCAGGACTTCTTGCTCGTTGACAGTTCAGACCAAACATGTAGCTGTTGTATGTTTTTATACTACAGCAAATTTCTGCACAGAACGTTTTTTTAATCTTTGTATTTGTTGGGGGTTTTTTTTGTTGTTGTTGTTTCTGTTGTCTTAAACACTGACCCAGATTTTGTGGTTATCTTACATTTTCAGCGATTTTAGATATACCTCAATATTTTATGTGGGAATGTTTTATGCATGACTAGAGTCCATTTGGACATTAAGCAATGGCTTTTTATGTATCGGGTATGTGATTGCCAGTGCATATTCCCTGTTGTCAGTATTCTAGCTTTGATGTATTAACTTAGGAGGGCTTTTTAGAAGACTCGTAGTTCAGATGTGGATGAGATCAAGCCAGGCTGCAACTGAAGCACTTGAATACTATTGGGCAAATACCACAACTCCAGGAATTGCAAATGAAGTATCTGGATCTCAGCTGCATTGTTTTGGATAAACTGTAATTAATACCAATCAGCTGTCTGGCTGTTGTTTGGCTTAGTTTTTCCTGAAGTTTCCCTGCCATTCAAATGTGCAGTTTTCTCTAAAAACAGCATAAGTTGCAAAAATGAAGATTTTTTTCGTGCTCATCTTGGAAATCCTCCCTTAATTTCTAACTCTGAAAACACTGGAATATATGTGTTTAGCTTTTAAATTTGAAGTTACCTCACTGAAATCAGTTTACCTGTTTGTTTGATGTCAGTTGCATGCATGCCGTAATCTGGAATTGGATCTCTGAGGCCTGTTTCTTTGTAGCTCATTGTACTTGATGTTATTTTACAGCATAGATATACTGAGCAGATTTTCTTCCATTTGATTAAAAAGAGAAAGACTGTTTTCATTTCATTTGACTACAGCCTTGTTTGCAAAGCAAACAACACAAAACAAAAAAAAAGTCCTGTGCTTTGTATTTTTTTTTTTCTTCCTTGAATCTTTTCTGCCTGTTCTTCTTTCCAGACAGTTAGGACTAGCTTCAAATACTGCCTGGTTTTGTCAAGACTGTAGTTGACCAAAGCTGTCCTCCAGCAGAGCGCACTACTTCTCATGATGTTGCCAGTTCATTCCTATTGCAGCACGATCACAGGAGTAATCCCAAACCTTACTGCATAGTTGCTATTCTGTTTTTGTGAGGTTTTTTCACTTACAAACATTTTGGAATTGTCAGTTAATTTTTGGTATTTAATTATTACTACGTTCACAAAAAAGCAAAATTATCTAATAATATTTCTAAATTCTTTTCTTGGGTAGATATTACCTATGTTATTTCTGAATCTATTTTAAAACACCCAGCTCATGTCAATCATAGTGCCACAAACACATTTATAGATCTAAGTTAATGACTTGTCAATTGAGAGAGGTTCCTTGGCAGCCCTGCTCATCAAAAATACTTTCTTTGGTTGACTGGATGCATATGGTACATCAGCAGTTACTTGTTTCATCATGTTTTTTAATGTTTCAGAAACTATGAACTATTTTCAATTAGGTTACGTGCCTTTATTCACTGTATAGTTTATATTTTTTTAAATGTTGTATTAACCTATACCTCATTTGCATTCTCAATATATTTTTATGGTATATTACTTTGACAGTTTCCTGCAGTCAATCATCCACAATCTTTAGAGAGAAGATACTTGGGAATTTTAAGTGGTGTTTTGCTTGATCTTATGAAGGTAAACAAATATATTTATTTTCTGTCTGCAGTATATAGGGAAAGATGTGACTTTCCTAATAGAGTGCATTTTAGAAGTACTTGCAAATTTCCTTTTGAGATGTTTTGATATCGCCATCATCTATAACCAGACTTGAAATTTCTTAGGAATCAGGAAAATATCCCCTGCAAATGCCAGGGGAATCTGTCCAAACTTGACTGATTTGATAAGCAGTGTATATTCCAGACAAAAGAACTGCCGTCATTTGTGTCAGCATGCATACCGACAACCATTGAGATGCGCAGGTCACCTTACTAATGCAGGAGGATGAACCCTCAACCTGTAATAAATATAGATAAATTCACAGCAGATGAAGATTAGATTAACCTGAGTTATTATTGTTCATTACTGGATAAGCATGAAGATATGGACAGTAGATGCACAGTACACCTTTTGCCTGTCTGAGGTCTTAATCTAATTGTTACCACTCACCTCTACTAAGCACATTATTTAAGTTGCTTTTCAGTCCCGCTTTGGAACATACCAGCTTGTTCCCCGTGGTCAGGCTAGGATATAGTTCTGAGTTTCTTGCAGTGGTCCAGAAAAAGCCTGCTTTCCTCAAAATGGCTGAACAATGTAAAAACTTCACTATGGTGAGCTGTAGTACAATCCTTCTGTTATTTCAGCCACAGTAAACTGAAGGAGATTCACAGTGACAAAAATTATGTTTAGAATAAATATATTCTATTTTCTAGTTCACATAAACTTTTTTTCCCCCCAGCATTATAATTAGCTGTAACTCAAGCTGTAGTAGCACATATTGCTCAACTGCAATTTCAAGATGGTTCCTCAGGCCAACATAACACATGCCGGGGATTGCTTTTGTTTTCTTTCCACACTAATTTTGTATGTTATATAGCATTGTCTTTTGGGTTCTTCTGGTGTGATATAAAAGTTGAAATTGCAAAATGAAGCATCAAATGTTAAGGAAACATAGATTTCTAAATAGTTCCATTATATTTTTTTAATTCAAGTAATTCTTTTAAACTTTTTGTCCATATTACTCTGTATGAGGTGAGGAAAGGTCAGGGATCCTGTAGAGGGGATATTTTGTTTGATCTACATTACACAGTTGAGAAGTTGGAACACTGTTAAAGAATGAGCAGAAGACTTAGAAGAAAAGAACAGAAAACACCTGTGGTTAAGTTGCATGCTGCAGATGCTCTACGTATTTTGCTGTATGCCTTTCTCTTCCCCAGACATTGGGCAGTCTGGCAGATATTCACAGTTGCTGTGTTCCTTGTTATCTGCATTCCCAAGGACCTCAGTTCTGATTACTAGATTACTGAATAACCCATACCCCAACTTATGTCAGCTAGAGCTGACATATGTATCTTTAGTTCTACGTATATCAATATTTAGAGAGCATTTCTGGACTAGATTAATGAAGAGTCATTCATTTGCTGCTATTGCTTTGCTGCTCCTCTGTTCCTTCACAAATCATGTTCTTTTGCAAGCATGCACTTGGAAATTTGAGCATGATGACTTGGGTGAAAAAGAAGTTGAATATTTCATGCTTATTCATATAATCTGTCATTCAGTTATCCCCTTTGTTCATCAGCAGACCTTTTTTTTTTTTTTTTTTTTTTTTTTCTGGGCTTCCATTTTCTGCTAGAATACCTGAATAGTACATATGTGTTTCACACTTGCTTTAGCTGTAGTTGGACTTCAGCCTTCCTCATGTCATCCATTATACCGAAGCAGTGCGTTTATGCTCCTTCTGTCTTGTCCTTGGCTTAACTTCTTACATATTGCCTATTTTGAGTTTTTCTTCATTAAAAAGCTCCCTGTTTTGTCAATCTGAGCATGCTTGACATTTTGCAATGTTATGCCCAGTGAGATGCTTTGTTCCTGCACTCACCGAAAGTTTTCTTGGACCGCTGTCTTCGGATAGCAGTTTTTCAGCAGATTGTCTTGGAATCCCCCTACAGAAGTCAAAGTCTGCAATCTTAAAGTTGTGTGTCCTATCACTGACGCTTAACTGTCTCACCTTTCATTTCAATCCTAATGATAAACCTCTCAGGGTTGCTACATCTCAGACTGTCTTCTGCGATCAGATTAGCCTCCAGTATTTTACTGTCAGTGAACAGCAAGTCAAGTAAGGAGAAGCCCAACTAACTCTTGTTTGGTTTGCCTCTCCAGCAGTTAAATTAGAAAATGCTACCAACATACTCTAGAAGTCTCTTGAGTTGAAGTCTGCTGTGAGGAAGAGGACCTATATTCTGCTTCTTGTTGTAGGAGTCATCCTCTTTATCTTAGATGTGTAGTTGTTAACAAATCCCTGCCATAACACTGCAGATACTGGTTTTCCCTTCTAACCCTGACCCAGATTCTGAGTGGGTATACCTTTAGTCTCATACTAGCACTCAGTACAATTTAGGAACTAGTTTAGATGGAGTGCCACTCCTCTTCTTCCCCACCTCCTAGCTTCTGGTGCCAGCCATACCCATCAGTGACGATGACCCAGCCATCAGCCTTGTTCCCTGTTACTTCTCTGTGATTCCAGTCAGTTTTTGAGCCTTACAATTGCCTATGGGCTTTAGTTTTCCTTGCTTGTGCTCCAGCTTCTGCAAGTTAGTTTATAAGGCACTTGAAGTAAGCCTTATGTCCATCCATAAGTGGGCCACTTGTATCACGGTAGTGATGAGTGCCTCAAAAAAGTAAGGAAAGAAGAAATGAATTATTCAGTACACAGCTTGTCACCTGAGAAAGGCAGATACTGCATACTGTATGACTGAACTGCACAGGAATGCCAAATACTTTTTCCGTTTTGGTGTGCAGGGATCCTGTGCAGGGAAAACTAGTTTGTGGTCAAGTGGATGAATATTATATTAATGCATATACAGGTAGCTTTTATGTGTGTGTGTGCGTGCATGCATACTCATGCATATGTATGCCTAGAGTTATTCTCTATTCAACTAATACAGCCCTTAAAAAAGAGCTGTTCTTTTTATTCAGTGGCCATTCAAACTTTCATCCTTGCTGACAATCACACATGCTCAAATATTCCAAGATGTGTTACGTATGGCCCCATTTCTGCAAGGAAATATTAAAAGTTATCAAAATGATCAGCGAATTGTTTTTTGATTTTGTGATTAGGCCTTCTCTGTGTGTCAGAAAGTCACCATGTTCAGAATCACAGCTGATCTAATGGAATCATAAGGCAGATGTTATTCTGAGTATGTTGTAAACAGTTTAGATGATTCTTTGAAAACACGAATGGACTTGAACCTTTACTGAAATAAAAAACAACTCATATTTGTATATGTTTTTAAAAAATTATAAACTGTAAAGGAATTTTGAACATTTAATACTGCTCCTGTACGCGTGTTCTTTTCGTTAAGCCTGTTTTGTTGGCAGTATTATATTAATGGTAATTCAATACTCTTTGTTTTAAACAATAATGTTTTATAGCATATCCTGAAAAGTAGGTTTAAAATCACATATTTTTAACAATCTATATGTATATAGGTACAACATGTATAGTTTGGCATTTACTTCTTTTTGTATTTTAAACATATTAAGCACAAATTTATAACCATGTATGTTCCCTTATGTTCATTTTATATATATATAAATTTTATATGTATATATCTCGTATGTTTTATAATAAGCAAGTCCACGTGCCTTCCATCTCTTAAGTAAAATATAATACTTTTGAAAGTGTTCATTTTTGTATCATGTATTTAAATGCAGTATGAAATTATTCTGACACCTGCATGTAATCACAGTCTGTAGATTAAAAAGCTATCCCATTAATGTTCTTTATTTTACTGTATTGTTGTTGACGCAAATACAGATATTAACATTTAAACTTTGGGATTTATTTTCCAAAGAACTTACTGAAGTTAGATCCAGCAGACAGATACTTGACAGAACAATGTTTGAACCATCCTTCATTTCAAACACAAAGACTCTTGGATCGCTGTGGAAGCTCACCTTCACGGTCAGCTAAAAGAAAGCCTTACCACGTTGACAGCAACACATTATCTAACAGGTAAACGTAGTCATTTGACCCTTAACACTGATATTTTCTGTGCTAGTAAGTTGCAACAGTGCTTAAACAGAATATTATCTTCAAGAAAATCAGTTATTTCGTAGTTTAAGTGCAATGTGTGTGCTGTTCCATGCTGCTTCACTGAACAAAGAAGGCAGACATAGTTTTATTATTACAGTTTTCAAGCTGAAATTTTTTGTTAGCTATGTTCATCAGGCTGAATGCGTCTTGGGATATAAAAAAAGAAAAAAGAGTAAAAGCTTTTTCTCACATGACGATGAGAAAATAATTTGGCTTACTCATCTTAAAAAAGTTAGCTTCTTTTCTGAACAATAACAAGAATTCTGTGGTTTGGAGGTGTCACCACAGAAAACAAAAGAAAAATTCGTTGATCTTGCTCCACAGTAAGGATAAACAGAATTTTGTCTGCAGTTGTGGTTATGAACTGAGTCTAATCTACTTGAACTTAAAACAGGATGTATTTACTCATTAACTCCTTTGTTGGACCCACATAGCTTGAGAGAAGCCACCTGATCTCAGTACATCAACAAACCAGGTTTACTGGCGGATAAAATACTTTAGTACAAAGAGACTCATCGCATTCCTTTGACAGAAGCTTTCCTAAAGGCCATTCTCTGAAGTATGCAGAACTACAGTGTCTTTTAATCCTAGCCAGGTTTTTCTTTAGTTCTTCCAGTGAGATTTAAAAAACAACATTCCTCATTTTAAGATTTGGGAACATGACGTCTACGTTCTGCATGTTTTCTGAAATGGTTACTAAAATGTTTTAGCTGCTGCTATACATACTGACTGGTGCTGCTATTTCTTATTTTCTTGAAGTTGTAATTGAGCATATCATTAGATCACTGGAAGTGGGTAGTACAAAAATCCTACATATAAAAATAACTAGCATTATCCGATAATAGTTTCTAATAAGATCAACAAATGTACAAATTAATCGGTACAGTCAGCTGTTAGTTTATCCCTCAGTAACATATCTGAGTTAGATTATGATAGAATTGATTTAAAAATAAGTGCATTTACTCAGCTTTAAGCCAGCTTATGTCCATCAAGGCTAATAAGCGTAGCCACAGCACTGTTCAGTTGCAGCTGCACTGTTTCAGGGCCAAGATAGGCCCATGAGCAGGTCTGCTTTTATTCTGTAAAATCTGAGTTCTGCAGAAGTCAGTGTTCCTGTAGTATTCCTGATTTGGTGTTACAGAGCTTACCAGGCTGCACAGACCTTGGAATCAGTCCATCTGAATGGCTTTGACCAGCACGATAGCCTCTGTTCTCTCTGTTCTGCCTCCACCCACCTCAGACATATGTGATGTAGCCTGAAGCATTGATTGTACAAGGCTTTTTGGCAGCACTGACATATTTGATTGTTCCACTTTAGTTTTGATATGCCGGATGTGTTTAACAATTATTTCAGTGGATCTACAGCTAATTTCCATAATAGTGCTTAGAGTAGCGATTACACATATAGTACAAATTGGTAAATATTTAAATATATGTATTGGAAAATTGGAATTTTTATGATTGGATTTTATATATATATTTTTTTTTTTCACTAGCAGAATCCATTAACCAAAATTGAGTTTGTCCCTTAGGATATAACCAATAAAAAACAACAATATCTGACAATTGCAAATCTGTTGTTCTAGTGGAGCTTCTGTTGCCTAGTTCACAGTTTCTGCAATGAGCAGAAGTTTTTGATCTTACTGCTAATTTTGTGTTATAAAATGGCAACTCCTATCTAAAATGAGTGCACTTTTGTTGAAGTTACTAATACATGAATATATAATCTGGTGTATTAATGCTTCTTTATGCATTTTAATGTAGAAATCAAGCCAGCAAAAGTTCTGCTTTGCAGTCACACCACAGATCAAACAGCAAGGATATACAGACACTAGGGGTTGGCGGGCCAAGAGAAGAAGGTCTTCCAGCAAATGAAAGCTTTTTAAATGGAAACCTTTCTGCAGCTGCACATAGCCCAATGCATGCAAAGAAATCAAGCAACCAGCCTGGATCTGGCAATAAAGATCTAGCCAACAATAACATGCCACATCTTCTTAGTCCAAAGGAAACAAAGGCAAAAACAGAATTTGATTTTAATGTGGACCCAAAAAGTTCTGATGGTCCAGGCACAAAGTACCTGAAGTCTAACACCAGATCTCAGCAGAACCGGCACTCATTTATGGAAACGTCTCAGAGCAAAACTGGGACGCTGCAGCCCGGCGATAAGCATAGTCGCCACAGCTACATTGATACCATTCCACAGTCTTCTAAGAGTCCTTCGTATCGGACAAAGTCAAAGAGCCATGGGGTTCTGACAGACTCGAAATCCGTGGGCAACCTATCTGAGGCTAGGGCTCAAGCTGCAGAACCAAACAGCAGTCGCTATTTTCCATCCAGCTGCATGGACTTGAACTCTCCTACCAGTCCGACCGCTCCCCGCCATAGCGATAACAGAACTTTACTCAGCCCTTCTGGGAGGAATAACCGCAGCGAGGGTACCCTGGACACCCGAAGACCTTCAACCAGACACTCCAAAACAATGGAGGAGTTAAAACTGCCAGATCACATGGATGGAAGCCATTCCCACTCGCTCTCTGCTCCGCACGAATCTTTTTCCTATGGCCTAGGTTATACCAGTCCTTTCTCTTCACAACAGCGCCCTCATAGACACTCTATGTATGTGAGCCGGGACAGAGTGAGGTCAAAGGGCTCAGAGGGTGGCTTAAGCGTAGGGCAAGGGATGGCAGCCAGAGCAAACAGCCTGCAACTGTTATCTCCACAGGTGCAGCATAAGTCACTCACAAGGTCTGTTGGCTCTTCACGAGAAGACTGTACAGAAGATACTAATAGGGTTAGTTCAAAATACCACTTGTTGTGGAAGACTTACCTTCCTCTCCTTATTTCATGTGGGGACAGTGTCCTGCTTTCTCTCTTCTGTTTGTTTGTTTGCTTAGTTATTCTTCTATGGTGTTGTAAGACAAGGAATGTGCGACCAGAAAAACCAAAAAGATGCTAAATAGTTGGAGTGCAAAATGAGACCACGTTAAAGCTAATAATGATTGGACTATGACGGCTATTTTTATAACGTACTGAAATGTGAGAACAGAAAAAATGTCTGTGAAGTTAACGTTTGATTTGTAGTTCCTAGTCTGTTATGTTTTCTGATATCATTTTTATTGTATTGGTTTTTCTTAATTAGCCTTCTCATTTGTGTTTTATTTAACTTTACTGGTATGTCTTTCTGTTTTGAATAGCAATCTTAGATTTTGAAGTGAGCTTTTTCACTTGTTTATAGCATGGCATTATTGATGAAATGTCATGATTTGCTAGAGGGATATGAAAAACTGCACTATTCCTCTTGATCAGTATGATAAATAACTGGAACAGGCTAGAGATTTTTTCTGGGAGAAGCCACCAGTGAACTGACGCCTTAGAGTGCTATAGTGACTATCATTACTTATCTTATGATATTTTGTTATGAGTATTACTTCATCAGTATGGAGGAAGGGCCAGTTTCAGTGTTGATTTACTTTCCTAATACAATAGTTGTGAATTTTTTAAGGTTTTGCATAAGATGAATGTCCCCGTATCCTTAGATTGCTGTGCCATTGACCCAAAAGATAAATGTAAATAAAATTAGTATTTGTTTTTTTTATACATGTATATGTCATAAAGTGACTTCAAAGATAAATTCTTGTTCAGGTTTGTTGACAAACTGCAGAAAGTCAGAGCTACGTATATTATTGAAAGTCTAAAAACAATACTGAAAAAGACTAAAAAACCTCTGCCTCTTTAGTTTACATAATCAATACACATAGTGGACTTGTAGTATGCAGTCATAAAAAAAAGAGTTTTCACATACTGGATGGCTCTTCAGTAGGAGAAAGCATAGACAAGGCATTTTTATTTATTTATTTAAAAGCACGTTGCGAATACATTATTTTTGTACTTAGTATGTCTCTTCCATTCAGAATTACGTGAATTATTTATTATAAGAAGAAAAAAATCTCATAAAAGAAGAGAATTTAAAGAAAAATAGCTACTTAGAATTACAGAAGCTCCGCTTTAAAATGAGATTTTATTTTTTGTGCTTAGTCATTTTTTTCTCTCTCTCATTTCAGTCAAATTAAATGTTACTTTACTTCACGATATTATTGTAGAAGGGCAGTAATAGCAACATTTGATGTTTTGATAATAAAAGCTCACACTGCCTCGTATTCTTTTTCTGAATTATTTAGCAGATATTAAATTGATAATTAATTCTAATTTTATTTCATATTATCAGATCATTCTTTGTCTTCTGACAGCTTCTTGAAAAACTTTTTATTTCAATTAGAAAAATTGTTATACATCCTAATGCTTATAGTTTTGTTCATTGTGATTTGCTTTGGAATGTCTAATCATTTGTACAGAATTCACCTTTATCTTTTCCGGTCAGTGGTTTTTAAACTTAAGCCTTCAATTCATTGTTTTAAAGCCATATTTCAACCAGCAGAAGCCTGAAGGGAAAAATACTCTTCTGAAATATATGGCAAGTCTGTACATTCGCAAAGAATTTTCATCTGTTTTCCTTCTTTTTCACTATTTCCAATCAAAAATCCAAATTAAAATTACAATATTTGTATGACTCAGATAGGAATTTTTACAAAAGTCATTCTTTGATCTTTTCCTGTCCCTTTTTCTTGCCACAGTCTGTATTACAAATGAGAAAATTTCACTTCCTTCAGCCATAGTGAACTCAAAACTTCAGGAATAATATAAAGGCTGTCAAAGAATCTGTATTATTTTCCTAGTTAATTTTTCCATTCAGTTCTCCTGGTTTTCTCTGCTACTCTTTTCTCTCTCTGTGCTCATATTTTGTGAAATGTCCTCACTTCCCTGTTCGTAGATTCCATTAAGCCACTAACAATTCATTTTAAAGAAAATCATTCTTTGTTTGCTAGGTTTAAATCTTACTTGCATTTGGTGTGTTAAGCTTTCCAAGTCTCAGTTACAACAGTGTTTTCTTAAGGGCTCTTTCTAAGTTAAATGTACACAAAGGGGTAGGCAGAATAAGTTCAAGTACAAGTTGCTATTATTGTCTCATATTTATGACTAAAATGCTAACCAACAAAAAGTGCCTTAAGTTGTAATTTAATCAAATTTATCGAACTCAAATTTTACTGAAGCAATCTGTGATTTAAACCATTTTTTTAGTTGCATTTATCATCTTGGCACAGTTTTAGGAGTTTTATTATTGATGGTAGTGAGTTCAGATCTTTATTAATGAGAGGCAAAACAAATTTTGGAAATCACTCAATGAATTGAAATCCCAGTTTTCAATTGTGGTTTGTTTTGGGTTGGTTTTTTTTGTTTGTTTGTTTTTTGTTTTTTTAAGGTCTCATCCTTCTTGGATGTTCTAGATTCAGGTTCATTCAGGTGGTTTGCTACAGTTTCCTGGGAGTTCTTACATTACTGAATTTTATCTGGTCGTTACTGCAGAAAGAGCTACAGCTTCTGGATCATTTAAGAAAGGAATTAAGTCATATTTGGTGGCCAATTCCATGCATGTGGTTTCTGAGGGAGTACTTAAGTTTTTGCTTGACGTACCTTCCAGGAAGTTTTTATTCAGAAACACAGATTAATTAGAGATGGTTATGTACTTTTGCTATCCTGGTGATATACTTTTGCTATCCTGTCTGACCTACCTATTCAGCTTATACATTTCTTAGTTTTGGGACTGCCTCTTAGTTTGTGAATAGTAGACTTTTGGCTCCTGTAGGTACTACTGTATAACAGCTGTTAAGAGATAGTGCTTTGGTGTTGCAATAATCACAAATTACATGCATTTCTTGTTTATTTTTTTAAAATTTGCCATTAGCAGAGTGACCAGATTCCATCAGAAACAAATTTAACAAGACCTCCAGTAAAAGATTCCTCCAGAGATGTTACAGCTGCATTTCATTCACGGCGAAAATCTGAGGTCTGAATCATGCTAAAGTCCTTAAAATTACAATTAAGAGGCAAAATTTTGTTAATGCCATTTTGGAAAAAGTGAACAAACAGCAAAACCAAATAATTATTGATTATGGAGTATGTGGTTTGAGACTGGCAGTTTTTCATAGCATGAAATGAAAACTGTCTATAGTAAAGTTCAGAGTTTATTGCTTACATATGTTAGTTAAAAACACTGCAAATCAGCCTTTCATTTTAAATAGCTGACTGTTCTTTTGTTTAGGGTGGAGCATATCATGATCCACACACAGAAGATGGAGCATCTACTAAGGAAAATAGAATTCTGTATAATGAAGCTGTTCCGAGAAGAGTTGGCAGTTTTTACAGAGGTAATTTTATGGTGCATCTTTAAAAATTAAACAAGAATTTTAACATGGAATATAAATGAAGTAGTGGAAGTTGGTGCAGAGAAATAAGGTGAACAATTTAAAAAAACAAATGGAAAAAGAATTGTTATCACACTTTCTGACCTACTCAGTTGGTTGTAGTCATTGCATTAGTATCAGTATTTGTGCAAAAAGTATTTTTGCATATTTAAAAGCATATTCAATGTAGTTCTTTGTAAACCGGAACATAATTTATTAGGGAAACAAAATAAATGAAAATTGCTAGAGTAAACTCTTTATTTTTTTAAATATCAATTCATATTTTCAATTCTTACTAATATTAAATGGAAACACCTTTCTACTTGTGACACACTGACGTGCTGATTTGTCTTAGATAATATGTACATGGATCTTCCAATGCTATTTATTCATTCGTTGAAACTTATATTTGTATCTTTTGTGCAGGTTTACTAAAATTCACAGTTTTGACAAGTAAAAGCACAGTTACGTAAGCCCAGTTGAGAATAAATAATAAAGCAGGAGCGTGTTCATGGACATAAGTACATGTATATATACATGTGTGTGCATATGCATATATGTGTACTAATAGATACTGTTCTGGTATGGTACAATAAAGACAGTGATTTGTTGGCAGCTGTGTCATGGCTAAACCTGGGTAATCCTTTTGAAAAGAACAAGGATGACAAGCTAATTACTGTCCTACGAATATTAGGTGGCTTGTGGGGCTCCCCTGAACCTTAAGTAGTCACAATCAGCTAAAATTCGATTATGAATCACCTAATCACCTTAAGTAGAGTTACCAGTCTCCCTCTGATCCTCTTCAGATTGATCAATTGGCAGATGACCTGCTTTAGCCATGTTCAGTTCTGCCAGTCCTTGTCAGTGTCCCATTGCAATTATTTAACTACATATAGGAAACAACTTTATTAAGACTTAACTGTTTCATTGGAGAAGTGGTATTATATTCAAAGTATACATTGATAAAAGTATATGTAAAAGTTACTGAAAGAAAAACTTACTATGAAACACTATAAATTCCTCTTGACTCAATTCTTGACTTCAAACAGAGGTTACTGGCATGTACTTTTGTACTAGAAATTAATCAAAAATTAACAATTCAATTTTGATAAAGTAGTTTGATAGTACAGTAGCGCTGCAACTAGTGTCTGATCAGTTTTAATCCAGTGCATACATTTCTGATGCTATTCATAATTCTGATAGCAAATTCGTACTTTAGGCATGGATAACCTGTTTTCAAAAGTACAGTATTGTTGTTTAAAAAACATATTTGATTTTGATCCCTTCATTTTTAATAAGTAATCTCTTACTCCTAGTTGCATTAAGTCTAACTTTTTTCAAGATGACTGTTTTGTTTTGTACCTAAGGCTTGTGTTAAGACGAAGGATGAGCTGTAGTATTTTGTGTCTTTAATACCAGTAATCCAGCCTTTTATTCTATTTCCTGTTTTTAACTATCAGTCACACTTGCAGGCATCTTTAGATCACGTTTAGAATATCTTACCAAGTTCTAGTGATGCCATCATTTTACAATATTACCTTGCAATTATTATAAAATAAGGGCTTTCCAAACTGTAAAAAATAAAAAGTACTTTTCTGTGCTTCTTACATAAAGTGCAACTGTCACTTCATCTGTTTTTGTAGAAGAAGTAGAGAGGAATCATACAACTCAAAGATGTGATTTTTGGCAGAGCTCAGTATACAGTGTTTGCTATTTCTCTGTTCAGTTCCATCTCCACGTCCAGACAGCACGTACATAGAAAACAATGTGTCAAACAGAGCCTCTGTACTACCAGCAGACAGCAGCACGGTGGCAAACCACTCAAAGAGACAAACCACCTTTGATACCTGGTGAGTTGTTATTTACACAGATGTGTAGAGAATGGCAGGGGGAAAAAAAAAAAAAAAAAAGGATTTTTAAGAGGAGAAAAAGAAACCTACAAGATTTTTTTTTCAAAATTTGCTATTGTGTATTCATGCTTTCTTTAGTGCTCCCTCTGACTGTACTGACATGACATTGCATGTTTGCTGTCCCCTTCTGAGCAACAAGAAATACTTCATCACGTTGAATGCATTAGAAATGGTGCTCTTTTGTTTGCTCTTTTTCATTTTTTTTTCCCATTATCAGCCTTTGGTTAAAGATAATATAAAGAGCTCGTGTGCATATAGCAAACCCATAGCTTCATCTGTGGATTCTAGAAGCATGAATTGTCAAACAAATGTAAAAAACATATATATAAAAATGCATGTTTTCATATATAAAATAGGACTCTGTTAATGAAGAATACAGTATTCACCCTGCAGTGGGGACTGCTGCTTTCTTTGCTAATGCATCACTGAAGGAATTGAGCACGTTCTATGAGAAAGTGGCTAAAGCAACATCTGAGTGGTGTATATTGATTTTAAAAGATTTAAAAGTATCACATGATGCTATTGTATAACATAGAGCAATTAACTCTAATTATGCTAATAGAATGGCAGCATACGCGTAGCTTTGCAGGACTTAAAGGGAAACATCTTAGTTTTCTTACTGTGAGAGCTGTGTAGCTCTAAAATAGTCTTAATGTTCTACTTCGTTCAATCACAGTAAAGCACAGTGAATGAAAATAAGCAAACGGTTTCAAAGGATTGTTGGGAGGGGCCATATGCATTCTCATGTCTAAAGTGTACTTTGTACCATTATCTGAAACTCTGCTCTCTGAAAGTGCGATAAAATTATGCTGGCTAAAAAACTGTTTCAGTGGTTTGTTAACATATTGTATTTTCATGTGAACAATCTGTGAATTATCTGCTTAAAAAAGAAAGGAGGAGAGACACGAACAAATGGTATCTCAGCTTTTGTTCAGGTTCTATACCCGTGTCAGCAACGGAAGATGTTTACTCCAGAACACTTGTCAGCTGCTCTGATTCTCTAGAATCTGCTTCCTGTCCTTCAGTAGCTCCACTTACATGAGTTTTGTTTGAAGCTTAGTTTGGGGATCTGGTCGTTTATGTAAAGAGGTGGTGCCATTGTTGTAATTTGTGTGGCTAAGTAAAATCTTTGTTTTCGCTGTTGAAGCTTTTTACATCTTTTCTTGTCCTTCATATTTGAATCTCCTTATCTTGCATACAACAAGACAACTGGAATCTTGTTTTCCTTTCTGTGTCATTCAGTAATATATTACCTTTTATTATGTGGTTATTGCAAAGGAACATGTAATGTTATTTCAACTCTGAACTGAAATAATAACATATGTTATTAGAGCTGGTTGGGAATTTTTTGACCAAGTATTTATTTTCCTTACAATTACAAATTACCAAAATCAAAACTTTTCAAAGGAACAGACTAATATCAACTAAAATTTTTTGGGAAGAGTCTTCAGTTCCAGAATTTAATTGCCAGTCAAAACCAGAGAAATACTCAAAATAATGAGTACTGTAGGGTCAGCGTTATTTTTTGGCATGTGAAGAACTCAAGTGCAGGGCCTTTGTTCTTTGTTATTTAAACCAGAGACTTGAACCGAGATCTTGGATCTAACGAGTGAGTGCCCCGAACCAGAAGTTAAAGCACATTCTCTTTCTACCCTAAATATATTCTCCTTTAGAAATTTCATCTTGTTGGAATGACAAAAGGGCCACAGAGATGCAGAGTACAGCCTAGTGAAAAAGACCCTTGATTAACTTTGAGAGAGTTAGATTTAAGTCCTTGCTCCGTTTAATATACTCAAATATTTCCACAGAGTGGAACAGCTCCTTTGAGAGAAAAACCCACAGAATAATCATTTAGTCTTGTGCAATGGAAAGAATGGCAATGCCCTCAACAGCTAGTTAACTTTGGGATGCATTCCTCTCTCTCTTTCCTTTTCCTACTCCCAATTTTCCTGAAATGTTTCCTGCCCAGCTCTACCTGTTGCTCTGTGCAAGCTGTCCTGGCAGTGGTCTAATGTTGTTGCAAAATTGTTCTGTGCCGTAAATGCAGATTCCTGAGCGATGTAGAGTCTGTGTTCCTCTACTTAATTTTCTGTATAGAAGTTGTGTAAATGCTTATGAAAATGTTGAAAGCTCTAATGGATTGTGATTTTGCTTACATCAATTTTATGATGAAGTGAATATTTGATGTCTGACAGACATACATAACTGGTACATGACAATTCATCTCAAATTATGAGTGACATGTATTCCACTCAGACTTGCCACTGCTGTAAAATATTGCTCCTCTCATACTATTGCTCTGTTACCTTTCTTCTGTCAAAGATTTTGTGAATGTTTGCTAGACTGAATTGTCACAAATGTTCCCTTGTCTTTGTGTGCATTTCTTCACTCTGTCCCTGCTGTCCTGCCTCTTTAAAATAAAGATGTTATAAACTCTACTTTTGTGATCAGGTTTTACTATTAAATTACTATTTTACTATTATATTACTAAACTATTTTGGAACTTTTGAGAATCTGATTTGGGGGGAAAAAAGGTATATTTTACATCTTTTAGAAAATCTTTCTGCTTGAGTTTAGTTTCTCTTGAATGACCTTGAGCTTGCTTAGTATTCCATCTTTAGAAACAAGCATGGATGTTTAATTCTCTTTTGTTGTACAAAGTTGTGCAAGTTTTGTCTTGAGCTGGGCAAAACTTGTAGGTAATAGGCAAGATACTTAACCTTGTTCTGCTAGTGTGCCAAAATGCTGACGTGTGTTACCCTTAGCTTTGCATTATTATCATTCTAAATATCTCTTTGGAATAAACTCTAATGTGCAGTATCACACTTCATACTGGGAATGCTTGATTGCTTGCAAGATATTTGGAAACTTTTGGAAAGTTTTGTTGCATAGATCTTTTTTGTCCATTAAAGCTTATTTGTTCTGTGACAGCTAGAATATGTCATATCTGCCTGCAAAAAATAAAAATGAGGAATGCATATATTATTTTCTAGATGTGTACAAATAAATAAGCTCACAAACACTCAGTGACTCAAGAACAAAGAGAAGAATGTCCTATTCTTAGGAATGTCAGCGGCTTACTCTTATCTGTCGTTAGTTGTCAGGACTCCAAAACAATATATATGTTACGAATGTGACCCAGCTGGCTTTAATATTGCTGTTTCAGTGTCAGTGTGAAAATACAGTCACACTGAGTTCCCTGAAGCTAGAAGGTTACCAGTACCTGAACAAGGCCGCTGAAAGCTTGTTTGACTGTCTGCAGTATGAATATTCATGCACTGCAAATTCACTCCGGTTCGTTTACAGATACCTCAAATTTATCTAAAAATAGAAAAAAAAAATCCAAATTTGTAGTTTGCAAGTTTAAAAATCAGCAGTGTGTTACACTGGTGTGGGCGGAGGCTTTAGGAATCTGCTTGGCATAGCCTGAAGATGTTCACCTTCCAAATGGTGTCACTTTCCCTCTGACATTTCCTTTCCAAGACTATGGCATATGCATTATCTCCTGCTGTGTTTGCTTTTTGCAGCTGTTTGGCTGCATCTCAGCCTCCCTGCCAGTGCATGTAGGCTTTCTTCTACTGAACAGTGCCTCTTCCCTGTCCCTTCCCTGGTCATCAGGGGGTTTTGTTTTGTACTAAAACTGGGTAATGAAATGTAATGTTATTTGCAAGGAAGCCTTCCACAGTTTGTAGTCATCGATATTCTGTCTGAGAAATAAGCCTGATGAACTACAAGTTTATGAAACCAAGTATTTTCACATTTTTTTGCTTACTGATGTTGAATTATAGAGGGGGTGCTATGGGAGGAGTATAAAATGTCTATGTGTATAAATACATGTGAAGTATGTATATATACATATAAAGTATGTATACTTTTTTTTTGTAAAGCCATAACATGGTGATCCTAGTAGTTATAGCGGCTTCTGCTTTGTATTCTGTATATAAGATGGTTGATCAGGGTTTTATTCCAACTAATAAACCCTACCTTTTTTCATGAAAAAAAAAATGTGTCTCTTATCAGAGATCAAATCTGAACATCGCTTGTCAAGCTTTCAGTGCCAGGCTTTTAGACCAATAAGTCTAAAAGCTACTATGGGCTTCAGCTTGTGGGATTGGTATCTTTGGTAAACTGTGTATCTGAGATGCTTCTGAGGTCTCTGACATTATCTTGCTTTTTTTTATGGCAACTTTATAACTGCCAGCAGTTTTTTGTTTTGTTCGTTCACTATTCTTTTGAAGAAAACTTCAGACATTTCAATAACTCCTCCATTAGACCCAAATCTTACTCATGTAGTTGTGAGCGGTTCTCTACAGAGAACAGTACTGTGGCACTTAAAGGATTTCTGACCCAGCTCCCTGCTGAGATTAAGGTTACTGAAGAATAACTTAAGCTGAAGCACGAGGAATTGCTTCCAGAAAAGAGCTGCGTGTGGTATGAGTGTATCTGTGGCAGCATGAATGCAGCACGCTTCTTACTTTTCTTTTTTAAGTTTATATTAAAGCACAGCAGCTTGCCTGCCCCGTGCATGTTTGCTTCTACAGCTTGATGTACCTGCACAGGGTTGGATGCCATTCCTGCCCAAAGGGTGATAAACATTAGTGATAGTGATAGTCACAGCATTTCTCTTGTTTCTATGTCTTTTTCCAAGTATCTTTGACCAGAATAACCAATGTGATCATTATTATGTGTCCTAAGCATGCAAAAGATGCATACAAAAAAGAAGAGTAAATAATGAAGAAGAGCACATTTTGCTTCTAATTTCTGATTGAGGGCAAGTTCTGTCAGTGAGGACTTTTCTCTAGGGCTGGTCTTACTTGCTAGTAAAAGAGGCACTGTGCAACAGGCTCTGGTGTAACTACTGGCTCTCCAGACCTGAAGCCTTATGCAAAATACCGAAACTTGGCAGTTACATTGTAAGAACTGCAGTGTGACTATAACAGAGATTTTTTTCTGATAGTCTTTTTTTTCTTTTTTTTTTCCTGTGCTGTCCATTGTCTGAAAACCATTTTTTTGGGATGCCTAAAATACCCCAGTATTTTATCTCATCGATCCAAATGTTCTGCCCTATTTTTACTCATTACAAAATCCTGGTGTTGAAACTTCCTGCTATAATGCTATATATGTTCGCTCTCTTGATATAATGAGCATGTGTTCTGAAGCAGTTGCTTTTCAAGGTCAGTGCTTTTTCAGACAACTGTACTGCAATATGAGTCATAGGAGTTAATGACATAAACCCGTTGGTGTAAAACCACTGCCTTTTGGGTAAGCAACAATTGAAAATGAGCAGAGTTCTCAGCCCCTTACTTTTCTCCACTGTCTGGTCACTGGAGTCATAGTGAGGGAATTATGGCACAGAGTTTCACTTCTGTCTATTCATCTGCTGTTGGGAGCACTTCTCATGTCCAGGTTCATTGGGCCAAATAAAAGAATTACACTTGACTGAATCTGTCTGAAAGCGTGGCAAAAGTTGTCCCAGGTTTTATTCTGAAGATTAAATTCACCTTTAAAAATACAGCGTTTCCACTGAAGGTTGGATGTTGGAGCAGAATAGCCATAGCAAGACACTGACATTTTAAAGGACAGTGCAGAGTAACCACACCGGGACTTAAGATCTGAGAGTGGTCCTTCAGTGGGCAGCATAGTCTCTAGGTTGGTAATTTTCACTGGGGCCATGGTTTGGGGTGTGTCTGCAGATGTCAGTGTGCAACAGCTCCTTTGGGGAATGGTGTGAGCAATTCTCAGCCCCATTCACATGAATTTCAGAGTATAAGCAAGATATCTGGGGCATTTGGTTTCCTCCAGGTTTCCTAATAGATTAAAGAAGATGAAATTCCCCAAAATAAATATCATTTAGTAAATAATTCAGTAGTTATTTTGCCTGTGCGAAGTCATTCTTGAGAGTTGACAGATTCTGTAAAGCTTTCAGTAGTATTTACTTTTGGGCTTTCTCCCTGATGCTTTAGATGAATAATACAAAACTTAGTGCTCTTATGCAATGATACCAAATCCAGGAACGTGACATAAAAGAACATGACATAAACAAGAATCTTTAGCAATGCAGGATCTTTAAAATATGTCATAGAAACCTAATAATTACATACTGAAGTAGAGATTTTTCCCATATCAACTTTCACAGGTCAGATTTTCACATCTTGTCTATCACATTGAATGCTTGAATGTTTTTTCGATCTAGATTTAAGTTACAAAAATCTAAATTAGGAAAATTCCCACCATTTCCTCTGCCTATAAATCTTTCCCCTACGCACATTTATCTTACTCAGTAATTACACTTTATTACAGTGTTTAAACACTGCATGCGTTTCCACAGAACCAGGTAACGTTTTGACTATTTTGGGTAGAATTTGAGGAACTGATCAAACACTGTTTGAGAGTGAAGATACTCTTATCAATAAGAGA
>JAOWBP010000001.1:98384429-98398851 GCA_028571105.1 Tragopan temminckii | reverse complement strand
AACACTAGTGAAGCACAGCTTTTGAGTAATGTATTTTGCCAGTATTTTGATGCTGGTGGTTGGTATGGAGAGTAAGTACAAGCTACGCTTGCATTAAGGAAGTTTATGTGAACATTCATACCTTTTATTATGAGAGTAATTAGAAAAATGAAAAGTTATTTCAAATCTCAGATTACATGATAACTATTAAATGGCAACGAATATGCTGAACTTGAAAGTTACAGAAAGGCTACTACTTGATATTATTTTTTAAGTAATTATGTAAGCTGATGTCAAAATAGCGTTGTTTATTACTTAAAAAAAAAAGACCACATCCTATTTCTAGAGATGAATCAAATTGCTTCCTAATGTTTTAGAAGTTTTCCTGAGTCATCTGGTGAGAATTGCATTTACCACAAGGCTCCTGTTTTCCCACAGCAGCTCTCTACATGCAAGGAACTGATATTGCAGTGTGGTTTCAAAGATGGTATTCTTATAACTTATTTTATAACAATACCCAGGGGCCTTCAATGTAGCAAAAAAAAATTCCATATCTGAGCTTAACATCTAATTAAAGACAAGATCCAAGAATTCATCTAAGAGCTGAAAAGAACAGGAGAGGAAAGGTGAACTTTTTAATGCAAAATCTTGTAATCACACTTTCATAATAGGGGTGTTGGAGTGCTTTAAGTTTGAGAAATAAAATAATAATCAGAATCTTTTCTGTGCTGGTATAGGATTAGAGGTACTGAGATTAGAAATGGCAAGCAATTTTTCTCCTGTAGCTCAAATACCCAGGAGGCACATGCATGGAGAAGTATTCTATGAATTTTTGTGATTTTCTTAAGGGAGCCAGTCCCTCCAGCGCTCCAAGCTTGGTTGCTGGGTTCACATTCAGCTTTGATGTGATCCACCTCAAGCTCTGAGCAAGTCGCTCAGGATAGCAGTCAGTCAGCCTTTGTAATTGTACTGAGTGCTGAGGTACTGGTTCCTCAGTTGCATTTCATCTTCACTGAACGCTTCACTGAATTAGTTCTTCTGCCTGCTTCCTCTTAGGAGAACTAACTTATGTGTGTACAGAGGGAACTCTTCGTTACTATCCATGAACTAATGCAGCTAAGAGTGGTGGAGATCAGAATTTGATTTTGTGTACAAGTTAATCGCAGAACCAGTAAGGTGGGACTAGATGATCTCAGAGATCTTTTCTAACCACCAGCCCATCACACCGTGCCCACTGACCACATCCCTCAGTGCCACATCCATGCATTTTTTGAACACCTCCAGGGACAGTGACTCCACCACCTCCCTGGGCAGTCTGTGCCAATATTATAGTTTTCACTGCTTTTGTCTCACTCTGTTTCCAATCTGTTTTTTGCTGCTTTTTAGATGAGATCACATAATTTAGTTTGGTTTTGGATCTGTATTTCTGTTCCACTGGAAAGCCGCTCATACTTTTTGCAAACTGACTTGGTCACCATCTGTTTTCCTGGTAGCTGTCAGTAATGCTGCAGAGCAGAATGAAATCCCTTGACCTCTGAGTGTGTTTGGGGTGGCTCAGCATGAGGGCATCTCTCAGAATGGCCCTGTGGGCTGTTTGGCACTGTACGTTTTCTGCAGTAGATGTGTGCTGGATGCCAAGTTTATCTCAGGGCTTTCAGTTTGATGAAACTCAGTGTCCTCACTAGGACTGCCCTTTGTATCTGGTGCATTGCTGCTTCTGTGACATCCTCCAGAAGCTGTACTCCAGAAGAGCCGAAGTTTTATCCTCTTCTTAAAAGAAGTTTATGAGAGGAATTTGGAGTGTTCTACTTCGTCTGGAATACAGAGGTTTTTTTCTTACTTCATTTTCTGCAGTTACGCTGGTCATAAGGTCTTAATGCAGTCTGAACCACTTTGTAAAGCTTTCTTGACTTGGGTTTCACTTAATTGATTTATTCAGCTGTGTATACTTAACAGGCACTTATTTTCCAACTCAGAGTGGCACATGACTCATTCTTCTTTTAGAAGTGTGGTCTATGCTGTGAGAACAGACATCATAATACAAATTCTCTCATGTTAAAACTAACAATAAATCTTGTCCGTATTGTACTCTTCTCTCTGAAATCTGCAGACTTGGAGCAAATTTATTGTAATAGCCTTTCAAACATACTGAATTAGCAGCAATATCTTTAAATTCAGTGCAGTTTCTGAGAAATGTTTCTGTTGTTGGTTGGCATTTTTCCCCTTTGAAACAAATCATTTCAGGTTGATAAAGTCAGAAATTTCTTCTTGAAGGAGTGAGGAAAAAAACAGCAGCAACAAAAAAAGCAACCAATGACACAAACCCACCAGCAACAAACACTTTATAGTTTGCCCACTGCGTAGCTTAATCCGTTATAATGACTTTTCTAAAAAAGAATCCATAGTGAAAAGCCTTTGAGTTGTATCATGCATGTGTGCTTAGGTGCTGATGTGACTTTATTAATGGTGTGACCTGTATGTAGGTGCCAGACACTTAATCATTGTGTGGCTTCCTTTTGTTCTCTCTTAAAAGCTTCTGATGGCATTCTTTGCATGGTTAATATTGTAAAAGATGGATCAGTGTTATTTAAATAAAATGCCTCTGACTTGCCTGGAAAACACATTAAGAAGAAATGATGAATGATTTTGCAGTAGTTACAGGGAATTCAGTTCTTTAGCCTACATGGTACTTTCTTATTAATTTAGAATGGAAGTTCTGGGGGGCTTCCCCCCTCATTCCTTTCTCTGTTCCATATGCTTGGCATCCCTTTTTAAATGAAAAAATGACTTCTTAAGGTTTTTCTTCATACTTTAAATAGTGAACCAGTAATCTGTACTTAATGATATGTTTTGAAACTTACAAGGAAGTATAGTCATGGTGGTTATTTTAATCTGCTTCAGAAAACCCACAGAATTTAGTTTCAGCACCCATTTGGTATTTGTAAGTGTTTTTACATCTACCTTTACTTTTCTGTTCTCTTACGAAAAAAATCCATCCCAGCCCAAACCAGTACAGAGAGAAACATCTCATTTTTGAGTACGAGCAGGAGTTATGTGGAGAACAATGAAGACAAAACTTCAGGCTATTAGGAGCTATTAGGAGGAGGAATTTGGTAAGATTGAAAGAATTTCAGTTTTGTCACGTTAGGAGACAGCCACTTTAAATCACTGGCATGCTCTGCGTGTGCGTGTGGGAGACCTGGTGGCTGATTCAGTTAGCAGTGCGTCGGGGGGATGTAATTGGAGTGGCCTGGTCTTTTACATCTGGTGTTTCTGTCTGATGACAGCATGGTGTTGTAGTACTGCTGGTGCAGAATTGGTGATTGCTGCCATCAGAGAGAGGAACCTATAGGGCACTGCGCTTCTTACCAGTAGACTATCAGGGAATAGGGGGACCAGGCAGTGTGGTGGAAGAGCTCAGGGCCCTTTTCTCCCACAAACATGCCGCTGAACTCAAACTTTAGATCAGTTCTTCAATGGAATGGCTGCTCAGTGCTTCTAACTTGTTTCCTTAAAGGTAATATAGTATACTTTTCTTGGGGAGGAGCTCCCTTTGCTCAAGATTTTGTCTGTAGGTGCTGAGTTTTTTTTTTTTTAACACTTGTAAAGGAGTGAGGCTTTTACACTCAGTGTTTTTTTTCTTTTTTTTTTTCCTAAACATGAGCTTCAAATGCAAATATAAGAATAGAGTCAGAAAGTGAGTCCTAATAAGTAACGCTTCAAAAATAGTAGCTTTTCTGGGTAATTATAAAAGATGGAAAAAGTGATGCCAGTAATATTATTTTATAGCCTGGGGATTTGAAGTCCATGGCAGATCATCAAAGATATTACGGAGCTGAATAGTGAGGAACGTGATGAATGAGTGTAGAATATTACTGGAGACTGGAGTGCTGAGAGGAGAAAAGGAAAGATGAAAATAAAAGAATCAACTTTGAATGAGACCACTTACAAATATTGTGCTAGATTAGAAAGCATTAACTTCTTCCAAAGAAACATATTCTGAGATCTTTATGTTAAATACATTTATTGTCCCTCCCTCCCCATCCCTCCTTGCCTAAATGTTGGATGTTTCCGTTTGAAGTGAATGCTTAAATGTTGGACACCTTGTGCCAGATGAAACAGTAAAGATTTCAGGTGTAGCAGCTTCTGTTGAGCGTTACCACCTGAACACAGATCTTTCCTATTCAGAGCTGCTACGGATAGAGTGAAAAGTGCTCAGCATGTGTAAGGACAGGTAACGAAGCGTGTAAGAAGTTGTCACACCCACAACATACGTATTTGTTAGACTTCTTCCCCACTCATAAGAATCCTAAAGTGGAAGCAAATTCTTTCCTATTCTTCTGTTACAATTCATGGAATCTGCTTTTATGTTCAATACTCTTACAATCACTCTGCTTATTTGTCTCTGTAGTCCTAGAAGCATCCTGTGAAGAACCCACTCTTTTCAAGTTAGCCATAGCTATGAGAGAAGCTTGTAAATCTTGAGTTTTTAACTCAGAATTGAATTTTACTCGTATTCAGGATGAGTTGAGCTAATATTTGGATCTGTACTTGCATACAGAAGGAAGAACAAGATGAAACAGTCAATCAGAATTGGTATTCTGGTCTCCAAGCCGTTTTCTTTTAGGAAGTTAACCAAATCTTTAGTAGTCTGGAGCAGATTCAACCTCTTTTCCAGTTTAGCACTTGCTGTGTGGTGGTAACTGTGAACAGGTTCCTACTATTTATCTTCACCGATTTTCTGCCTTAGAATCATGGAATGGTTCGAGTTGAAGGGGACCCTTGAGTTGGAAGACTATCTAGTCCAAACCTCCTACAGTAAACAGGGAAATCTAAAAGGGTTCTCAGAGCCCCATACAGCCTGACCTTGAGTGTCTCCAGGGTTGGGGCACCCACCGCCTCTCTGGGCAATCTGTGCCAGTGCCTCACCACCCTTACTGTAAATTTAAAAAACAACAACAACAACAAAAACCCAAATTAAACAAACAAACAAAAAAAACCACCAAAAAGCAACCCAAGAGACTTCTTCCTTCTATCCAATCTAAATCTCTTCTGTAAGTGAAACTGTTTCCCCTTGTCTTGTCACAACAGATCCTCCTGAAGAGTCTGTCTCCTTTCTTACCACTGAAAAGGCTCCCTGGAGTCTTCCCTTCTCCAGGCTGAGCAGCCCCAGCTCTCTCAGCCTGTTCTCATAAGGAAAATGTTCCATCCCTTGGATCATTTTTGTGGCCCTCCCCTGGACACGCTTCAACAGGTCTGTGTAGTTCCTGTACCGAGGACCTCACATCTGGACACACTACGCCAGGTAAGGTCTCACCAGTGCAGAGTAGAGGGACAGGATCACCTCCCTCATCCTGCTGGCCACACTTCTTTAGATTCAGTCTAGAATAAAGTTGGCTTTCTGGGCTGCAAGGGCACACTGCTAGCTTGTATCCAATTTGCCATCCTCCAGTACCCCCTGGTCGGTTTCGATAGTGCTGTGCTCAATCCTATTGTCCTGCAGCTTGCATTGATAGTGGAGATTGCCACAAACCAGGTGCAAGACCTTTCACTTGGCTTTGTTGAACCTCGTGAGGTTCACCTGGACCCACTGCTTCAGCCTGTCTAGGTATATCTGGATGACATCCCATCCCTCAGGTGTGTTGACTGCACCCCACAGCTTGGTGCCCTCAGCAAACTTGCTGAGGATGCACTCAACCCCACTGTCAGTGTTATTGATGAAGATGTTAAAGAGCACTGGTCCCAGTACTGATCCCTGAGGGACACCACTTATCACTGATCTCCTGAACGTAAAGCCATTGACCATCATGACCATCACTCTCTGCATACAATCTCACAAGCAGTTCCTCATCCATTGAACAGTCCACCCTTCAAATCCTTATCTTTCCAACTTGGAAAGAAGGATCTTATGGGGGACCATGTCAAAGGCCACAGAGATCAAGAGTTTGCCTTTCTGGCTGGTTATATGTGAGGATGATTTCCATTAGTGTGTAGTTCATCTGGATGTGTTGATAGTTTTCAGTATATCAACAACCATTTGAAACCACCACCAGTGAAGTCAAGTTCTTATGGTGGTAGCAGTGTCAATAAAGCTTGCTGGAGGTGAACTTTGAAACCTCTGAGCTGGTGCAAGCAACTTTTGGCATTTTGCTTTTACGTAATTTGTTCCAACTTTGACAGTCTTCTTAATTTTGCATTTATTTTTACCAGCTGTTCTTTTCCATGCAGAGGAGGATAGATTGAAACTTAAAGCATTAAAAATATCTCGCTTGCTTAATTACAGGATCTTGTTGCTTTTAATCTCTTCGTTTTTTTTTTCTTTTAAGCTGAATTTATTCTTTATAATCTGTGGTAGATATATTATAGCACCCCTGACACATTATTCTATATTAATAACTCCAGAGAAGTTTCTCTTTTCTTAGTTTTCTGAAGTGCATACCTTGTATATTCTGCTGCACCACTTGTTATGATGCTTATAACTTTAATTATGTTCTTCCTGGAAAATCCTAAGAAATAGAACTACACCTATAACGGGGAGGAGAGGGAAGAGCTGTTGTAGCAGCGATGCAGTGTGACTAATAGATGCAGGTAGTGCTTCCTTTCGTGTGCGCATCCAGTCTGACAGAAGACGTGCCAGGGTGTGGATGAATGCATGACTGTCAGAGGCAGATACATCCCTGCTCTGAGTTGTTCTGCCCTTGTTTATCTGACCCCCTGTTTTGCTGGTGAATGGATGAAAGTGTACCTAACCCTCCAGAGAATCTTGGTTGTATCTTCATAGTGGGTAAAAATAGTAAATAAAAAAATCGATTAAGTTTACTTTTTGTTTTAGGAGAGCTAGAGAGGCGTTTGCACGTTGGCAAGAAGCTTGTGTAAAAGCTCATAGATGGCTTTGACGTTTGTTAGAGGTGTCTGACTGACTTCAACTGAGTGAAAATTCTGCCTTTTGGTCTAGATCCAGGATATTAAGAATACTTTAGAATCTAACCGTGTATTTCTTGAAGAGATTTTCTCTCTCGTGAAGTTTATAAAGATCAAGCTGTTTGAAATGCATTTTTTCCTCCTAGTTATTGATGATTATGAAATGAGTAGCATTTCTTAGAATCGAGGCCCTAAGATTAAGTTGAATACTTTGCAGTGGTTCTTTAGTAGTCATGAAGAGAAAAGATACTGAAGAGCTAGGTTTTTTTTTCTATTGCTTTAATTTAGTTCTGCATTACATAAAACTGGTTTGTGCTCATTCATTTCAGGGTGTTTGGCTTTGCTGACTTGGCTCTGGGTTTGGCGGAATGCTGTGGTAGCACTGAGACCACCTCTCCCTAAGATGTTCTTTTAATTCAGTGTGAGTGCTGCAGTTATTTTTGATCTTTCAAGAGCTTTTGGGGGCAAAGATCTCCAGCAAGTCAGTGTGTAAGCCTTGTCTCAAAGTAGCTGAAGTTCTTTCTGTGAGAGAAAATGGGCTGAGTATGGAGGGTGGCCTCTGACCTTTGGTCAGGCTGTAAAAGAAACCTGGGACCAGGTGGGCCCAGCCAGTCTACTGCTGCCATGAGGGAGAAAGGTAGAAGAGATGGTGCTCATGTCAGGTGGGACAGAGCTGTGGTATCAAATGTTAGAGTGTGAATTTGCACTGCTGCTGTGTCTCATCTTTTCATCGGCTGTCCTGGTCACTCAGGATGAGGCTTTTTGGTCAAGTGCTCCCAGTAGAGGTGTGCACAGGGCTGCCTCTGGAGCTGCTGGTTTTCTTTTGGGAGTTCCCCTCTACATACATTTTTGTCATCTTTGCTGTCTGTCATGACATGTGATTTGAGAAACCAGATTGTGTGTTTATCTGGAACTATCCAAGTGCATCACTAATGGCATGTGAGCATTGATAAGCCAGTTGGCAAGCTCTTACCTTTAGGGGCCTGCATGACAGTGCCCCAGGTGACCTGAAGCCAGGAGCGCTTGTGAGAAGCAGCCTAATTGCTGGGGGCTGTGCTTCTCCCTGAGGGGAAACTGACTGGGTGGAAATCAGTGGGGAAAGAGGGTTATGCATTGCTGAGCTTGGGAACGAAAGGCTGGCTGGTGCTGGTGCATCTAACCTCTATTCCCAAGAAACAAAATCTTGCATCCCTACTGAAGTCACATGCAGAAGCCTTTTCAAAAAGAAAGTAAATATGTGGCTTGCAAGCTGTAGGCTTGTGTAGCTTTATGTGGTTGATGAACATTTCTGAAATCATGAATGAGGAAAGAGGAACTTGGATCTAAAGAGGAAAGGATCTTTTATAGAATATGCAAGGGAAGAAAAATGGAAGCAGTAAATCAAACACTGAAATAATCCATTAAGGACTGGGTAACTTTTTTAAAAACCAAACAGCTCTCCCTTTTGCTCTGGAAGTCACTACTTTACTTTCAGAGTTTGTTCCCAAAATATTAGGGCTTGGCTAACTCTGGGGATCTTAATTATTTCAAAAGCAACTTCAAAACCAACTCCCTGTGACTTGCTGAGGTTAGCACTGTTGATTTCCCTCCGCTCTTGAGTTGTCCTTCCTTTATTATAGTTGTCTTAGTCAGTGCAGGGCTTCTGGCCAGCACCCTTAGTTTATGCTAACATAACAATGAGACATCCTGTTTGGGTGAGCCAAACCCAGTGTCATTAGTTCATGCTTGCCCGTTACACGTAAGTTAATTAAATGAATTTGCCTCTATTGTGCCATCACGTGAGCAGTCCTGTTCTCAGATCACTGGACTATGGAAATCTCATTTTCCCTTTTTCATGGTGAAACTATTTTAGCTTTTTCCCCTATTTTAGAGCATAGGATGTATGCCTTACTATTAGGGAGAGGGAAAGCTGTCTGAATTATTAAAACCAAACCTAAAAGTTGTGTTAGTATTCTAAGATTATACAGGAGAAGCGATTGGAGTCTAACATGAAGGCAGCAAAAACTCTTTTCCCGGTATATATTTGCTTGATTTGACAGATTACTTCTTCCATGTTTAAAAACATGGGCAAAGAAACCTTTGAAAAAGTTTTTTACGTATCACATCTCTATTAAATAAGCTTATAAAAGAAATAGTTTTCTAAGGCTGATCACTAGTCAGTCTAACATATTTCCTTTTTTATTTTTTAAACACTTGTAGGAAATAATTGCAGAATGCTTACTGTGTGGTGTCCTTTGTGCATTATCCTTTTGCTTTTGCAGAGAACAAATAATAAAGTGGCTAAATACAACTTGTTTTTATACATAGCTGTCAATATAAACTGAAGTGAGAACATCTGTAATTAAAGGTGTATTGTTGCTCACTGAAGTAGTTCCTATCAATGTTTTGTTTGCTTCTGTCTTGTAGAAATGCATGCAGTGTGCATTAGTTATTAATAGACACAGTATAGGATTACAAAGGCAGCTGTACTCAGGTGTACATTCAATCCATATACATGCCACTAGGTTGTATTGAGTGCGAACAGTGGAAGTACACTGACTGCTACCATTATGTTGTACAATACTGGCGTGGCGCGTATATCAACTGCTGTGCTTTTTTATTTTCACCGAAATAAAACGAGTTGCTAATTATGTTATTTCCTCCTTTTTCCCCTCAGGAAGCCACTGACTGCCTAGAAATTAGGAAGGGCGTGAGAAGTCCAGTTGATCGAGGCGGAAACTTTTCTTTTTTCTGAGAGCCTTTCCACATCTGCCTTTTGCAGGCTCTCTGGACGCTCCCCGTTGTGCCATGTTTTGTGGCTTTCTCTGTAGGAAGAATTTGTCTTGATGAAGATTCCTAACATTGGTAATGTGATGAATAAATTTGAGATCCTTGGGGTTGTAGGTGAAGGTAAGTAGTATACTTTATATAATCTGTTTATTTATTTATTAGATTTTACTTAGTCTTCTTGATGGTAAGAAGTTTTCATTTACATTTATCACACCTTGCAGAGAATAAACTGATGTTCCTTAATTCCTTCCAGTTGTGATCTTTGATGAAAGGATAAGTTTGGGAAATGGCAGGGGTGGGAGAGGAGGTAAGAAAAAGAGGAGCCAGTTTTGTTGAAATTGACTATATTAATTTCTTACATGATACAGGATAGATGCCAACTGTCAAACTTCTGTTTGTATATTTAAAAACAACTTCAGTGTTTTAAAACCCATTTACTTTGAAGCCTTTTTAGTTTTTACTACACAGAAATTTAGTAAGGTGCCTATATGTGCAAGTTTAGGATGATACTGGGAACAATATTCTGCAGCCTGGAGATAATGGAGAACTCTTATCTTGATGCTTTTTTTCTGATTTGTTTCAGGAGCCTATGGTGTTGTACTTAAATGCAGACACAAGGTGAGTAAATTGCTTTAAATTAGAGATAAATGTTGGTACTTGGGTAATACAATGGCTTATCTTGACAACTGAGGTGTTGTTATGTTTTGGATGTGTTGTAACTGAGTAGGGCTCTTCCTCGCAGACAGTTATTTGGGCTTAATTGCAATACTGTCAAAGGAAGCAGCTACATGTAGTGCAAAAACCCAAGGGTTTTTTGTAGTGTTTGGTATCTGTCTGAAATATGAAGTATTACTAGCTTTTCACTAATCTCCACTAAGAAAGCCTTTTTTGAAAATAAATAAGCTACTTTGGAGTGCAGTTTACTCTCTGTCAGTCTCAATTTGAATATCAAATTAATTGCCCAATACTCCATATAAGTATTTATCTTTCCTGGGGAGGAAGAGGAATGCTTGTGGAATTTCCACCACTTGTGGTGGAGGACAAATAAAATACAGTAAGAAAGCACTGACTTCATGCTTATTGTTTTCGTTCTTTAAGAGAAAGAAGTAACACCCCTTGCCCTGAAAACCCTCTGAAAACCAAACCAACCTTTTTTTTTTTTTTAACGTAAAATGGAAATGGTGGTGTTATGAAGGGTAGTTTGTCTGTACTTTCTGCTCATCAGCACAGACCTAGTTTGCTGTCTTCAGAGCTGTAATATAGTCACAGTAAAGTATCTTTTATTTAAGGAAAGTAAGGCATTTCAGAATCATGGAATGTAGTGACTCGAGAATACGTAAAAGTTATTTTTATGTAGTTCATACCTTGTTCTAGAAAATAGTAATGCTCTGAAGAGATCCTGTGTTCCTGTTGTGGCTTTTAGCAAATACACAGAAGTCCTTTTGCACAGGACATGTAGCTATATTTGGAATGACTTACACTGTTATACTGAGAATTTGGATCTTGCGCTTCGTAGGTAAGCCTTGTTATATAGCACTGTTGGAACGGTTTTTTGGAGGTAATTATAGCTTTTTTGTTTTTTAACACAAATATCTGAAACTTACAGAATACCACATGATAAGATAGTCATCTCTTACCCTCCAGTAAAACCAGAGTAGATCTCTTGTTACTTTCTTTCCTAGTGGTATATTAACTGTAGTTATCAAAAAGAATACAAATATGTGATTAAACTGAATGGTAAATGTTGTTCTCACTTTTGGATGTGATACAGGTGACTTGAAAATAAGTATGAAAAATAGCAATATGATACATCAGATAATTTCAGCAGAAGAACCTCTGGTTTAGATCCTTGCATGTATTCTAACTTGTCACATGGTCTGTACAGGTAAATATGCATTGTTTTGACAAATAAAAGGGTGGTGAAAATGAGGGCTAGTGAGGCAGATAAGACTGATTAAAAACATGAAATAGTATATTTTCTTTTTGCAAACCTTATGACAGCCTTAGCTCTGGACCATTGTTTCAAGAGACAAATGAGACTCTAGCATACATCCTCTTGGAGATACTGTGCACATGCATAATAACAAAGCTAATTAGTAGTTCCCTACGTTATTATTTTTTCTCCTGGATTTTGTGTTACTTGTTATCTTTTACTCTTGCAGTATTTAAGCAGTGGCCAGAGACATGTAGATTCCCTTTAAAAAGGGAAAAACATAGAATCTGGGAAGATTCTGCCATCTGCCAGATGCCAAGATCTGGGTGGTGACGATGCAGTTTATAGTAGGCAGGCCCCTTCTTTATGGAAAGTGGACACAAGAGAATTCTAGGATTTCCTGCACTGATGAGTGAATTTCCAGCTCTTTGTGCCATTGGCAGTGTCCTCATCTGAAAGAGTTTGGTACTCTAAGATTGTAGTGTAATGGCAGGCTTATCTGAGTTGTCTGAGTTCCTGTAAGAATACCTTGCAGTGTAACAAATGACAGGAGAGGGATGGCTTTCCTTCAGCAGTGGGAGGTATTTTTTCCTACAGCCAGTGAAAGGACACTGAATTTCTTTGACTTTCATGCAGCCTTAGCAGAATTATCTGCAAATGCAAGGGTGTGTTTTTTGTGTTCACTGTTTGACGGCTGACTGGCTGTACCTAAAAGTACTGAGTTTTAGTAAATGATTCTTCCACGTGATATGTCTGCATTATGCAGCCTTTTTCAGTTCCACAAGGGAGGTCCAGAAATGGTGTAAAAACTAGAGGGTGCTGCAGTAACCAAGCCACCTTTGGTCATGTTCCCTCAGCATGCACTGCTTTTCTTTTTGCACAAAGCTAACAATTCTGTTTAACAATTCAAGTGCAAAATTGTTTATATTCATCTTTACAAACAGTGGTAACGTGCAAGAACCAAGTTCTCAGTGATTTTAAGTCAACTTATTTCCATTGTATTAGAGAGAAGGTAAAATTTGCATCGAAAGAGGAGTGGCTCCTTAATTGAAACATTTTGTGATATATAATCCAGTCGTGCTTCAATAAATAGGTAGCGTTTTGTACCAGTGCATTTCAGTGGTGTTTGTATATGGATTTAAATTTGAGGGAATGTGCTAAGGGGTAAATACCTTGTCATTATTTCATGATTTTTTTTCTTTGCTAGAAGAATGTTATCAGGAAAACAAGAGTACCTCCTCTAGAATGACTACATTTATGTTATTATATAGCATATTTCTTTTGCAAATTCTTTACTGCTGCTTTCTTGTAAAGGTAACTTGTTTTTCTCCTGTTTTTTTTTTTTTCTTCAGTGTGAAACTAATACAGATGTTAAGAATAAAACAGATCTGATGATCTGAGAATGTTCTGAGAAGCTTTTTTTTAATTAGAGGCCATTTCATAAGGAAATACACTGGTGTTGCTTTCAGAAACACTGAAAATACATTTTATTTTCACAAGAAATAGTATAGTGGGCTGTCTTGGCTAATTTACTAGAACTCGCCTTTTCTGCAGTATCAGAGATCAAGGCTAAGGAAAAGAGTCTTGGTTCATGTTTAAGATGGTTTTATTTAGTGGGCAAATAATTGAACAAATATTTACTTTACAACTTAGTCTTCCAGCGGTGGGGTGTCCAAAGATGAGCACGCTGAGAAGTGGAGAGTAAGGGGAAAAAAACAATTGAGATGTTGGTGTGAAAAGTGAATGTGTAGATGCACTGTGAGATACACTGTGTAGGGAGAAAAGTTGAAAACTGGAGCTGCAAGTGAGGAAGAGTTTGTAGAAATGAGGTTAATACATCATTGTATAACTGGAAAGAGTGGAAACAGAGTCTAGATAGACAAGGTGGGAACACCGGTCTTCATTAGTGAGACAGCTTGCCACGGGGTCAGACTGGAGAAGGATTCAAAATTGTAGGTAGTCAAATCATAGATGTTTTATTAATATGGTGTGTCTGGTTTGAAGGTATTGATTCTGATCTCTGCTTTACGTCCCATCTGCAGAACATGCATACTGTTTTGTTTTATCTAACCAAGGTTTTATCAATATTTGCTTGAATGTTTGACTAGTACCCAGATGCAGCTGTGTAAGAAATATGTAAGTAAGGAATAGATTGCATCATAAGAAATGAACCTGAAACACTTTGATACCTGAAACTGATCATTATATAAATAAGAAATTATGGTTGCTGATGGTCTTTTACTTCGGAGCTTGCAGAAATGGGGGAAAAAAACACCGAAAGTATACAAAGGGGAAGTTGCATTCCCCTGTGCATTTGGGTGTAGCTTTTAGATGATGTGAATTCACTAAAAGCATAGTGGGATTTCATCAAGTCCCCAAGGTTTGTTCGTACTCTTGCCCTGTGCTGTGTTACCAGAGTCTTTGGAGCCTGAGGGGATGCAGTTTAATGATTTAGAAATCTACTGCCAATTCTTGTATGCACAACATCTCCTGCCTGATAAGATGTTTTCCTGGTCCTTCGTTATAAAGTACATCTGGTTTTGGTTGTTCTTTAGTGTATTTGAGATATTTTTAGACATTTTTTCTTAAAGATAAACATCAATGAATTTTCGTATTTAAAAAGAAACATTAGTTTATAGAATAATGCGGCTACTTCAGTGCAGTGAAGAATAATGAATAACCTTTTCAGTAGATTTAATACTTGAAGGCATTTTTCTCTTAACCTGATATTTAATTTTGTCCTTTTTGAGCCTTCACTAATACTCTTTCATTGTCTTTAGATAAATTTCGTGTTTGAATATCTGAAAGAAATATTTACAG
>JAOWBP010000001.1:98367024-98378509 GCA_028571105.1 Tragopan temminckii | reverse complement strand
AAGAAAAGAAAAGAAAAGAAAAGAAAAGAAAAGAAAAGAAAAGAAAAGAAAAGAAAAGAAAAGAAAAGAAAAGACAGAAGTGTGATTATGTGCAAAAGAGAAGAAGAGAACCGTCTGTGGTTATATGAGTCACAGTCAGACTGTACACAAGGTGACAATATCAAAGTGCCACAGTGAGAATGTCATACCACTTAAAAGGATGTGGGAACAGAATCAGAGACTCCACATGAAGTAGCTGTCTCCACACAGCTGTGGAGAAGCTCGGTAGCAGTGGTCTGATGGTCTGCAGAAAGTATGGTGGGTTGAAGAGAGAGAAAGGAGCAATTTGGATGAACGGATAACTATAGAGCATGCACTACAAGGAAATTCTTAAACCAACACTATGCAATGGGTAGAAGAAGAGGTAAAAGGGAAAATAGCACAAACAGCTTTACAGGTACAGATAAGAACGTAAGACAAGTATTTAAGAGTGCTTCCCAAAGCAAAGATTTGAAGGTGAATTTTAGTGGTTGGCAACCCTGCCCACAGCAGAGGGCTGAGAACTGGGTGTTGGTCGAGTTCCCTTCCAACCCAAGCCATTCTGTGATTCTATCCATCAGAAACTGTCTTCATGCTTTCTGAGCCCTCCCTCCTCCAAGCTGTCACAGGGTGATTGCCCTTTGTAAGGTGTATTACAGATATTTGAAAGGTTTTCCTTCCTAAAGTTTTCCTACCTAATGAAAGCCATCATTTAGACATAAATGGGTCTGGTTTTCTTCTCTTGGTTATGTGAATTCAGCATAAATCATTCATAGCTTTTCTGAGGGGATGGTAACATTTTGTTCTTTCCTGAGAGTGAAGTTTACCTTTTTCTGAACTGCTTCAGAAGTCTTTCAAGTGTGACAATGACACACTCTTTTAATAACATCTTTTTTTGTTTTTTCTTTTCTGCTTGCATGTAGGAAATGCCATCACCTCCTTCACAATATTTAAATGGGGTAGATTAAGAACAGGAATAATTACAGATGACAAGTGTAAAGAACACTCACTGACTATAATAAGTAAAAAAAAAAATTCAAGGCTTCTAAAGCAGTTTAGATGTTTAGCTTAGGTGTTTAGGTATGCATGTGGGAGCTGGTTATACTGAAAGAAAAGGAGCTGTGTTATTTTCATTTGCGAGGCTACAAACCTGAAAATAACTTTCCTGAGATGCAAAAAGCTTTCAGAAGTAAATGAGAACAAGATCTTGGCCATCATGCTTTTAGAAATCTTTTGTTGTATTAATTAGAGTTTGCTTTGTAGGGGGATAAGCAGTGAGGAACTGATATCAGATAAGATAGACTTGAGCTACAAATAATCTTTTGTCAGCAAAAGGATAGTGAGTAAATTTGCTCCAGCGAGGGAAAACAAATTTGCTTTCTTTGGTTACGTATTACATTAGGTGCTTGTTTCCCCCGCATGGACAAGCAGAAAGAAAAACAAACAACAACAACAACAACAACAACAAACCAAAATAGCCTACTCCAAAAATGCTGGGGGCAAAAACCTGTAATAGATTTGTAGTACTGAAAAAGATAAAATTTAAGGTGATGAAGGGCTCTTTTTCTGATATCTCTCAGGTCTCTGGAGCTTCAGACTGCCTCTTGGTGAGATAAATGCTATGTAGAGCAAGGCAGAAAATTGTTTTTCCTTCCCTAAGAATTTTCTGTATTTCAGGTTGTTCTTCTGTCCTGATTGACGCTGAAAAACTGTGGTATAACGATATCAGTACATGGAAATGGTTTGTTTCACTGGTTCTAAGTACCCTTTTTGACTCTCTCTTTCTTTGATGTTTTTATAGAAATTACATTGTGTTTGAATTGAAACTTTGTGAACCTTTTGAGAAATAATATATCCACTTATCACTGTTTTTCTGTTTGTTTTCTGTTTATTTGGATGTAGGAAAAGCAGCAATACCATCCCTTTACTAAAAACAATTACACTGTACACTGTCTGAAACACATTAATAAAATGGGAGAAGCCATTTTACTCAGTGTATGTAAATACACAGTTTGAAACAAAGCAGTGGCACCAAGAAACAAAACCTTTACATCTGGGTCATAGTACTCGAGATCAGTGGTTTGTGAAAGGAGGCCAAACGCAAACGTTGCAGTTACCTAATCCTAACGTACCAGTCCCTATGCAGCAACATTTCTTCTAAAGAGTGGTGAGGCAGTGGCACAGGCTGCCCAGGGAGGTGGTGGAGTCACCGTGCCTGGAGATGCTCAAGAACTGTGTGGATGTGGCACTGAGGGACGTGGTTAGCGGGCATGGTGTGATGAGTTGGTGGTTGGACTAGGTGCTCTTAGAAGTCTTTTCCAACCTTAATCATTCTGTGATTCTAAGAAATATTTTAGTAATGCACTTGACCCAAATTCATATTTATGAATGTTTTCTATAGAAATACACCCCAAACTCTGCTTCTCTGGCAGGTGTTTGTGCTGAATTGCTGTATGTTTCAATTAGTACACCAACACCCAAAGATTTAGCTGGTAGTAACACCTGCAAAGCTTGTTTTAAACCACATGCAGCTTGGTGTGATGTGCAAGACTGCGTATGTTCTGAGAGGCTGCTGCAGGCACAGATACTGAGACAAAAGCCACGCTTTGTATAAAATGCCATGCTTTGTGTGAACAGCACTTATTGCCATGTCAGCGCAATGAAACTTGAGACGCTAAAGTGGCCATCCTGTGTGGTGCTACCATCAAGTCAGAGATCTGTCAGTATTGTGTTTTGCAGTGATGACAGAAGCAAATTGCTAGTAGTTCAGAAAGGCAACTGCCTTCTGCTTCTCTAAAAGGCTGTTCTTTGTAAACAGAATAGCTTGTGTTGAACTTGGAAAGTGATGTTTCATGTTCGTAGCATCTCAGTCATTTATTCATTCCCGTACTGCATTCATCCAGCTTTCCCAGAAATAGACGTGTGCCCAGAGTGGCAGCATGTGTGGCAGTGCCGGCACAGCTCCCTGCCAACAGCCAGTTACTTTTCCCAAAGTAACTGCTAGCATATACAGTAGACAACCTCAGATCAGTAATACCTAGAGGAAATGGGTCTTTCTTTTCGTAGAATCACAGAATCATTAAGGTTGAAAAAAAAACAGTAAGATCATGTAGTCCAACCAGCCTATCTCATCATGCCCACTAACCACATCCCTCAGCCACATCCACGCAGTTCTTGAACACCTCCAGGGACAGCCACTCCATCGCCTCTCTGGGCAGCCTGTGCCACTGCCACTCTTTTTGAGAAGAAATTTTTCCTGATATTCAACCAGTGTCAAAATGTTGCTGTTAGTTACTTTGAAAAAATGCTTAGTTACTTAGCTCATAAGAAATAAAACTACTGCAGTGGAAGTACTCTTACAAAAGCAACAGTAATAGCCTTCTTTATTCTCATACATATAACTCCTTACCTTCAATTTTCTTCAGTGGTTGGCTGAAGAAAATGAAGTACTGATTTCAACTACTTTTACCAGCTTTCAATTTTCACAAGATTTTTCCTGGTATCAAATAAAACATTTTTATAAAACAGATAATGTAAATTTTCTTTGTTAAAAATAAGAGAATAACAGTGAAACTTAGTTGTGAGGGAGAGTAGAAAGAGTAAGTAATGATTAGATTAACCCTACATGGCTTTTGTTCTTCCTCAGGTAGTGAAGAAGACTGAACTGTTGAAGGAAGAGGTGCTGAAAACAGCAGGATGAAGCAAAGGACAAATCCTTGGGGCTATACTTAGAGGGTTCTGAAAGAAATGGTGAAACTGCTAAAATAATGTGTATTTACTCTTAGGCAAAGCAAAGAGAAAATTCACAGAAACTTCTTAGCAAAAGTTTCTCTGCCTAAGGTATTTTCTTAAAACACTTACCTACAAAGGATATGGTTCCTAGGTGGTCCCTAAGGCAAATTCTGTAACAGTTTGGAAATACCTGAGTAAAAAGATCATTACCAAATATGCATTAAAAAAGCCACTAACGATATACAATTACTATATAAGTCAGAAGTATATTCTCTGTTCTGGTTAGTTTTATTCTCTCCACCTCAAAACAGTGCAAAGAAAATTATTTCAAAAACAGACAATGAAACATATAGAAATTCTCTAGAGACTTCTGTGCAAGGCAAAATCTTATACGTGGGACTGTTTAATACAGAGATGAGTGAGGAACAACATATAAATACAACAACAACAAGAAAGAAACACAGAGAATGCAGATTCATGTTGGCTTTTATTCTAAACATAAACCATGCACTCAACTTGAATAGCTGAAAATTTGAAGAGTTAAAATAGAATCATTCTTGAAACTCCTTACCACAACATAACATTGCTATCAAGAGCTAAGAGGATATCACAAAGAAATAGGCCTGAGCATCTTACACTGATAATAATAGAAATAATTTTAAATAGGGAGCATCCCTTCAGGTTTATCTTTTGAAGGTGAGAGCAGCTAAAGGGAGGAAAGAAAATTCTTTTTGTTTGCCTACAACAATTGCCTGTACTTTTTTAACAATCACTTGGGTTATTGTCAGAGAAAAGTTGTGGGATTGCATCAGCTTCTGATCTTATAAAGTACAAAAATTCCCTTGTTCCTTGAAGATGAAAAACTGTCATGTCCAAAATGTCATCTGAACAGGAGGCAGTGAAGGAAAGCCCAATTTCAAAAGGAAAAGCCCGCAAAGTAAAGAAAATGAGTTGTATGAAAAATAAGAGATCAAATATCTGAATTATCCAAACATAACATTTCTCTTCCTAGTTGTTCTTTTTTTGTGTGTGTGTGAGTACAAGTTCTTGATACACTTGACATTAACAGTCTCATCTTTATTCTTTTGCTGTCTATGTCTTTAGTCTCATGTTACATCATGTTCAGTTGCATGTGGAGTTATTTTCAAAATAACTTTGCAGATAAAGCTTTATTGGAGAAATTCTCCTGCTTTCCAAGTGAAAGAAACGATGAACACAGAGACTGAGCCAAACCCTTCTCAAATGAAACCCTCTGCACTTGCACTGGGTTATTAATAACCAGAAGCTGGTGTTCCCATCACAAGCAGAGCATTTCCCCACATGCAGTGGGGATCCTGAGCACCTCTACTAAGTGATGTGTTTGAGGTGGGGAACTCCTCACACCAAGAAACTGCTGCTGCCTGGGATTGCAACAGTAGTATATAGACATGTATGTTTTAGATATACGTATCTACTGTATAATGTAAATAATGTTTTATGCATGTAAAGTATATATAGAATTGGAGGAGGCTGGGAAACATCAGAGCTGGGAATGGCTGGAAAGTAAAATGTACTGCCTACTGGTCAGCACTCTCCAATCCCAAGCTCCAGCTGGGATTTGGGTCCACCTGTCCAGCATTTCTTTGTGTATGGAAGAGGATTTTTACTTATTTGTTTAAAGGACCCCCCCCCCTCTTGAAAGGAATGTGAAGTATTAGCCCCATGGCAGCAGGCTGGTCAGAAATGTGTCAATCTCATCAGTCTTGCCAGCCATCTGCTTGAAACCATCTTAGCTGGAGCTGAGCATGTCTGAGCACAGCTTGGACATTTTTGTGCTAGGAATTGTCTAATCCCCCAAAGAGACAGCATAGTGAAGGGGTTCCTCCTAAAAGAAGTGGAAGGTGGGATCCTATACCTGATACAGGTCTTTTCCTACCTCTGTGGAACACATGGAGTTAATTTCTGAAAGTCATCTTTCTCAGATTAGAGGTGCCACAAGCTAAGGAAAGAAAAATGATTTACCTTTAAATAGTTCAGCTGACCTTCCACATTTATCACTTTACAGGATTTCATTTTTCAACGGAGTCTATTGTTTCAACACCATTACCTCCACTTGTAGCAGACAATTACAGGGCATTTATTTATATACCAGAGACACATTGCTTAGATTCTTACATTCTTTTTACCTGAAATAGTTCTGTCACAAAGCAGTTGTTTGTCTCAAGCAAATATTTTTTTCTTTCAAAGCTGTACTTAAAGGTACTCAAATGTCTTTTTATTTGCACAAGACAAAGATCTTTTCTACTGAATGTGACAAGTGACGAACAAGTTGTGGTAACACAGTGACAAGACATGGATGGCTTAGATAGTGCAATACCATTGCACTGACAGACTTTGAGTATGTTTTTTTTCTCCCTCTGTAAGGCTAAAAATTAGCTTTCTACAAGACTGCTCTTGTGAACAAACAGCAAATTACTAATGTTCTACTCACAGCTACTTTGTCAAAATGAAAAATTTTGTTAATTTGGATTTTCAAAGGATACCACAAAACACTCCACTCCCCCTCAATCCCTGCCATCAGCTCTGTGACAACAACTGAATGTGTATGATCACCTAAATCACTTGAAGATAAATAGAACCCCTTTCGCATCCATTTAGAAACTGTCGTGTTTCCACGTCTTTCCTTCTCTGCCTCAGCTTGTGTTCACATTGAACCACTGCATGTCATGACACCACTGCTATATTCATGTTGTTTGCTGCTCTTCTAGGCACGACCAGCTAGTTTTGGCGATGCAGTGACCAGACACACCATAGCAGCAGCTGTTAGAGTAACCTCTTAATTCATAATGTCTAGTTGAAAGCTGCCTTTTAAATACGTATCTAAAGTCCAACATGCAGGAGATGATAAACTCATAGAAATCATGTAGACTGTAATGGCTTTTTCTCAAAGTGGGCGTGAGGCCACATTGCAGGATGTTTTATGCTTCCAGATAGAACTAGCCTACCACAGGACAGCAGATGGCTGGGATTTATCTAGTTGACTTCTCCTTTGATACAATGGAGATACCTTAAGGAGGTACCTTGAAGGACAAAGAGAGAGCTGTAGTATCAGGGATAGTGGTTTTGAGGTCATGAGATGGGAAAATAATTATGTATTTGCACTGTCCCCATCCAAATGTCACTACTCTATCCTCCCCTAATCACAGGAAATTTCTTTTGAATATAGATGAAATTCTCTAAGTTTTCACTGCCAAAGAGACGATAAACTTGGTTTATTTTCATATACAAAGTCAGGAACCTTTATTGTCAATATCTGTTGATTTTAAGTCTGCAATAAAACATGCTTTGCAAAGTAGTGCCCGAAAATTCTAGGCTGAGCCAAGTTTAATAAACTGATGTCCAAAGATGCTCAAGGCATTTGGAGAAATGACTACTGCCTACGGATTGCACACACACAAAAAAAATAAAAAATAAAAAAATAAATGACAGTGTTTCTCTTCTTTTAGTTATATGAGTCCTAGCATTCGTGTACTTCCTTTTAAAATAATCGAAGACCCTTTTATGCATGTTTTCAGTGCTTCAGCAGCATAAGGAAGCAATGATCTAGAAATAATACAGCAGGAGCATACTAAATGCCTTTCTCCAAAAATCTACAGTAGGTACACAAGAAATGGGAAGGTATGCACATTGCCTTAAGGCTAGGCTGCATGCTTTTGTGAGACGATGCAGTTCCAGAAAGAAAAAAATTACCACGCAGACTGAATGGAAGCAGAAGAAGCTACTGTTTCCATGTTATAGATTTGGGAAACCACAATTCTAACCTTGCACATCTTAAATTTCTTTTTTTCTTTTTTTTTTTTAAACTTAACCGAGCTTGCACTGAACATCAGCTCCTAAACTTCATCAAGAAGACACATATATTCCAGCAAAAACATAGGAAGAAAATAGGATCCAAACCCAATTTTTTCTCACTCTCAAGACTATGGTAACATGGCCTCCAATAACACTGCATTTGAATCACCTTCCCCTAAAGAACTTCCATGTAATATCAGCCTTGACATACAGATCATGATGACCCCACATTTGGTTTAGCATCAGCCCTAGTATAAACAAATCCATTAAAAAGATCTGCTTATATTACAGAATAAAAATACTTCATGTTTTAACATATACTTGATTTGGCTATTTCAGTTCTCACAGGGGTCAAAAATCAGAAAAAACTTTAAAAATGATCTTAAACACTTTTATTTTGGAGAAAGTTTCTTTGAAGACTGGGAATACTTTTCCATATTATTGTAATATCTTTCCGGAGTACAAGAAGCTAATGTGAAATGAGAACCTCACTGAATTTGTAGCTATGATTATGAAAAGATATGAAAGAGCCTCAGAAACATCAACCAGTGGAAGACATTGTAGTAAAACAGCAAGATGTCTTCCTGTTACAATGAACAAAATAAAAAAAATGGCAGGCATAAAATAAAAATTTCTTTGGCTGTGCTGAACAGAAAAAAAAAAAAAAGCTTTAGCACTGTAATAATAATAATTGCAGTAATAACAGAAACGTACAGTGCTAGAAACATTCCTACTTCATCAAAATTACCAAAAGCAAAGATTGTAATTCAAATAATGATACAACCCTGGCAGTAATTTTTAATTTTTTAGGTGAAGAACAATAACTGTGAGAATAAAATAAGCTATATTTTAGGGAACCGTTCTGCAAAAAGGGCAGAAATGTCAACAGCCACTGCCTCTAGGCATAGGTGCAGAAGTCCGAAATACAGTGCAGACATATGTGAGCGAGTGCTCGGGAAGGTTTCAGAATAGCTTGGCCCAAACATTCTTCATGTAATAAGGCAGACTGAATGAGATGCAGCGTAAGTAATGTGAATTGGGCTGTGTTAGTAAGGAAGAAAAGCAAAACAAAGAGAAATTAGCCTTAGAAATATAGCCTGATTCAACAACACTTCTGTTTTCCTGCAGTCAAGGACGAGATGGCTCTGAAACAATCTACAAGCATCACTCTGGCATTTCTCCCAGAACTTTTAGGGTCTGCTTGACATAAAATACCTCACTGAATATTTTTAGTATTCTCAAGATCTCTTATCCCATGCTTCACAGACCCCTTCCCGGAAACTCTGCTTAAGCTTAAGGTGTGTAACCTTCAGCAGCCTCCATATTTCATCTTCCTCAGTAACAAGAAGGAATCGCTGACCACTTCTGTAGGTATCGCTTCACACTGCAGGCTAATCTAGCTGACAGCGCCAGAATCATTCATGTGCAGATGCAAAGAGGAAGGAATATGTATGTTGGACCAGAGGCAACAGTCCTTATTACCTGGCATTGCTAATCAATTCTAAACACAGTTTCAGTCAGTGCAGAGCGTTACCAAGAATACAGACACCTCTGGTTTTTTAAGTACCTGGTCATGATCGGAAGTACCAAAATCAATTGCAAAGTCCATCATACCCAAATGAATTTCCTAATCTTAGATCAACACACAGCCAATAGTTAGGACCAACATGATCTTGGTTCACAATGCCAAAACTGAGCTTAAAATATACCCCAAATTGTAGTAGAGGACAAGATGCAATAAGAGAGAGCCATTCCATCCTTAGTACTCTCCTCTCTTGTGTGGAGAGGGGAATATAGTTGCTGAGGACCCCACACTCAAGGTCATGATATTTTTAGGAAAGGTGGCACTCTTCCTTCCTTGAGGAAGCCTCAGCAGTACTGCCTTGTTTTATGGGCAGTAACAACAGACAGCAGTTGGAATTACAAAGTATCTCCACTCAGAAACCTGGAATATCCCAAACATCTTCATCAGAGACTGAAATCAGCACAGGGAAAGTAAGAAGTATATTGCGACAGCAGTCCATGCTGTGCTCTTATGTTTGCTGCCTCCTGCACTGACTGTAAAGCCAGCATGGGTATCTGCACATGACGCTGCAGCCAGCTACTGTTCTACAGGCTTTTCTTGTACTTTAAAACTTGTTCGGTCACCTTGATATTCTAACACTCTTTATGCAGTATGGCTCTTTCTGCTGACTTCAACGAACTTTGGCAGAAGTACAGGCTGAATGTTTCCCACCCTTGAGCTAGAACTATGTGGCTCATGAGATATTAAATAGGAAATGTTCTTCTCTTTCACTCTCTTTTCCTTTGTTTTAAATATTTTAGTTCACTGAAATAGCATGGAAAATTTCAAGGTGGTGTGAGTTCTCAGAATATATCGAGAAGAGTGTTGGGGGCCAGAATTTAAGTTTTGTGAAGAAAAACTCTTAAAATTCTATTACTTCCAATATGAGCAATAGAAAATGTACTTATGAGAATAGTTCCTTTAATATATCTCTACAGGTTTTATAACACAAGCCTTAAATCATTTGCAGGTTTGCTCATAGTGACTGTAATTTGAGATTATCCCAAAAGAAAAGGGAGTCTATTTTCCTAGTTTATTTTCAATAAGACCTCTAAAAAGATGGACAAACAGAACAAGGAAAAACTGCCTTCACTTGGGTAATACTCCAATACCCCAAGGTTATTGTGGAAGCACGGGCTTTGACATAGGCAACAGTTGTTGCCCACTCTTGCAGTGTAGCACACACTGCAATCCACCAACTCTAGCCCCAAGCTTATCCGATGTAGGAATACATCATTTCCTCAGTGGTAGTGGTACAGTGAAGAGGTGGTGCTGAGGGGCATCTTTCCATATAGCCTGCATAGGGCATGAGTTAACAGATTCAGCTTAAAAAGTCTTCTTTCTAGGGATACGTGTGGCAGGGAAAGTCCTCATGACTCCTTGTCGGTCAGTCACATCCAGATTAGCATCAGAACTTATTTACAAGAAAGTCAAGTGCCTTCCTTCTCAGACATTCACACACTAGTTCATGGGTGCTCAACCTTTTGGCTTGCCTGGGCCATGAAGTGAATAAAAATGGTCTTGGGCCATGTATATGTAGGTTGTTCCAAAAGTAATGGCTCCTATTTATTTCCATATAAATGACAACAGATACAAAGAGAACAAGAACACTATTTCGTAGAGCAAATTCTCAGCTAAAAAACATTGTTTTTCAAAAGTCACCATCATGAGCTGTGCATTTTTGCCAGTGGTGAACAAGAGCCTGCATGCTGTGCTCATAACAATCTGCATCATTGGAGGTGACCCACTGTTGCTGTCACCACTGCTGAAACACAACCAGCCACCCCTCGCTGTGATCACATTCACGGGTTGGTCTCCAAAAACATTCACAAGTGCTGATGAGCGTCAATGAGTGCCATTTTTTCAACATGGAGGAATTCAGTGATAAACCTTTTCTTCAGACACGTTTTCATGTCATATGTCATTGTGTCAGGCTGCCTCTCTGCTGCCATCTGTCACACAGCAACAAAATGTAATGGGATACTGATGGGAAGGTTTAACCTCTACTGCCATACTACCAGCAACCACCTCTGACATTGTAGGCTGACAGCATAAAATAGGAGGCATTACTTTCAGAGTAGCCTTCATGAAATAGAGAATATAGTTAACGTATATAAGTGAGAAAACTATTTTTGTCATTTAAAAATATAAAAATGTAGAGCAACAAAACCACAAAACTAGTGGGATATGTGACCCTGTCTCTATGAAACTAATGCATCAGCCTGGTTCGATGGCAGTGGCTGCCATTCTCAGTGAGCTCTCAAGGGGGTCCTCAGAGGCTTTTGATGAAATGTTACTCCTCCTGTGCTTCATCCTTGAAAACAGTTGTTCACAAATGTA
>JAOWBP010000001.1:98342957-98358272 GCA_028571105.1 Tragopan temminckii | reverse complement strand
TGTTCACCAAATGCAGGCTTCAAAGTAAAAATAAGGTAACATAGTAGACATTTTTACTCCATCTTTTACAGTTACATGCCGGGCACAGTTCTACAGACAAATAGACATAATAGAGAGAATTGGAAATTTCTCCATAAAGCAATTACTACCAGAATCTGCCAGGAACTCATGAGCTCCCTCACAACTGAACCATGAAGAGTCTCTTGGAAGAACGTCACTAGAAAGGTGGAATGTATTCGCAATTCTTGATCAGTTAAATCATTAAGTAATCTAAAATTGAATTACGTGGATTATATTTTTTAATTGTTCTTCAAATTACAGCTTTAAGCTATCTTTAGCTGAATAAAAGTTTATGCACTGGAACTACCTACGCAACACCTAAATTAATAAAAAGCTCACAACTGAGAAATGGTGTCATAATTTGAAGACTACTGAGATGATTATCAGTCTTGGTTTCATACCAGAGTCTTTACACAGTCTAAGCACGTGTGACTACTGAAATACAATATTCCTAGCCAGCTAGCACAGAAAAGACACATATACAAAGAAAGAGGAATGACAACTAAACAACAGTTTCAATTAACTTCACTTGGCCTATAAATTGTCCTGGTAAAAACACAGTAAATGTTACTTTATCATAATTTGCTGAGAACATAAAAGATCACCTATGAAAAACAGAAGACAAAACAGGAACCCTTTCCTACATTAATCATTTTCTAAAAAACCTTATGTAACATACATAATTAAAGCTATGCAAAGATGAGGTAGGAGGGAGTATTTTAACTTCTTATTATGAGAGAAATAGAACATTAGTATCCAGAAGGTTCCCTACCACTCAGGAAAAAAAAATAATAAAATCAGTTGCTTAAATGTCTAACAGGAGGTAATTATACACCCAATTAGCTCCCAGCTTTGCCCAGGAACAGGATGCTGTAAAGCTGCCAAGAAGGCTTTTTCAAAAATTTATCTAGGTATGCCAGAACGCTTCATTGCTGGAATTCAGCCTATCTCCAGAAAAATCTAAGACAGGAGGGAAAAATAATGGCATTTGCATTCTTTTCTGAATAACTGCAATTGTTCTGAGGGCAGGTAAACTTACATTCCTGAATTCAGGGAAACATCTGCTTGTTTGGGGCTGCTCTGCAAGTAGCCTGAGCCAGCGGAGTAAGAAACAGCATCCAAAGAGAAGGCATCAACCCTTCAATGGATGATCTCGGAAAGTTCCTCTTCTTAATGGCTCAACTGTCTTCATTACACAGAATCCAGAGCTGCTTAATTCATCAGGCCAGTTTAGAAACACATTTAAAAAAAAAAAAGCACTGTGGTCTTGAACAAAAGCTATACAACACACATACATGTAGCTGAAAGAATAGATACACTCTTTTCTTTTACAGCCCTTGTTCATGTTGGTATCACTGTATTCATTCTATAAGGTTCTACCAAGAACTTCAGGGAGACTAAACAGTCATTTCTCAAAAACAAAATAAAAACAAATCAGAATCTTTTCCCTTCAGTGTCAAGAAATTCAAATGTTTTCATTCAAACCCTCTATGTTCACAAGAAAAAGAGATTAAAAAAAAAAAAAAAAAAGCAGCCTTTTTGAGCTGAGACTGTATCTATCTCAAATAGTATTTTTTGTGGACTGTTGCCCTAGCTGCATTATCTTACGTTTACCTAAAGCAGCACAACAGCACAAAAATATCTACCCTTACAATCTACATGAAGCAACTTACTGGTTAAGTGAACTCCTGCTGTATCAGTTCGCCTGTCTGCAAGCTAATCAAGTTTTGCACTGCAATGAAATTACACTTTTCACTTTACCTTTCTAACAGAAGATCTGAAATCTGTTAACAGATATGGTAGAAGAGCTTCCCCAGGTCAGTAAGTGAAAGCACAGCAACCTTCCCAACCTCAATGATTCTATAACTCTATCAGAGGAAGCTGGAAAAATTTCGTCTCTGAAAGAGTGGTGAGGCAGTGGCACAGGCTGCCCAGGGAGGTGGTGGAGTCACTGTCCCTGGAAGTGTTCAAGAAAAGGGTAGATGATACTCTGAGTGACATGGTTTGGTGGTATGGTGGTGATGGGTCGATGACAGGACTAGGCAATCTTTAATTAAGATGAAAGTTGGTCATTATTTTTCCTGCTTTTGAAAAGCAGAACTATTTTCAAACTAATAAGAAATATCATTTTATTTAAAGATTTCTGTACCCAGAAGCGTAAGCTCTACCAAACACAGTAGAAAAATGTAGATCTAAATATACAGATTAATCACAGCAGAGAAAAATGATGCCACAGTTATATTACTCACAGTAGTTGGTCAAAATTAATTTTGAGTATTCACTATATGGCAAGGAATTCCTTTGTACAGCTCCCTGCTTAATAAATTTCCTCAATTAGTTTTCACTAAGCTCAAGCACTATTTCTCAGTTTAGGGAGATGTACTGTTGTGGCTCATTCTGCTCATGGAAGGCAAAAAAAAATCTGCAGACTATTTTTCAGTGTAGGACAGCTGCATCCTTGTTCACGAACATTTGTCGTGCTCACAAACCAGTCACAACAAATTGATCAAACATCCCCCTCTTGTGTCAGCTTGAGGAAATGAGAAACACATGCAAGTTTGCTACAGCTCTTGAGTGCCTCTTTTTCTGACACAATATTGTTACCTTTCCCAGATTGCAATTTGTTTGGAGCACCCAAAAAAATTGAGTGCTCGATTCAGGTTGTCCTGATCTGTATGCACTTTATACAGTCCAGCTGAGCAGTTCACACTTGGCTTAACAGCAAGTGTCTTCTACTGGGCCTCTCCGCCTTACTGAAGAGGAAAAAAGGATATTCAGCCTTACCCAAAACTTAGTCCTTATTAAGTTCTACTAAAAGGGACATGGACAACAACAAGCAGTAAAATATTGCATCCATACACACTCAAAAGGCAGGGTGTGTATATCAGTGAACAGTTTCAGAACGGGCACATGACAGCATCTCACCATTACAAAAGCTGACAGACACTACAATTTAATACAAAGGGACTTCATTAAATAACTAAAGCCAAAAGGCAATTATTCTGCTCATTCTTATTTCAAAAGACTCTCCTCATCAAAAAAGAAGGAAAAAGTCACAATCCACTTACCCGAAATTAGTTCACTTACCTCTCCTTTAGAGTCAAATAATGCTTTGGTGACATGTTAGTACCACTGAATTTGCCAAGACAAAAAGGTAAAACTGACTACACAACAGCTCTGCTCCATAGACATTAGTTCAGAAGCTTTGTTTCTTACCAAGTGGAGGCTGCAGCATGCCCCCTTTCTTCTCACAGGTCCCGATGGGCTGTATGTCTGAGGAGTCCACAAGCCTCCAAAAATCATTTTTGTTGTCACTTCCATCCAGTCGCAACCTTAGCCTGGCCCCAGTGATTCCAATTATTGTAGCTATGCAAACCGAGGTAACGTTGCGAGGATCGTGGGCTTCCAGTTTCATACCAACTTTGAAATCATTTGTAGGTGGAATTCTGGACTACAGTAAGAGATAAAAGACTTTTTGTTATTGTTGTTTGCACTGCTAAACTACCAGCCAGTTCAATATACAGCTTTCATTCATCCAGATATTTCATAGAAGTGGGTAAATATAAAGAAGCCTTTGAACTTTCAGCGTTTAGCAGTAAATCAGACAAGGAGATTGGATAACCTCCCAGCAGCATAATTTCAAATATTTGATGCTTCTGCTGCATAAACACAAGTGATTTTTCAAAACGTAGGCACAGCCAGGACGGGTAAGACAGGAATACTGCAAAAATATGAATACAAAGATGGAGGAGGAATGTATAATACTTGAAGCAAATGGGAAACAAAAACAAGAATATCAGGAAACATGACAACTCTTAAAAATAAATAAATAAATAAATACCAGAACAAACAATATTTATTAGTTTTTAATTCATAAGAAATACAGTAATATTTTGCACATTAAAACAAAACTTGGACCCCCTTGCACTAGGCACTATGAAAGTTTCAGGCAAGAAAGAGTTTCTGCACCAAAAAAAGCTTACAGTAGAAAGAAACAAACAGAAAAAGGAATTAATGTTAAAATGCATTTTACAGAAAGGAAACAGTCCTACATTCACGTAAAACTGTGCAAAGATAGGAACTGCAGCTTGAGCTTATTCACAGAGAACTGAGTACGTTCATACACACACACACACAATGAAATGCCAATTTAATTAACAGGCATCAGATTCTTGGAAAAAGATGCCAGCACAAGGAAGAGATGATGAATGCAATTTGGTCTTTCAGCTGAATTTTTTTGTTACAAATTAGAAGTTAAAAAAGGAGAATATTCTTTAGTGAGCTATTATGAGGAACACAGAAAAGTTCACATAACAACAAGCACTGGCAGAGATCAACTGGATCACAGTCCGAATGCTTGCCTAATGGAACCCTGTAGGCAATAACATCACCTTACAATGATCACAATCTTGTATCAAGACTAACTGGTATTATATGACTCACCTTGGCTCTAGTGAGATTCTAGAACAATCTTTCTACTTCCCTTAAGATATCTGCTCACTTTCAGCCCGAATTTATTTGTAGAAACTTTTATCAAATTCCAGTTCTCTCTACACCTTCGAAAATATTAAAAAAATCTGCAGCGTATTTCCATGTGGCAACCTGATCCCTTCTGATCAATCTTTCCTCAAGTTAAACAAGCCAAGCACTGAGGTTTCTCATAGGACAGGAAGACTGTTCTCCTGGAAGTCTGCCTCTGTACCTCATCTAGGTCAAAGCTGCTTCCAAATGCAGATGCCAAAAACCATATAGGCAGCCTTCCACTTGTCATTTTACCCCTGTAGCTAACATAACCTGAATCCTAACACAAGAGGCAGGCAGAGGGCTCACAAACACGGGCATTGACATTCACAAGATTTCCCTTGCCACACCTGTCTGGTCAGGCCAGGTAGGGAACTATACTAAGTACACAGGGTGCACTTGTACGCCTGGGTACACAGAAAAGGGCTGAGGAATTCTGCTACCTAAACAAGTATTAGTGATATTTTGCCTCCACAGCACTTAATTTTTAAAAACGTATCTTGCTCTGTCTTTTCTGTGGCATGCAGGTGCAGTGTTCCAAGCAGACCTCAGATCAACAGCAGGAGCCCTGGAGGAGCCAGAGCCCAAAAAAAACAAGGAGACAAGCAATACTCAGTGAGCACCAAGGGCAGCATCTGCCAATGTTGCGTTTAGACAGCAGGCTGTCTGAAAGGAGAGACTGAGCATATTAAATTTAAAGGGCAATTCGATTTCAGGACATTGCTTGTCAAGCTGTTATTTTCTACAACCATGAAAGACAACTGACATTGAAAAATTAGGGAGTTTGTTTATTTTTTTGAAGGAAAGGTGAGCCTGTTTAAATAGCAACAACTCAAGGCACAGTTCTAAAAGGTAACTCCTCCATACCAGTTCTTATCATGTAGCAAAATAACAAAACCAGCTATTTAAGAGCCTTGCTTGAAGCTCTATTCTAACCCAAAGGGGCTGAGCTGTTTATATTTAAAATTTTCAGCTGCTTGAAAAGAAAAGTTTAGGGGTAAGCGAATGAGATGTAGAATGCTTCAAAATTTTAGGGAGTAATTAAAAACAATGGAGAGTGATAGATAAAATATTCTAAATTAAGATAAATACTTTAATCAATTCCTATTAGCAGTCTATGCCTGTACCTTAACTTACGGTAGAGACTTTAATCTATTGCTCCCCAGGTCGTTTTTAATTACTATAAAATGTAAACTTTGTAATAGTCCCACAAGTCACAATTTCTGGACATAACTGTCAAATAAAGCTCTCTGCTTGTTTTTTGGCTGGCCACAGCAGCATCTTTCTTTCATTACACAGAGTGATAACAACATGTACAATTCATGTGTAACCCAACAGAAGTCAAATTAGTCCTACACGAAGCTCAAGCACTTTAGTTTCTAAAATCCTCAAACATTAATTAGTGAGAAGAGCTGGCTCTGCAATAATTAACACTGCATATCACTTCCTACTTAAAGGTCAAATCCTAGAAAAAGTGTAGTTTGAATATGCAAATTGTTTTGAAATTTGCTATGCACAGACATGAAGGCTCTTCTTTCCAACCCACACACTCCTGAAGTAATCCAAGTCACTCAGATATATCTATCTTAGCCCATGTTATTTAAACACCTTTATTTGGGATGTGATATTGTTGTACGGTTAAGGCTTCCCATGCATCATTCACAAAGAAGTCAACACACAAAAGACACAAGGAAAAGCTTCTGAGCAGCTTTCTGCTACAGCTACCTATCTCAAGAGTGTATGCTCTGGTCATCACAGTCTACAAGGTATGAACATGGCACTAACTTAGAATGACCAAGAAATAGACCACTGTCCTGCTCCTACCCAAGCAGGGCTTGGGGTCTCTGCCTTGAGCTGGTACCTACTACGAAAAACACATACTGAAAAATGATAAATTATAGGTGATCCATCCAAAAAGAGCTATGGACTTTGCTATTCTTAGCCCTCTCTCATTGAAAGCAGCATGAGAGGGGTTTTTTGTCCTTTATCCTCATCTCCTGAAGCGAAAGTTGAAATTCAAGACATAATATGAAGAAATGCTACCACCTGCTTTCATCTTTCTCTGTTCTCAATTCCTGCAAATTACTTCAGATATACAGCGTGATGATTCCTCTCCACATATTATTAGTCCAGGTCTTCAGATTATTCCTTTGCTGCTTTTTGCTTGGTCCCTACTGGAAGCCACTTCCACAGTACTATGAGACTGCCAACAAACCCTAAAAGTTATCTTTCTGGACACTCCAACCTAGTAAACCACGTATATGCTGCTTCTCACATATATTATAGTTCTAGCAACCTGAACTACCCAATTCCTTCAGCACCTATCTACCCAATACATGGAAGGTGTACCTACTGAAGCTCATCCTACGTAATTTCCCACAGCTAAGTCAGACACTCCAACTTGGGAACATACTGGACCCCAACTGCTCCTACAGAGAGAAAAACGCCTTCAGAGGTTGATTCATTCTCCAAAGAGCTGAATAAACGAAGATCATTAGCTCACATAAAATGGTAGATTTAAACTGCATCTGTAAATACACATAAAACCATCATGCAGAGGGAAATCAAACTTGAAGAGTACAATGTAAAGCAGCACACTAAATAGCCTTTGTACAAACTCCTTAATCTCTCTTACTGAACGACAAATAACACTAAATTCTAGTAATTTGAGACTGTAGTTAACACATGCATACTCTTCAGTGAACTCAATCTTTTTAATTCCTATCTTTGAAATGCTTAACTTTAGTCATTCTCAATCTTTTGATCTAGCAGAAGTACACTAAGTTCAGAGACAAATAGTTTTCCTTATTATAGATCCAATATTTCCTTTATATTCTACCACAGAATGATTTCAGTTGAAGAAACCTTAAAGATCACCTAGTTCCAGCTCCCCTGCCAAGAACAGGGATATCTGCCACTAAAATAGGTTGCCCAGAGCCCCATCCAGCCTGGCCCTCAACACTTCCAGCAATGGGGCATCCACACCTCCATTGGGCAGCCTGTTCCAGTGTCTCACCACCCTCACAAGGAAGAGTTTCCTCCTTATATTCAGTTTAAATCTACTGTCTTTTAGTTTAAAACCATTGTCCCTTTTGCCACTAGAAGTCCTGGTAAAAAGTCTTTCTTCTAAATTTTTTAATGTATTCTTTAAACTCCAGTACCTGTTACCAATATCTATTTTTGAAGCCACCATGCTACCAGAAAACCATAAAGTAGTTGCCATCACTGAAATCTGGTGGGCGTAGCCACCGATGACTACCAGCTGTTCAGGAGTTTTTCTGATTGATCCACATTTAGAAGCCATTTTGTTCTTTTCTGCACTCCTTTCCAATCCAGCTGGGCCTAGATGGGCTCAAGCAGTGGGCCCTGGAGAACCTCGTAAGGTTCAATAAATCCAAGTGCAAGGTCCTTCACCTGGGTCACAGCAACCCCCGCTATCAGTACAAGCTGGGGGACAAAAGGATGGAATATAACCCTGCCAAAAAGAACCTGGATACTAAGGGATGGCAAGCTGGGCATGAGCCAGCAATGTGCCCTTGTAGACCAGAGAGCCACCCGTATCCTGGGCTGCATCAAAAGAAGCATGGCCAGCAGGGTGAGGGAGGTGATTCTGGGCTGGTGAGACCTCACCTGGAGTACTGCATCCTGATGTAGAGCCCTCAGTACAGGAGAGATGTGGACCTGTTTGAGTGTGTCCAGAGAGGCGCTGAGAGAGCTGGGGCTGTTCAGTTTGGAGAAGAGAAGGCTCTGAGGTGACCTGATAGCAGCCTTTCAATATCTAAAAGGGGGCTACAAGAAGGGGACAGACCTTTTAGCAAGGTCTGCTGTGACAAAACAAGGGGAAGTAATTTCAAGCTGAAACAGAGGAGATTTAGATTGGATATAAGGAAGAAGGTTTTGTTTTTGTTTTTGTTTTTTTTTTTATGATAAGAGTATTGAAGCTCTGGAACAGGATGCCCAAACAGCAGGTAGATGCCCTGCCCCTGGAGACATTCAAGGTCAAGCTGGATGGGGCTCTGAGCACACTGATCTAGCTGTAGGTGTTCCTGTTCACTGTAGGAGAGTTGGACCAGATTACCTTCAAGGGACCTTTCCAACTCAAACGATTCTAAGATTACACCTTGGTAAAAATCATCCTGATCTGAAAAAGTTAAAATGCAACATATTTCAAGAATGATTTTTCACTGAGAGGGTGGTGAGGTGCTGCTACAGACTGCCCAGAGAGGTTGTGGGTGCGCCCCATCCCTGGACGCATTCAAGGTCAGGTTGGATGGGGCCCTGGACAACCTGATCCAGTGTACGACCTAGTGACTACAAACTCTGCCTTTGGCAGGGGGGGTTGGAACTTGATGATCCATGGGGTCCCTTCCAACCCAAACTATTCTGTGATTCTATGATTTGAGTATTTGGGAGATTCAGAAAATAAGTGGTAAATAACTTTACCAGCATGCACAAAAATATGTGTACATGCATTTTGTATATCTAATACCTAGCCAGAATTGAAAGGACTTCTACAGTTACAGGATTGGTGGAAGGCTCCTTTCATTATCAGCCAAATTTTAATTCTCACAGTAATCCTCTAATATTACTGAAAAAAAAACCAGAAATTATTTTTGAACTCCAATTGGACTGTCCTATCTTGTTCTCTTTTAAAGGAAAAGTGAGTCCAAAGATACAGCTTTATTGAAACCCTCAAAATCTGGCTTGAGGCAGAAGCCAAAAACGGAAAATTTCAGTTGCTGGTATCTACCAAAAGTTTAAGATACTGATAAACAGAGATCAAATGAAGTCAAAGTCTGCAAGCAGTCCAAACGTAAAACTTGACATATAATCACCCCATAACATGTAAACATACACACAGAGACTTGCAAAATAGTATTTGGCATACCTGTTTGAAACAATGTAGAGGGGCAGCTATTGATTCAGTCTCTTTCAGATAATCATCCCAACTAAACTGTTCTGGAAGACATAACACAAAAAAAATAGGCCATACAGACAGTTTTGAAAGGGAACATAAATTAAGAGGTAAGCTGGGGAAAGAGAGAGCAAAAAACCCACCCAAATATCTGTAGAATATTTTTGTTTCCCTAAGAACAGCATTACAATAAAATGAAAACTTCATAAAATACACAGCCTTTGGAGTAGCTATAAGAGTCAACAGGGGATTCATACAACAGGAAAATATGTATACCCACAAGTTCTTCTTTTTATGCTCCACATTTATATAATTTGTGCTCCACATTTATAGATACAAGTCAGGATGGCTAGATTCAATTCTCTGCACATCCCTTTAAAAATCACTTCTGCATCTTAGTTCCCCATCACTTGAGCAGTGGGAGGAACAGCAGCACTGGTACGGTAACTTCAAAGGACTAATTTAGTAATATACAGTAAAAACTACAGACACTTAGCATCTACTGAAACGCATGTTGAGAACCAGTATCTTCACTCCATTATAAATTAAAAGAATTAGCATAACATTCCAACAGCACTTTTGTTTATTTTCACAAGAAGTCTGATGAAGGTTTCTCTTTGTAAGGTAAATACTACAAGATAAAAACTACCATAGCACAGCTAATGTTTTTGCCCGTAAATCATCTAGGTGAGCTACTTTGCTTATTTTTCTGTTTGGGCAGCTGGAATCTAGCTAATGTTCCTGTAAAGTAGACCATAAATGAACCCCAAAATAGTGCAACGATGCCACCCAGTGGTTCAACCAGCGATAACTTCACAGATCAAAATCTTCACAACTGCATCGTGGAGAAACTGCATCGTGTCTGCCAGTAAAAACACTACTGGGCAAACACATTTGTGCAACTTCGAGAAACAAAGAAACAAACAGAAAACAGCAGTGTTTTCAGTCACTTGCACACTGCTCAGAGCTTGCCTGCATTAGCACAGCATTTCATCGAAAATTACAGTGCCTCAAGCAGAAGAGAACCATCCTCTTGGTCTGCTGAGATCCTAGTTTTTTGGCACAGCAGCCTCAAAAGGGTATGAAGGATTGGTCCCTGACTCTGCAGAGGGCATGCAGTTGTTAACTAAGTAACAAGTAAAAAAAATATTCAAAACTTGATAATTCAGCGAACTGAACTGCAGTTAGGCTGGTAACAAAGATGTTTTCATAGGGCACCTTGGAAGCCTGTCTATTTTGTAATAAAAACCTTATTTACACATTTATACACTTGCACTGATTTTGTATTACTCACAAAAGGTATTAACTTTAAAAATGCATTAAGATACTTCTATTTTAGGAGGGTATGCTCTGGAAATGGTCCTTCAGAGTTTTCCTAATAAACCTGCCTCCAGATCTATTGTTCCTTTCTTTGAAAAGCCTTGGAGGACACAAATACCAAAAATAATAACTAACTGCTTTCTAAGTGTCACCTTAAAAAAACAGCCTTTGAATCTAAAAATAAAACTGCCGCTAACAATTGACTTGTGATTAAAAAATTATTTTTCAAAGAAAACTTTAATGTATTCAGTTCAATAAAATTAACCCAGAGGTTAATTTCACACAGAGGGTGGTGATAGTGGTGACACACTGGAACAGACTGCCCAAGGAGGTTGTGGATGCCCCATCCCTGGAGGCATTCAAGGCCAGGCTGGATGTGGCTCTGGGCAGCCTGGTCTGGTGGGTGGCAACCCTGCACATAGCAGGGGGGTTGAAACTAGATGATCTTTGAGGTTCTCTTCAACCCAGGCCATTCTATGATTCTGTGAACCCTACCAAAATGTTAATTATTTTCCAACTATTTCAGCTGTAACTTGATACAAAATTGTAATTATGGACCACAGTGCTGTTGTGGTAGGACCAGGCAATGTAGATTCTTCAGAGACAGCACGTTTCAAGAGGAGGGACACCATTTACATCCTCTGAAAATACTGTATCTCCATAGCTGCATTTCCCAAAATTATCTCGGTTGTTATAACAGGACTTTAAATTTGGTGGGGTGTCCAGAAAGTACAGAGGAAAACAAATGGGTTTGCTTTTCAGGAAGTATTTGCTAGAAAGCTACATAAGGTAACACAACAGCCAGCTGCACCTAAAACCATAAGGAAAACAATATTGCCTCGCTCCTTACTTTAAATCCGGGATATTAAAAACTCTTCCCTCAAGCATAAATGACCTAGTTTACATTAGGACCACTCCATCTGTGCAGACATGCTACAGTAAAGCAAATGTTTCAGATACAGAGCTACTTATCATTTAATTGTTGCAGTCATAGAAAAGAGAAATGAAAGAATGTCACAACACATAAGATGGTTACCTAGGAAGACAGTAACATGGAAAAAAAATATCCAAAAATCTCTAACCAAAAAGTAAAGAAACAATTGTTTTCTACATATTTCTAATTCTAAAGCCCCTGAGAACACACAACTTCTGAGAAACTGAAGAGAAAATTAGTTCACACTGAATGATTTAACATGCATTCTCCTTCCCACTCAACCTGCAGGCTGAATTAAACAGCTTAAGAAAAACTGTTATGCAACACACACAACTCTTGCAACCCACCAGTAAAGTGAAAATGAGAGAGAAAAAGGAATTTTCATGTTGAAGAACAAATCAGCATATATTGGGAACGAGAAAAAGAAAAAAAGTAAAAAAAAACAAAAACAAAAACCTGAAGGTAATCAGGACATTTTGTAAAAAAATTAGGTAGTTTGTAGCCAGCACAGGAGTGGGATTCTAAACAGTGATCCAAGACCATCAGCATGCCCAAACAGCCTCATTATTTAAACAAACAAACAAACAAACAGAAGTTTATGCCACAGTTGCCTACAATAGCACTGGTTTACAGTCAATACTCCATGGGTTAACAGTGTTTGCTGTCTTGCTGTTTTTTTCAATTCTGTGTCAATACCCTAGCACTTCTGGAGAGGCTTTGCCCATTACAAACTAACTTAAACTACTAGAAGGGACCCTAGGATGGCTCCAGTTTGGCTGCTCAGAGCAGGTCCCATCACAGCAAGGCTCCTCAGAGGCTTGCCGAGTTCTGAGTATCTCTGGGTAACCTCTCTGGGCTCCTCTTCTCAGGTTTGATCACCCCTCATGTGAAGATCTTTCCTCACAGGAAGCAGAAATGTCTCACATTCCCACGAGTGAAGACAAGATGACCTTCCATTGTGTCTCAGAAATGCATCCGGCTAGATTTTCTTCACAGTCACCTGTCAGGCAGTTGAAATCAGCAAGGTGGTCACCTGTAAGCTTCCTCTTCTTTCAGCTGTGCAATTCATCAGTCTTCTGTTTACATCTTGTGCTTCAGCACTTTCATGCTGTTGGTGGCACCGAGCATGTCAATGTCTTCTTTGCACTGGGGAGCTCAAAATTGAACAGGGTACTCCAGACACAGTCTCACAGACACCCAAAAGGAGCCAACTTCTCTCAGCCTGCAGCCCACATCTTTGCTAACACGACCACGCATGCAGTTCATGTTTACAACCACAAGAGCACACTGCTGGTTCACGTTCTGGCTGCAGGCCGGCAGCACCCCCAGTGGCATCCCATCTGGTTCCATGAACGTGTGAGAGTGCCCAGTTTTTTGGAGTGTACCCTAATTCTACCTTCTTCTACTGCACACACAGCTTTAGTTTAGTTTAAATCAAAGTCTGACAAATTATAAATTGAAGACTCAAGTGTAACTTGTAAATAAGTAGAGTTCAAGTGTTATTGTTTTTAGTTTAATATAGTACTATCACAGTCTAAATCCTCTTTAAACAGATGAAGCGCCTTGTGCCTTCTCATTTCATCCCTATGTTCCCCTGGTATGTATCTGAGAATTCTGACCCAGGTATTCATATTTTCTATTCTTCTTCCCAATGCCCCTCTTTGACAAAGATGAAGTTTCCTTTTAATTGTTTTACACAGTATTGCAAACATAGCAGGTAAACTGTAAGGTACTTCATATCCGTCTTTGTACTTTGTACTTCTTTTCTTATGTTGGGATCATTCAGCCAGTTTTTCTACTCTTCCCTTTCCCTACCCACTGTAGACTATTTTTGCTTTTTTTTTTTCTCCTTTTTTTTTTTTTTTTTTTTTTTGCTCTTCCCACACCTCTGTTTCCCGTTCTCTTCAACTTTTCTATCGCACGCTCTCCTGAAAATTCTGGACATTTGTTGGACAGTATCCAATGCATCGTTCTTTATTCCAATGGCTAGAAGAGGTCTCTTTCTTCTTTCTGGCCACCAACAACCAATAACACAGGATAAAAACTGTCATCTAATCTATAGCTAATCAGAGACCCTAAGCAAGGCACTCCTCTGTAGGTGTTTGACAGAGTTGAGTGGAAGAACACAGAGAACAGAACAAGGCTTGCCTGCTTAGCGCTATTCCTACCCAAAGTTTTTTCAGCATACTGTTCTCTACTGCAGAAGACAAGGAAGTTTTATAATGACTCAGAAATACGGTTATCTTAGTCACAGAAGAACAGCACTTTGCTGGTGGGGGCTGTCTCATGGGGCTCCATCTGTCATGTCAGACAACATTTTTTAAAACACAGACATGCCATTCGAGTCCTTCTGTGTAAGCTCCTCTTACACAACTGGAGAGGGGAAGAGAGACACTTTAAGACAGGCAAAGAAGGGCATTCGTAAGAGAGAAGAAAACTATCACTGATACCATCCCAAAAAATGGAAGAAAGAAGTCTGACAAATGTAACTGCAGAAAGCATTACTACAGCTCGCAGAACCAGGATATCACATCTTTATGCAAAAAGACATCGCCTCAACTACCCAGTTACCTTGTTAGTCTCTCACTGTGTTCAAAGATATAGTCCTTGACATAGTCAATAACACAACTTCTCAGGCGGCATGAAGGAAAAGCTCTGAACCAGATCATCCACTAGGAGTCAGATGGTATGGGAATGTAAGAAGAGTGAGAGTTTAAGTAAACCAGTGATACTTTACTAAGAACTAAGGACTCCTAAAGAGATATTCTACTTCAGTCAACAGTACTCATGACATTTCTCATTGCCTCAAACTCAACCAACACAAATGCATGAAGAGCATATAAGGATGCTGCTTGTCTCCTACTGCACTTCACAAAAGTGAAATTGCCAACAGTTCCACATATTTCCCAACAGCCCGACATATATGTCACCCTATGGCACCTACCGAGGACAAGAGAGGTTGTATAAGTTTACAAGAAGTCGGCTTGTTTTTGACAACGTGTAGTTTTCTTCAGTTCATTATCAATAAACTATTGATTTGAAAACAGAATTTATTTAAAGTAAAATTAGAAACTCAGGCAATTTAATCTAGTTAGCAATATTAAGATCTCAAACTATTAAACTGAAATTCAATTTTTGTTTGGCAACAGCAAGCATTAATGAAAGAGAAGGTAACTGAGGCAAAAGAGGCATCCAACAGGAACATACATCATCAGAAGAACAAGGAAATCAGTAAATGATCTTTAAAAAGTGTTTATATTTACATAGTTTTTGATTACATGTATCATGAGTACTTGTCTGAGCCAATAAAACTGTCAGATTCAAGTCAAGTAGTTACAACAGTCATTTGCTACACCAAAACATGCTTTGCTAACAGTTAGACAAAAGCAATTGTATGTTTTTAACTAGACATCAGTTATAGCCAAAGAGATTGAAGGAAAAAAACAGTCTCAAGAGACAGACATTCCAAATATATACTTCTCCTTTTAGGGTACCTTAACTAATAACCTGACAGCTGCAATACCTACCACTTTTTAAAGACGGGTTGTTTGCCTGCTGATTCTTT
>JAOWBP010000001.1:98314139-98342857 GCA_028571105.1 Tragopan temminckii | reverse complement strand
GGTGCCCGCGGCCGCCCGTGGACGGAGAGGGGCTGCCCGGCTTGGCCGCGGACAGCCACCTGCGCTCGGCCCCGAGCCCCGCTCCGAGCCGTGCGGTGCCGCCCCGCGTCTCGGGGGCTGCTGCTGCTCCTGGGGATTTTTTGGCCGGTGTTCACAGAGGGTGCTCTTTTCGTTGGAAATCTGTTTTTAAACAGCGCTCGCGATGCGGGGCTTAAAATATACGCGTTGTCTGTCGGGGATGCGTTGTTCACGAGCGGAGGGTGAGCGGTTACCCTGAATTCTTCAGGGATTTTCCATTTAAACTCGGCGAGCAAATCTCAGTGTTTTTTTTTCCTAGCAACCTTGCACGTCATTTATCGCTCGCGAAGTGACTGAACGTGCGAAGTGAAGGTTCTCCCGCAAATACGCCGCTGATTGGAGTGTTTCGGGCACGGCGTTAGTGTGGGATGGAAAATCAGCGCGCTTCCATCTCTTCCCAGTGCGTGTAGGGGAATTAGGAGAAGCTTCCCCTGGCTGGAAACGGCTGCGGGTTGCCGCGGTTAATGGGGACCCGGCTGCCCCGCACCGCCGCTCTGAGTGCGGCACTCTGCGGTGAGCCCCGGCGAGGCGCTGGGGTCTCTTTCAGCCTGCGATAGGAAGCCCGATCTGAAGAGGGGATAAACGCCGGCATTAACTCGAGAGGGATATCGAGTGCCCGCCGGTAAGCAGCAGCGAGAGCTGCCTGGGGCAGCCGGGAGCTTGCAGCACACGGATGGCGCTATGGGTGTGATAAAGGTGCAGGTAGCTCCAAGCATGCCGCCACTCGGTGCAGTTGGCACTGGCTGCCAGCTGGCCGAGCAGAGCCTGCAGCAGCGTGTGTTACAGGGAAGAGGTGCACTCGCATGTAACAAAGGCACTTGGCTGATCTCCTGTTTGAGGAACTAATTCTTCAAAAAATCTGCCTTCTGGCACTGCGGAACCCCATGTTCCCCTGCCTTCGCACCCCTCCTCTTTCCCTGTGTTTGCCCGCACCAGGCTGGGCACTGTGCAGACGCAGCAACCCGTCGATGCTTCATCCCTCTCTAATCCCATCCTGCCCCGCTAATCGCCTCGCCAAAGCTTTGACACGAGGTGGTAAGGACCAGGCGTAGTGTTCCAACCCTGTGTTAGGTTTGGAGCATCCCTGGCACACGTGATTGGGAAATAAAAACTGTGGCTTGAGGGTAGATCCCGACAGTGAGAGGGAGAAGCGGCCAGAAAATGGCACCTGGGGCGTTGCTGCACAGCCAGCTGTGCGCGGGGAGCAGCGAGCGGAGGTGGGAGGGCGCAGCTCCCTTGGCATAGCAGCGGGGTTCTTATTTTAGCGTGGAAGACGGCCAAAGATAAGGAGCGGTTGTCATCCGGCTGCTGGGAGGACTTGTGGAACAACAACAACAAAAAGCTTTGTGGAGGTGGAAATGTTTTCATGTGGGTAAAAAAAAAAAAAAAAACAACAAAAACAGATAACCTTGTGAGTGATGGACTTGCCACATGAAGCTGATGGTACAAGATTCTTCCCGTAAGAACCAGAATGATCCTAATTAAGCCCAGATCCCGTTAAGTGACGCGTGGCTTTATTCATTTCAGATGTTTCTAGGTCCTAGAGATGGGGCCAAATGTGAAGAGTTTGATGTGGCAGAGAGTTTAACCCCAATTATTTTGACATAAATCACGTGATTGTTACAGTAGCCGAGTACATGTGATGGGTGCCCCCGAGCTGCTGAGTAAAAAATGTATATGTATTTTTAAAAGTTTCCATGAAAAACCTATAAAGACCATTAGAGACAGTGCCTGCAGGACTGCTTGTAGGACACACAGCTGAAATGGGGGCTTCCCAGAGGTGGCAGCTGTGGAGGGAGCAGACGGGTGGTCTCCTTGCAAAGCTGGGGTGGGAAAATGATCTGGGGAAGTGCTGGCTTTTCTAGTTGGGGTGGAAGGAGCAGGTTGAGGATGCACGGTACTGGCTATGGATGGCTTCACTCGGAGGTCAGGCTGCCCTGGGCCATGTTTCCAGAAGTGGCATCTGCAGAGATATTTTTGGTAGCCTTTCATATACTCTCTTTTGAAAGAAGGTGGTTTCCTTTTTTGTTTTGTTTTGCTCAAGCCTTTCTGAATTATCTCAGAAGACCAGATTTCAAAGAGGAGGTAACTAGCTTTGTGAGAAGTTCTAGACTCTGGACTATCACTGCCCTTCCTCCGTCCCCCCTGGAATTTCCCTTCCTGTTTTTTTCCAATGTTGTCCATCTTCCCAGGGCACTGAACAGCCCAGTAATTTGGCCACTCTGTGTAAGAGCCACTTTGTCAAGTAATGTAGCATTGCTGGCCAGTTCTGGCTTCCTCCAATCTTCCAGCAGATCTGCCCACATGTACAGCAGCCACATAGCAATGCTGTAATACGGGTAAGAAGCAGGTTGACCTCTCCACACTAGTGAGTTTCAGTGGGGTTGTTGGACATCTGAGGCTGTAGTTTCCCATCCAGTTAGTGCAGGCTGGTTTTGAACAGCAGTTTGTCCTCCAACACCTTTGTTTGCTTCAACCTTTCAATTATGTTTCTGCTTTTATTGTGACATGGAAACAAAGAGGCCGCAGAAATACGGTGCTACCAGGAGGGCCAGGAGAACAATGGCTCTCACGTGCTCTGGCAGACGGTGCATTTTTGGTGGCAAAGCCAGGTTATTTGGAAGAGTGCGGGTCCTGCATTCCAGTGAAAAATAATTCATTAACGGCCAGAGAATAATCACTTTGCTCCAAAAAGGCACTCCAGCTGCATTGCACCAACTGTTCTTTTTCAGCCTTTGAATCCTTAATGACAGTAGTAGCTAATTTCTTTTTCTGTGTTTTTCTAACTGTAGTGTCCTACTTTCTCTGAGTTTATTGAGAAAATAATAGAAGTCATTACATAGCTACTTGTCACCTTTCAGAGAAGAAAACTTCTCTTTGGTTGAATGGCCAAGTTAGTTATTTGGTGACCGACTGGAACAATAGCAACTTTTTGTAGCTCATCAGTTATTCATCTATGCTTGGTGAATAAACTAATTAGTTAGAGGAGTGTCACTTAACTTATGGTCCATGAGTATCAGAAGATGATGAATAAAATACTCGCAGACAGTATAGCAATTGCACATGTGCATTCTGTTGCACTCCAGCAAAAAAGAAATATGGAGTCCAGAAGTGACAAAGTGAGTAATGTGTATTCAATCTATATTTTTTTATGTTTTATTATCTTTGAAAACTTATGTGACTGTACGGCATGAAATTGTCCTTGGTTTAAAAAAAATAGGTGGTTCTTTTGGTTGAAGGAAAGATATCGAGGAGCGTTGAGTTGAATGATACAAAAGGGCAGTGAGAACAGAAATGTGGAAAACTAAATAAAGTGTAGAATATTTTTGTGTTTATGATGCACATCTTTCTGGTGGTTGGTGATGGATGGCTTGCTATAGAGCTGGACTCACATGAGGCCATTGCAAAGCAAACAGGAAGGGCAACGCGTTGTTTTTTAGTCGGGATTTTCCTAGCCAAGCAGCCAGGCATCGCCACCAGAATAGCAGCTCTCTCCTCCAGCCTTGGTGATGGATGGGCTGGAGGCGGGAAGGTGGCTCGGTCAGGCAGTGAGGTGGGGCGGAGGCCTGCAACCCTGTGGTGCCTTGCTGAGAGCACCAAGAGTCAATTAGAATGGATGTACAAATAGCTGTCACTGTGCTTTTTTAAAAATAAAATCTTATCTACTTCCCTGGGGGGAAAAAAAAAAAGAGAACTATCATGCTTTGTTTGAAAGAATCTGGTGTGTGGTACTGTATTGCACGGTACGCTCTTTGGAGTCCTGGAAGAAAGTTAAGGCAGGGGCTGAGCCCACAAGCCTGGCCTTTGGGGAAAGTTATCCACAAGCTTTACTGGGAAGTGGTTGGATCACAGGACTCAGCCTGAAAGAACAATGGGTCTGTAGCTCTGGAGAGTCTCCTGGTGGACAGAGCAAAGGCTGCTTGCTACCTAGGGGAGAGCGTGTGTTATGTAGGTACGTGTGCCCAGGCCTGTGCATACTAATGTAAACTTGTCCTAGAAGAAGGAACGTAGAGAAGAGCCCTGCTGTTGTAGTCATGAGGTGCAGTTAGTTCATCCCTGGAGTCAGATGGAATTGTCTCTCTGTTTTGGGTATGGGAGGACCTCTGTATGGTGAGGGTGGATTCACAAGGCCTCTGTGATGGAAGGAACTGAGTTCCGCATCACAGCTCTTCTGTGCTGGGCATGCAGGATACCTCAAAGGATGTTGTGCTCTAATGGGGTTCATGGTGTCAACCTCAGTATCTCATATCCCATCCAGCCATTATATTAAGCAACGGTTCAGCTTACCGAAGACTGCTTGGCCAAGCTCCAGTTGTGCTGGAGTTAAAGGGATGTTGGTGGGTGGAAGAAAGCAGTGGTAAGGAGTTGCATCCCTGCTCGCTGAGGGAATACACTACCCTTTCTGGTTTGGATTTGCTATCTAAGTCCTTAAGTGATTTATTTATTTATTTATTTTTAAGATGCTCAGGTAGCAGCCATGGGCCATCCCTTTAGTGTTTTGTCACTTGTGTTTTAGGATATGTTCTGGCTGTCATGGTAACTTCCTGTCTTCCAGAGAGAATCGTGACACTGATGGCGCTAGCCCAAGTGCTGCTAGATGCCACAGAAAAGAAAGTGAAAGCAGAGCATTGTGGTAGGCCACAGTTCTCACATTCACAGCATGTAGTTGCAAAGCTGGCTGTGGCCTGGAGGGACTTAACACAGCCTCCCAGCCCCTATCCACAAGGCAGCTGACCCTGAAATTGTTAAGTTGGAAGATGAGGGGAATGCTGATCACGAAGGGGCTCTGGACAGCATGGCCAAGATGTCCAGAGCCCCTTCGTGATTGGCATTCCCCTCATCTTCCCCCCATCTTTCTGGAGAGGCTTGTCAGCACTCCTGCTTCCTGTTTGCTTTCTGGTGAGGCTGAAGAGCTCTTTGCTTTGAAGCACAGGGGCCCAAATACTTCAGGGCTCGGTGCTTCTGAAACTGCTTTTCTTGAGGAGAGGTGCCACTGAACTTCCAAGGAGCTGAGGTTCTCTTATGTTTAAAAAGGAAGGGGGTGTTTCTATTACAGTTTCCTGTTTTGAGCTCTTTAGTTACAGAAGGATTGTCTTTTTGTATTTTGTATTTGTAGGTGTAATGCACTTATGTGGATTATTTTCATAGTTATCTTATTTTTACGTGTTTTGATTTGTGCAAATAAATCTTCCTGTTTTATTTGAGGCTGCTGCTTTAAGGAAGTCTAAGTAAGGTTTCCTGTCAGGAATGGTTTAGATGTGGTTGAATCTTGCCCTGGGGCAGGATGACAGCTCAGACAACTTATCAAGGTCCTCTTCAGGACCTTTCCTATGGTTCTAGGCAGTTACCAGACAAAATAAATTTGTAGTAAGTTGTTCTGGTTATGCTGATGGGATTTTGCTGTAGCATTTAACATGGGTACTTGTTTGAAAAGGAAATAATAGCTAATTGCAGTATAGCTACTGCTGCTGAGTTTGACAAACATCTCTTAAAATTACGGAGGAAAACAACTGATGTTACATTTTCAGACTAACATTATGATATGGCTGTGATTAATTCTTCCAGGAGCTGTGTGGTTTTTATATCTGCTTAAGTGTATTAACATTTTAAAAGGTCAAAGGTAAGCTTTAAAATGGATGCCAAATTAAGACGGATGGGAGGAAAATGACATTTAGTTCTTGTTACTGCATATTGTTTGAATTTGACCAAAGGCAAAAACAAAACAAAGAATCACCCTCCCCCCAGACAGGCACAGATGCACATGTGCATTCTGTCCACCTGACATCCTGACATACCTGCTCCAGGAAAACCTTAGTGGTGCAGGCAGATCCTCACCCTAATGAAAAATTAGTGGTCTTTGCTTCCAGATGGTCTAAGTACTCTGCAAAGCCTCTCTTTTAACTAATGTGAGTGAACTCTCTAAATAAATCTAGCTAAAATATTTATATTAGGAAAATATGGCTCATGTGAACCATAACCACGCTACCATTTCCTGCCCTTGCTGTGTTTGAGATGACGGCTTCACCAGGGAGAAGGGACTGTCCTCTCATCTGCCTCCGCACAGCCCCTAGCAGACAAAGTCCTTCTGAAATAAAAGAAAAAAAAACAGGTTACAGTGGGAATGGGTCTTCCACTTTGGTGGGAACAGGGCATGATGGAAGCTGCTGTATGGAAGGAACCAATGCACAACAACTCTGATTTTGGAGAAGGCAGTATAGCTTGCCAGGAGGACCAAATATGATTTATGCCCATCGTTTCCACTCTTGCCCTGAAATTAGGTTTAGGACCTAGGCTGCGCTGCACCGTGGCTTGGGAATTTTGGCCACTCCATTATTTGAGGGACCCAGCACCAGTTTTAAATTCCCTCCCTGCTAATAATAAGTCATCCTAAGCATCCCTTTCGAGGTGCTGAAAATGTTTGTCTGAGGTTCTGACAAAAAAGGGGAAAAATGTGAAGTGTTCAAGCTCTTGGTTCTGCTGTGAAAATGTATTTTTCATTTCAAGCTGAACTGATTCCTTCAAGGCCTTGCTGCCTTCCGAGTGGAACAAACAACACGCTTATTTTTTTTTGTTTTACCAAGAAAAAGGAAAAAAAATTAAAAAATAGTCCTTCAGTTGCTCAACCTAAACATTTCTTTGTGTTTTATGTTTTTTTTTCAGCCTGGCCACTGTTGCAAACAATTTCATTATTTGCATAGCTCTAATTGCAGTGATTAAACAAACACAGCAAATGCTGACCCTTCACAGAGCCTCATCACAACCCTGCAGCCAACTTCGTCTGTGTTTTTTCCGCAGGGAGGGAGGAAGGGTGGAGTGGCTTTGTGCTGGGCTGAAAAGAAATTACCGACATTTCTTTCTTTATTTATTTTCCCTTCATACTGTTAACGCTGCCGATGTAGAGTAAGAATAATTTCACCCATCCTCTTGCTGGCAGAGTCAGTGATATCACTGTGGTGTGAACCTGATACAGCTGAAGAACAATCGGGTTTCGAATAGCTTGCTCATGTGTTACTTCCAGGCTGCAGCCTCCAGTGCCTTCATTAGAATAATGCGTAGGATTGATACTCTGCTAGCAATACTGAAACCAACTCTAAGGGCTCGGAAGCAAACATTTACACTTTCATTTTCCATTGTGCAGATGGCAGGTACCCTAATACGGGGTTAAGCAAAATCTTATCTGGCTGCAGTTCCATCAAATTGGAGCAAACAATTTTTTTGGACATTTTTTAATGACATTTATTTATAGCAGGTAGAGCACAGGCGGCTGCTATTTCTCAGAGTGCTGGAAGAATGTTCTCCAGATGGTGCTTACTGTTTATGCTTTTATTGAGTTCACTTGAACACAGCAGCACTCTACACAAAACACGGAAAATTGGAAAATAAAAACAATTATGTTTTTACAAAGTGCCATGTTATTTGCTGAAATGTCTTATTTGACTGATGAGAGATGCTTCAGGGAGGCACGGGGGATCATGCCTCTCGCACAGGCACTCACTGGAATGGGTGCAGGCATCTTCCCAGCTTGAGGGGAACTGCCAGTCTCCCCCACATGGTGGGTTTTACACTGCTGCTGGTGGTACCTTCGTACGTGTGCCTCCCCTTTCTCCAGGGCTATGGGTGAATTTAGGAAGGGGGTGATGATAGCATTGCTGTGATTGAGTTCTCCTAGCCTGGGATGGGAGAGAGGTTAGGCAAAGCCGTCCCTGAGCCCTTCTTGTGCCACCATTCCCCTTGGCTTCCGATCTCCATGAAAAATAAAGTATTGAGGTCTTCTGCTGGTCCAAGGTGAAAGCAATGGGCTGGCGCCCAAAAGGAGCAATGTGATCCATGGCATCTTTACATCGCAGTGAAGTGGTAGATCCCTACACCATCCAGTGGTGAGTGCGCTCTTGCTGCTGTATTTGCTCAGCCCTGGAAGACTGGAAGCTTTAAATAAGAGAACGTGGAATTTTAAGAATATTTTCTTATTAGTAATACTTGGAACAATTTTCAAAAATTGTGTGTTTTTTTTCTCCTTTTCTTCTTAAGAAAGCAAACAGACCGATCATCAAAGCAGATTTCAACAAGAGGGGGAAAAAAAGCCTTTCAGTAAATATTTCTGGCTTCTGTTAGCAAACAGAACAAAGAGCCAACAACAGTCCACAGCACTTCAGGACAATTATTTGACCAGCAAAAACCCTCTCCAGTTTAAACTTTCAAATTGGATGCAATTATTATTTCTTTGTGAATGCAAGCCTTCAGTTTCCTTTGAAATCCAGTTTCAAGCCAGCAGTAGTTCCAGTGAAATTGAATTTCAAGAAATGAACACGTGAGCTGCCGTTCAACCTGTTTTTGGGATTTCTTAGCTAAATGGTGGTGCGGTGCTGCGCAGCGCTTCGATTTCTCTCCTCTTGCGACCCAAGAGACAGCCCTTTTCCAATCCGAATTCTTGCTACATCAGCTACATGCTGTTTATCTTCAGCTGCTCCCTTGGCAGTTATTATTTCTTAATGTGTTAATTGTAGTTCCTGGACCCCAGTGTGTGAGCATGTGTAATGCTCACTGTAATGATGCCGATGCGTTCTGTAGTTCCTGGAATTGCAGAGAGAGAAAATGTTGCATTTGTCCCAGGCACAGGGCATCCAGTAAGGGAAACCAATTACAAGAATTCAGATAGCATAAAAAGAACAACGTGAGTAATTGGGAGGAATACGCGGTGAGGCTTGGGTTTGATTTTTTTTTTTCCTTGCTTATTCAATTATGGTTCCAACTAGTGATCTTGCTTTGTGTGATATATATATATTTTAATTAAAACTTGAATTATGTCCGTTGCTTTCCACCTTTTAACAATATTTCACTGTGAATTCATTCCTAATAGTGAGTAGTCGGGGGTAAGGAATGGCTTTGCTGAGCGATGAGGACTGTTAATTATTAAAAAGAAACCTATGGATTTAAAACAAATTAGAGCTCATTAAGACAAGGTCTGTTTCCATACAGAGCGGCTGACGTAGAGAAGCACATCTTTGAGCCTGTAAAATGGCACTTTTTAGCCAATACATCCCTCACAGAGGTGCACCTGTGCTGCAGGGGTCCAGTCGCTTTTGGGGCTCCTGTCAAAGATCCCAGCTTGGATTGGTTTTTGCTGTCCAAATCTGGCTGTGACTCAAACTGTTTTTTCTTAAGGGCTATCTGGGGAACTTTGTAGAAAATCTTGTGGGTTGAATTGATTGTTGGACACCATATACATAACTATGTACAGTTGCAGCCTACTTTCCTGGAATTTTTTGGTGTCCACAGGAAACTCCTAATAAGGAGAGCGAAAGGTGACGTATGATGAGCATTTGAGAATTTAGTTTTATGTTTCCATATGGGCTTTGCACCCCAGGATTTGCTGTCAGGCTGAGACATCCCTCACATTGTCAGCAATGTCACTGGGAGTGACACACTTGCATTGGGAGAAGCAGCACCACCATTCTGCTGGCTAGGAATCAGCAATAACATTTTGACATCTGTGCAACAGTTTAAAATGAATTATTCAGCACACAGATCGTGCTTTTGGAGCAGCCAGCGCATCTCTGCCCATTCACTGCTGTCAGTCTGTGATGGAGATGCCACTGGTGCCAGTGGGAGCGGAGCACATGGGCTGGGGGTGGGTTTGGCCTGTAGCCTGGAACAGCATTTGACAGCACCCCTACAGAAAACGAAGGGAATAATCTGTGTCACTATTGACAAAGACCTAAGATCATGATGGTGTGCTGTTCTCTTGGAGTATTTTAAATACATGGTGAAATAAAGGCCTTAAACAATTAGTGGTTTGGACTGTTCAAGTTAAGCTCATCCTGAAGGATGAGATTGGTGCGTTGCCTGTGAATCCCCAGATCCACTGAGCATCCTGTGCCCTATGGGAACACACCCAGGCACTGCCCTGCGGCAGGTCAGGCTCTGGCGTGAAGGAGTCTCTGATTCCTATCAGCAAAGAAAATGTGTGAGAGCTGCAGCGAAAGCAGTATCTGATTGGGAAAAAACATGGTGAACAGCAATGAGAATGCGCTGTAGGGAGCTGCAGGTGGGGGAGGCTGGGAGGAAGGACGGAGTGGCTGAACAGCAGCAAAGACCAGGTCTGTTTGAGACAGGCTTGTGGGAGCAGAGGTGGGCATTTAGCATCCTAATTCAGCACAGTCCTCTGAATTAAAGTTGCGTATGTGTTGTGAGTCTGGCATCTGTTATTTCACAAGATGCCTGTTCCCTGTAGCTGCATTCTAAATATAAATGCAGAACACAGGATGATAAAGTTCAGTGCAATAGGTTATTGGCATTTCCTTGCCTTCCTTTAAGTACTGTGCTGTAGCTGTCCACTGATGATTTATTTAGTGGGCAAAAATTTGGGAGCACATGAATAGCAGCATTGCAGTGTGCAGCAAAGTCAGCAGCCTGGCGCTGTCTCTGTTCATGTTTGGGTGATGGAGCACACAGGCTGCCCAGAGGCTGTGCAGTTTCCTCCTTGGAGATCTCCAAGAGCCACCTGGCCATGAGGCCTGGCACCCTGCTCTGGATGTGCTGCTGGGGTTGGGCCTGATGGACACTGAGCTGCCTGCCAGCATCAGCCATCCTGTGATCTTGTGATTCTTCAGATGGCCAACTGAAAACCCAACCTTCCCCATTTTCTGGCCATACACGTGTAGCAAATAACACTCTACCATGTAAGTAGCTCAGTACTGCACTTGGAAAGGAAAGACATATTATCCAAGTAACTATAAAACAAATGGCTAGCATGCATTAAATTTCTCGTGCAGGAAAGCAGATCTATAGAGAAAAGACACTTAAGCACATAATGAAAGTTAAGGAGATCCTTATGTCCTATTGAAGTCAGTAGCGTTTAAGCACGTACTAATACCTTTCCTGAAATAGGGACGTATACAGTGATAGTAACACAATAGCTGTAAAGCTGATGCTGAAGGGCCCTGAACCCCTGAATGTGCATGTATTTGTAGCCTTACTGTCAGCATCCTCTGAGCTCTGCCAAGAGAAGAGAAATTATGATGAATACCTCGCATCTCATGATGCCCAGGTGCAGCTCTTTTGCAGGAGGTGTGCTATGCTCACCTGCTGCTTGGCACCAGCACTCCTGTGGCTGCCGTTTCCAGCAGTGTGAACTGGTGCCTGGTTCTGTACCGTTGTGTAGCCAGCACCAGATGCATCTGGGTATGTGCATTTCATGCTTCTGTAATGTCTGTGCTGGCTTTCTGTACGTCTGCCATCACCGAGCACCTGTCCCTCCTTGCCATCTTTGATCTATTCGCCATCACAGTGCTTCTTGGAGGCAGAGTGTTCTCGCTCTTTGGCAGGGAGATAGAAAAGGCACAGGGAGATCTTAAAAGTTTTTGTCACATCCATGTGGAAGCACAATGGGGGCCGTTCTTCTAGGCCCTGTATCTGTGGACACTGGGCTCTGTGTGGGTTCCTCGACCTCATGTAGTAAGCTTGTGGCAAGGGACTCGAACGTGCAAGTACCGTGGAGGGAACCTGCCTTGCTGGTGTGTGTGAGCTGGTGAGAAACCAGGGACGTGCAGAATGCCGAAAAGAAAGGGAAAGAGGGTAAACAGCCGAAGTAATGTATGTATGGGGGTGAAGAACACTACGTGCTTTTATTGCCACTCGATTGGAAGGATGTGTGCAGCTTGTGAGTATCCATTAATTAGTGGTGCAGTTGCTCTGTGCTGGTATCAGTAAAACCTTAATGGTACGTGGTACAGGGCTGTGATTTCTTCCTTTTTCTACATGCCCTTGTGAAGATGCCTGTCTGTCAGTGCAGTGCCTTGTGAACAGGGTATGCCACTGTGCCTGATTACGTAGCAAGAGGACTGTAAAATTCTTCGTCAGTTACCTCCAGTGTTATTTTTCCTTATAAAAGATCTTTGATATGCAGTACTTTCTTGCACACACAAAGTCTTTGACGTTTTTCTTTCTTTTGCTGAAACATGCTAATTCTTAAAATGGCTCCTGCGCAGGCATTGCTGGCTGCACTTAGTGCCTGCAGTGCGATGGGTTAGCAGCAACAACAGCAAAGGCTCTCCTTCATTTCCTTTATATGCACATCGTGCAGCTTTTCAAACAGTGCATCAAACAACACCGACTGGAAATTTCCAGGCCCATTTCCTGTCTGGTGCATGCTCATAAAGCAGGATTGTCTGTACGGTGCGTAGCTGCAGTACTGCAGAAAGTCAATAAAGAGCTGACCATCTCACCTCTATCAAAAGCAGTTGAGAAGCCCTGCCTCATCTGCCTTATTAAAACCACACTTGACTCCTGCAGAGAGACATAGCTGGAAACCTCGAAGAGAAAGAATAAAAAGGAGGCAGAGCTTGCAGTGAGTATTCTCCTTCTGGGTCTTGCAGTAAGGTTAAAGAGTATTTATTTTAAAATGAACCGAAAAAAAAGCAGATTCGTTAAGGTCTTTGTGTAAGTGTTGGCATTTTGCTTGAACCTCCGACTCTCCCATATTCAGTATGACACAGAGATAAGATGATTCGTTATTGCAGCAATGAGTAGATTGAAATAGCTCCCTGATAGCTATGTATTTTAAATGTAAGGATGTGGATGCATACAGATATGCATGTGTGTATGCACTTTATCTCAGCAAGAAAAGGCATGTTGTAGAAATAGATACAAGAGGTAGGATTTGTGCTGCAGAATGTATTTCAGTATGCACTTGAAAGGCTGCTTATTTTTTTATTTCTTATTTAAGAGTAATTGACTGAATGTTTGCCAGGCTTTCAGTAGGAGCCACCAGGAGTCCCTACCCCCACCTTCCCAGGGCCTGATAGCTTTTTCTCACCTTAAAATGGAAAAAGAAAGAACTTTAACAGAAAGATCATTGCTTTAGCTTAATATAGTAAGATTTCAGAGATTGAATTTTCTGATAGTAATGAAATGAACCATGAGTTGTGCCATGAATTTGATTGCAGTTAATTAGATTGTTGAGATGCTCAACAAACCTGGCCCATTATCTTTAGCCTCACATACTTTGGGTTTGTATGAAGTAGTATTCTTTTTATATAAATACAAATGTATGTATAGTATGAAAACCTGTCTGGCAGCTCAGTTGTTTGGAACAATTACTGTCCGTGAGTAGTTACTAACAATAGTGTTGTTGGAAACGCTGCTGACCATTAATCCCACTGTGTTTATTGCTTTGGTGGCACAGGCTTGGTTTGCCTTTTCACAAGGAAGAATACAGCTGAACGTTTCAGCAAAGACATACGCAAACTCTGTCCTGCAGCTTTTTCCAGTTCTCATTGATCTTAATGAGACTAGTCATATGAATAGGAGCGACTCGTGTCAAAAAGGATTTTTTGGCTGAAACTCACAATTTCTATTTATTTGATGTGCCTCCGCAGGCTTCAGAGTGAAGAGCTCCTGTTGTTGCTTTTGGCAATGGGGAATAGCTGCAGAGTGGGGTGTCCCACAAGATGGTCTCATTGTCTTGCCTTTGCTCTTTATGCAGTCTACTCTTGTTCAGCAATTAATAAGATGGAGTATATGGTGATGGGAGAAAACTACTGGCATGAGGCTACAGCTAACCAGAAATAGCACTGAAGAGCTGGTCGTGTTGGGGGAAAAACAGGAGTACTCTGCCGCTGGGGAGATTGGCTTTCCAGGATAGTGGACATGGCCCCAAGTTCAAGGAGAGTCTCTCCTCTCTCAGTCCAAGGGTTTAATTTTGGGTGGGCCTGCGTGGAGCCGGGGGTTGGACTCTGTGATCTTTATAGGTCTTTTTCAACTTGGGATATTTGATGAATTTGTATGATTTGACATGCAGACTAGGGGTCTGTGGGAGGGAGAGCACCCATCAGAGGTAGGAGGTGTAGATACGGTGGGCCCAGCATTCCCCTGAAGCTGCCAGGAGTTGTCTCCTTGCTTGGCTGCTCCTGCTGTGCCCAGTGGGCACCCACTAAGGGAACCGGGCAGGCTCTGCCCATCACCTGGGGAGCTGCACGAGCCCTCGTTGTGAAGGGTGCCGCATCTCCCCCATTGCCACCGCCTTGGAATAAGTCAGAGGCATCATGTGTGATGTTTCTCAGGCAATGCTATCTAGAAAGGAAACAATTTTACACATCAGCAGTTTTTTATGATTAATAATATTATCCTGCCTTAATTGAAAAATGGGCTGGGGCCCTTAAGAAAAAATTAAGCTGCAGGAATTAGAATCTAACCTCTTTGTGATGAATGTGTATTTTTACGTGCCACATATTGCTGTCAGTGCTTTTAGAAATAATAGCGTGGTATATTGTAATAAAGAATTGTCCCGTGTTGTTTGTAGTTGCGTGGCACCATTCTGTCTGCCTGACTTGACTTTAAGAGCTCGGATAGAATCCATGTGAGGGTGCTGAAATCCTTTTAGAGGGAATTTATGTACAAACAGGAGAGCGATGTGTAGTCTCCAGGCTTCACTATCAGTTGTTATTGCTGAAAGATATTCACGGGGAGCTAATGCCAGACATAGCATTAGCTATCTTCAGCCTCGGTGCCTTTGTGGAAAGTTGGTAATAAAATGAGAGAGGGCTCCCGTCGGCATGATTCTTAAACATCAGTGAATCATCTTATGCAGCGAGGCAGTTGCTGCTGGGGTGAGTGTGTGCAGGGGTCTTTGTGAGCCACGTTCTCTACCTAAAGATGTAGAGGGGGAGGGAGCAAACCTGCTGCTGTCTAACCTGGCATGGAGCCGCAGCTGCCTTCCCCATGGAGAACCACAGCTTCAGCAGCAGCTGAGGAGAGAAGCTCTGAAAGCAGGTGAATGTGGGAGATGTGAGCGTAGCACCTTGAAATACAGACACCATATTCCCCCCACCTAGAGCTTTCAGATACTCCCGTCAGCTGAAATACTGCTAACCCAAACATTCGAACATGATGAGTCAAATCTCCCTGGAAACCAAGCAGAGAAGAACCCGCATGTGTGGAGTCGCTGGTGCTGGTGTTTGTCTCCGACAGACAGCATGAGAAGCTCTCCTCCTCCACCTCCTCCTTCCTAGGGGACACAGCAGAGCGGTAAGGAGGAAAGGCCAGGCTGGCAGTGAGGCAGAGGATCGTCGGCTGTGGGATACTCACCCAAGGGCTCCGCCAGGATGAAAGGTCTGTGTGGCTACCCCCGTCCTTTGTGTTTGGGTCAGCATTGCTATTAAAACATACCCCGGGGAAGTGTGTGTTAAGGTGCTTCCTTCCATCCCTCTGTCCTTTTCCCCCCTCCCACCCTCATCCTTTTCGTCCCTGGAGGAAACGCTTGTCTCTGCCAAGATCCTGCCTCGCAAAAGTAAACAACGTGAAATTACAATAAAATGTTGTGATTTGCTGGGCTGACGCTCAGGAGCTGCACAATTACAAAAAGGGTCTTCTATAGATAGCCCTGTGAGAAATAAACAATCTTCCATCTTGAGTGGGCTTCAGATCTGAGCGCAAGGGCAGGGCGGATGAAGAGCGAGGGATTTCTTCCCCGAACCGCAAGGTCCTTAGGAAGTTTATATTGCAGCAGCTGTCGGCAGCTCTGACATGTTGGTGGTTGGCCATCGCACAGTACCACCGATATTTGGAGCTCTGCACGTGTGCGTGCTGTTGTTGCTTGATGTTTTAAGACCGGGTCGTGCACTGAAATGCCTGAGAACAAATAATATGAGCTGCAACTTGTTTCCTCTGGGATTCTTCCAAATAATTCAAACTACGGCAACCCTAAATGGAGGTGTAATCCCCGGGAGATGAGCTGCCTTGGATGCTTGCCAGTTTAGCAGGCTGGGTAATCTGCGTTGTCATCAAGATTTGCGGATTAGCTCTAGTGAAGCTAGTTGGCTTTGACATTTCATTAGGGAAGTTTTTAGTAGTTTTTCATCCTCGGTCTTCGTGCTGTAAAATATAGATGATGCAGTTCTGTTACCCTTATACCTTTTAATATTCGTGCAAGTTGATGCCGGAACTGCAGACATCTCTTAACCGCTGAGAATTTTTTAAATCATTGCTTGTTTAGGAAAGACTAACTGAATCAAAGGCTGATTTTGTAAACGATCTGCTTCCCCCAATGCTAACCAATAAATTTTCATCTGGGTAATTTAACTTACCGAACTGTTATCTCCCAAAGAAGGGATAAAAGCAGACACTACTTATCCTATAATCTGAAAATATTTTGAAAAGTGAACTGGAATATCAATGAAATGGCTTATCATCAAGGTCTCACAAGAGCTGTAGAGGACATTTATTTAAAAATCAAAATGCTAAATTTAGAGGAATGGACTGTGCTCGTGAGAAGGAAGCGTGTACAAGTGACAGCGCTGTAAATTGTCTCGAGGGTTCAAGGGACTGGGGAAGGACACCGTGTCCTGAAGTCACTTGTTCCCAGCAGAGATGTCTCTGCTGATAAGAGCCGGTTGTTGTTTGTGATGACAGTGATCGAGGAGGACAAGGTAGAGGCTCACCCATAAGCTCCTGCAGCTTTTTTCAGAACAGGGCTGTCGCCTGCTTTATTTATCACAGCATGAAGTGCTCCAAGTTTTTTGCCTGCTGCAGAGCACGGTGCGCATCCTTGGAGCTGCTTTTGTAATTGCCGTAATGCTCTTCCAAGCTTTTCTGCATGACTGTGCCCATGGGGACCAGTGGTACTTCTGGGGAAGGCCAAGAGGGGTTCATTGGGGCCAGCAGGGACACCCGGCTCCAACTTGCAGCAGGGGCCTGGCAGATGAAGGAAGGGGAGGTCCCTGCCCCCCTTTGGCCGTCTTGCCTCCTTGTTTCTGCCCTGCTCTCCTTTATGCCAACAACATTCTGTCCTTCACTGTTGACAATTATTGAAGCAGTTCTGGCAACAGCATTTGTTATCTGACCTACAAATGCTGCAGAAATGCCGTTCTTCAACTTTGCGACTTAATCATTGCCAAAGGAATCCTTCCCAACCTTGTAGATTAGTGAGGTCTGGGCCCCAGGTTGAGCAGACTGGGTGTGTTGATTGGCTCCTTTCCCACCAAAATCCATGAAAAACTTTAATCCAAGGACACTCAGCATTTGCGTGGTAAGGCTGACCAGGTCAGTCATACAGGATCCCACTACCACTGTCTCGGCAGTTGTCGTGCTGGGGGTGGAGCAACTGTACCGTCCATGCCAGGCCATGCTGTGGGCTCTCTGGTTCCTGAGGGCTGGTACAGGCTGGCATTCCTTGCTTTCCTGCCTGCTTCTTGTCCCGCTGTCAGTAGCAGTGTATGGGCGCTGACTCCTGAAGTCTGCATCAGTGTGCTGATTTGTATTTCTGCTGCAGAGCTTACGAAGTGAAGCTGTGAATGAAAAGCGGAGTTAGTTAACAATTATTTACTTCGCTTTACTTAAAAAAATAAAGAAGTAAGTAATAAAAATAGAATTAAGGTTGGGCTGAATTTTTCTAGGGCTTCAGCATTTCTCCATCATCTATGTCATGGCAACCCGGAGTGGAATAATGAGTGGTTGAATTGAACCTCTGATGAATACTTTTGCGAGAATTTATTTTAGCGAGACGGGGAGGTGCCATTAGCAGAAATGCATCCAGCATCTTGTAAGTGCAGAGGTCTTGATCTGGGATAAAGCAGCATCTCCCATAAGCTGTGTTCCTGCGATCCAAAAGGTGTGGAGAAATGGGGTGTGTGTGTTTGTGCGCATATGTTGTGTTCCTGTTGAAGGTGAATATCAATTTTGATTATCCGAATATTGATTCAGCAGTTCAGAAATAGTTTGCCCGGAGGAGTTGTTTGCACTGTTGTATTTACCTGCCCAATGAGATCAGACAGCCTTTCAGTCCATGAATCACAGTACAGTGTTTGCCATTCGGATTTCTATGGTTGCACCAAGCATGCAACAGTATCCAAAGAATTTTATTGAATCAAAGTAATAAAACTGAAAAACAGTATTGACTTTTCTTTGGCTTTTTCAGCCTCTTGCTAATTTTGGCCTTAGAATATATTTAATGCTTTTTAGATTCCATTTTATTTAGTTACTTTATCTCTCAGATTGTAGGCTTTCTGTTAAATCATGGTAACTGTTTGTTCTAAAGCTTGGGACATTCTTCCTGGTGCTTACTGGCCTCAGTGTAACATACATTTTCTAATGATTTTTGCTGTTTTGCTGATTTTGAGAATTTGAAGCGCAAAGCGGGTTTATGCAGGCCACATGAATTTCTGGCTTCAAGGCAACAATAAGCATTTTAATGGCTTCGTAAATGACACCATGCATTTAAAGTTGATTTTCAGTCATCTCAAGATAGTTTATTGTACAAGAGTGGCTCCAGAGCAACATTCTTTCCTTCCAGAAGAAAAGGTGCCAAGGGGATTGGTATGTGGAAGTGCCTGCAGACAGAAAGGTTTACTTCAGGAGCCTTAAATATCATCCTTGATGTATTTTCACTCAGCACAGCCTCCTGTTGTTTCAGAGAGCAGCAGTTCTGCAAATCACACTGTGAAAGTGCCCTGGTACTCCTTACAGACACTTGCTCCCACTGGCTGGCCACTGCCTTCGGGCTGCTCAGGCCTTCACACCAGCCCTTGGGAAGCCTTTGGAGGGCTGTAGAAGAGAGCATGGCTTTCCCCAAGGAAGCCTGTTTGCATGACCTGGCTTTTTGTGGTGCAGCCGAGATGCCACAATTCTTCTCCAACTTTCAAAGTTAGGGAAAAGCATCGCTTCTTCAGTTGTGGTTGGAGATATTTTTCATCCATCTTTGGCAGCTGTTTTAGAAAGACAGTAGACATCCCTCACTGAGTCTTGTTTTCATAAGCTAAGGGGTTGCAACCATTGTTTCTCACTCTGTTCCCTAATATGCAGAGTTGTACCCTCTCGGTTTCAGTTGCTCTCTACAGGATCACTCATCTTCTGCCTTGCATTAACAACACTAGGCTTTTTCCTCAACTCCCCTCTTCATCTTCCCTACCACCATCATGCATTTTTTTCCTGGCTTTCTCCTGCCTGAATCTTTCTGCACATTGTGCATCTTACTTTTTGCAGCAGGCACCACGCATCCCCAGAGCTGGGATTGCCAGTCTCCCTTTCAGTGCCAGATCTCCATGTTCTACAACTTCCTTCCATTTCAGCCACTCTGGGGGATAAATCATGAGTGTTAGTGGAGTGCACCTTCTTGTGAGGATGTGCGAAGTATGAGCTGAGTGGTGGTGTCCTGCCAAAAGGCGTTCAGTGACTGTTATCAAGTGGTCCTTTGATCTGGAGACAACCCAGAAGTCCTCACAGTTCTGCAGTACAGATGTCAGGATCTCTGCTTCTTCTACCCCTTCCCTCTCCTTTTGCCCCTTTCCTCACTTTCCTGGGTTGTGCTCCTGACCTCCATGGGCCTGGTGGTCCTGTCTGCCAGGCAGCTCTTGCAGCCCTTCCTGTGTGTCTCCAAAACTGTTCCACAGACATCCCTCCAAGTTGAAGGTGAGGTGAAGTTTCACAGTCTGTGGCCTTAATAGTAGGGCTGAATGTGTGTTTCTCTCAGGATCAGCAGCAGAATTCTGAGGTTCTTGAGGAGAAAATGGTCATATCTCTCTGGTACAGGTACAGGTGATTTCAGGTCATCTGAAGAATGATGCACCAACCTGATGTCATAAATGTGCTGAACAGCAGTTGCATGCAGGCAGTTGTGCTATGGTCAACGTGCTGGTCATCTCTGGCTTTAAAATAGCTTTTTTTTCTTCTTTATTTTAGTCCCCAGATTTACTCTGCAATGGGAACTGTGCCTATTGCATGTTTAAAGCAGATTTCTTCACTGCGCGTATGGAGGAAGGTAAAGGAAGTGATAAATCTCTAAAGCCAGTATGATAAAACAAATCCCCTCTAGCGAAGGGCCAGATACGGCATCTTCTCCTATCTCGGTGTCTCGGTCTGCGGCTGCCCTCACTGGTGGGAAGATGGCTGCTGCTGCAGCACAACAGAGGGTGCAGGAGGAAGGCCAGGAAGCAACTGCATCACCAAATCCAGTTCAGGGCTGAGGTGCTCTCTGTCAGCAATGGAGAGATTTGGGGTACCACTGTGGTTGAAAAGAAAATAAAGAATAGGATTGGGACATTGAGAATTTATGGCTTTTTTTCCCCCCAGTAATCTGAAGGTCCGTTGTCCTCCCAGTTTTTGACTCAGGAAATGCTTTGTAGTTAGTTATTTCCTGCACTCCTTCTTAGCATCAAATCAATAACAGGATCAAACTCCCGACTCCATGCTGTTCCCTTTCTTCCCTGTGCTGCTGTTGGGAGCTGGGGAGTAGCAGCCTGCAGGTCCCAGTGGTGCAGCTTCTGCTATCTTATGTGTCTGTGGCACCAATGCCCTGTGAAATGTAGGGCAGGTGTAGAGCTTTCCTGGGAGCCATGGGGCCAACTCTGGGTAGGCATGGAAGGGCTCCAGCAGAGGCCAGAGGATGCAGAGCGGACACTTTCTGCTTGCTGCCATCCCCCTGCCAGTGCAAACCTCTGGCAAGTCTTTGAGGTGCACTCATCTTCTGAGTCACATCCGTGTCACCCCGCAAGCAGCGTGGTGCTGGGGGATGTCGTCTCACATCACATGGATATTTTGAGGCTTTCTTCTCAGTGACCTTTCAGCCTCCTACATCATTTCCCATGTGAATGGTTGCTTGTCTTTTCCGAAACATCTTAGTTTCTTCTGGTGATGATAAGCATGAAAGAAAAGTTAGGTCTGCTAGAAATGTACAAACACTGTGTGCTTCTTCTGCTTTCAGAACATCCCCTGATTGCTTTTGTATCCTTGTGGAAGTGCTGGAGAGCAGTGCTACCAAAACAGATTTCCTTCTCCACCACCTTCTGTCATGACCACTGCTTGGCAGAGAAATGCAGCTCCTCTAGGCAGATGGGCACACATGCAGCTGTGCTCCTGGTAGGTCAACTGGGCACTGCTAGCACCAGCTCTCACATTCTTCACTGAATTTAAATGATGTCATTGGAGGAAATTTCCTCCTAATGTCATAGCGCTCTCAGCTTTCTTTTCTTTACCTGAAATAGCCAGTTACACAAAAAAGAATCTGACAGCCAAAAAAAAAAAAGATCAACACGAAACTCCAAGACTCACTTTAATTGCATTGTGAGGAGATCTGCTCTCCTCTTGAGTCAAAAGATTTTTATTTGATTATGTTCAGATTTTTACTCACCAAGCACTGTAATTCTTTTGGTTTTAATTAAAGATTCTTTTTCTTTTGCATTTGACTGATGCTAAACTGGATTCACTAAATCTTCTTACGCTGCAAGTAGCAGTGACCCAGATAAACACATTTAAAAATTCAACTGCTGAAACTACAGTATGTTGCCTTTGTAAGACACAGTGAGAGGAAGTCTAAGATAGTTCTATAAATTTACAAGGGTAACAAGTAGCTTCATATCATTAAAAGCAGATTCATAGACTAATTTAATTCTTTTAAATTAGATGCACAAATCTGCATGAAAAGAGTGTTACTTGGTTTGGCATCCGAAGCTTGAAAGTTAGAAGGAGGCCTGTGAAAAAATTACTTTTCCCTCCTGCATCCGTTCTTTTGCAGCGTAACAACAGAAGCTTTGGGGAAAACGGAGGATATTTGTTTATTTATGGATGTGGCTGCAAAGAGTCTGCAGTGCTTTGCCTCTCAGTGCCTGAGCTCGTGGTGACAGTAGTGTTTCAGTGTAAGGGCTGGGGTCCAGTCAGGCCCACTGCCTCCCCATTGGCGTGGCCTGGATCAAGACAGGGACATCAAGACATCTCCATGGACTGGATTGAGATGTGGACATCAAGACTTGTCAGTGGACTGGATCAAGATGTGGACATCGGGACTTCTCCATGGTCTGGACCAAGACATGGACGTTGCCAAAGTACTTTGTTGGCCTAGATTTGAGTAAACCTATTCCATGGCCCAAAAAAATGTGGTTTAGCGGTGCCTGATGGGATGCTACCCATGGTTTCAGATGTGCATTTTGCATGCTTTCTGCCAGAGCAGGTGATAGGGACAGCATCAGAATAGCTGCTGGTGGCATGGCATGCCAGTTGGCCACACAGACCCCGCCGGTCCCCACGTGCTGGCAGGGAGGCCTGCTGGGCATCTCTCGCACCCTATAACTTACCCGAACATGGATGTTACCACTTCTTCAGTTTTTGTGAATTTTCAGACAGCAGCGTCAGCTGTGTTTACACAGGGAAGAAATATATACTATTGGGGACAATCAGATAATAAACAGCCTTTAATTAGCGCAAAAGACGCAGTGGGACCTAATCCCTCAGTGCCTGTTTAGACAGCCAGACCCAAACAGCTGGGTCTGGTGCCCCATTACCATTCCTCTGGGGGAACCAGGGAATGCTCCATTTTGTCACTGCCATCCCAGTGCCTACAGCTGGTTGCTGGTGTGGGGCTTGTCCTAGACCCAGGGAGATGGCACAGGCCATATCTTGCTGAACTGAAGCATGGATATGCTTATGTGTTTGTGGTTTGCTTGGTGTCCCCGAAGGAAGAACCCATGAGGGTGTGTTCCTACAAGATCAAGAAGACAAGCAGCAAAAAAATACCCCAACATTTGCTCCAGTGTGCTTGCAGGTATTTTTTTTTTAAAGATGTTTGTTTTGTTCATCGTTATATTTTATTTCCTCTTCTTTGTAGTTAAATGAATGACACTGCAGAGTCGGCTTTCGTCCTTTACTGAATGTATGTACAGCGATTCATTTCTAGCTAAAAATGTGACAACATGAGAATGAGGCTCTTCCCACTGGTGTTTTTGTGCAGGGATTCGCCCATTCTCCCACCTCCCTGGGAGAGCTGAGCCGTCAGTGCACAGCCACTCATATCCCTGCAGGCCTCTGAGGCTGGGCAGCACAGCCGGACGCCAGACCTCCCCTCCAAGTTTGCTGGAGTGGCCCGGTGACGTGCCCCAGGGGACTTACAGTCAATGATGATGGATTACGCTGGTCCATTAATGCAGCAGTCTCATCTGGGAAAGATGTAATTGCCATTCCGTGTCCCGCCGCTTCCGTAAGTTTTTCAGCACACGTAGTAGTGCACGTCGCGATGGAGATGGCTGGTGACGAATGTTGCAGTAAATATGTCAGGGGCTCCGCATCCCGTGGCAGCACGCTTCTATTCTGGTACCAGGCAGCCATCGTTAAGATGGGGGAAGTGATAATCGCAAAATTTGCTGTACTGCGTTCATCATGATGTATGCGCTCTTCTAAGGTTTGATGGAAAAGCATGGGCAGTGCTGATCTTGTTTCCTCCTGCAAGACGCGTCTGCAAAATAGGTTTGCGTTGACTGGTTCCTTGGGAGCAGGAAAGGCTCGGTGCAGCCGATGGGATGGAAACCAGTGTGTAAACGGATGTGAAACGGAGATTAAAAAAAATGCTGCATTTTTTTTCACATCACAGGAACCCTGTGTTTTTCTGGCTCTTTTAAACAAAATGCCTGCAGCTGCTTACACATTTTGCAAGGATGAAAATAAGGGGCTGTTTTTGCTTGGAAGCTTTTCCATCCACACAGCTTTGGATAGGGTGGCGTTTGAAACCTGGTGTGGGCGTGCTGTCTGCATGAGGGTTAGTGCCGTCAAGTGGCTGACGAAATGTTGGGTTTGGTATACTGACGTGATGACGTGTCGGAGAGGGAAAGGCAGTCCAGTAAATCTGGAGCTACGAGTATAAAAACTGATCTTGAACTGGCGAGCTGAAGGAGGATTCGAGTTGGTGGGGAGGAATGCAGTGTTAAATAACTGTCTTTTGCTCTCCAGACAGCTAAAGAGTCTGTCCCCTTCCTTCTTACAGTCCCCCTTTAGATAATGAAAGGCCGCTATCAGATCTCACCAAAGCCACTTCTTTTCCAGGCTGAACAGCCCCAGCTCGCTCAGCATGTCCTCACTGGGGAGGTGTTCCATCCTAGATCTCCCCAGCTCCAGGTCTCATCACTGGGACTGCATTCATTGGGAACTTTCTGGTGCTCTCTTTCTGGTGTGCAGGGCCTGAAGGCTGTACCCTTTCCTGTCCAGCACAACAACATTTGTGCTGCTGATAAGCCCATCAAAGCTGCACCTAGGAGCTGGCATTCTGGCTCACCTATAGTCTGTCATGGGCACATTCTTTCTTACGGTCTTAGGAACGTGTGTGCATCACTAGGAAGGGTTGGTGTGCAGGAAGGTTTGATTTTAACGTGGTGCTGCATTTCTTCTGATTCTTTACTTATGGAAGGCAGGATGTACGTTGGGACAGTAAGAGGTTGTGAAATCTGGGAGGATTAGTGATTCTGGCCACGACGATGTTGAACTGTGATCACAGCCTGCCTCCTGCTTGTTCTTCCTTGCTGCCGTGAGTGGGTTTGGGAGGCAGCTGCAGTGTTGAAGCCATCATGGTACAATGGGGCAAAGTCAGGTGTTTCACCTGCAGAAGTGCCGTAGCGGTTCACAGATGGATTTTAACTTGACCTGGCCAGCTGAGCAGGGTGACAGGTGTGATGGATCCCTGTCCCCTGTGAGCAGAAGCTGCATGGTCATGTTTGCGAGGAGAGACAGGCCATGAAGGGCAGCCTCCAGTTCTCATCTGGGTATTGGAAAGATCAAGGGAATGCAGGGAGAGCGTGTGAGCCTGGGGTCGGGGGAGTGGGTTGGGAGGAAAGAGCAAGCTGAGGGTTGCTGAGCTGGGAACAAACCTCTGCCGAGGAACTGGCAAGGCTTTGAAGTCGTGTCACTGACATCAAATTCTGAGACCCTTTGTAGGAAACACAGTGCTTTAAGGACTGTTTAATAAAGCTCTCGACTGGGAAAGGAGCAAATATTTTATTAGGCTGACACTGAGTGCTTTTTGTTGTGGGTTTTGGGGGAAGCGGGACTGGCAATTACATTTAATTGATATCCTTTTCCTCTTGTTATCATTGGGGTATCGATTGCTGGGAAAACAAAATGCGTGTTTTAAAAAATTTACTGTAAAGTCACAGCTCTCATTTGTTTTGTTTAGCTCTGTGCTCTCCAAGCAGCTCATTTTTCTTTGCTTTGCTGGCAAATAGAATGTTTTGATTGAAAACAATACTAAATAATCAGTTAAATGGGATATTTAATGACAGGAAAAATTGTTTAAAATATTTTTTCCCATAGGAAAATCATGCCGTTTGCTTTTCAAGCCTAAGAAGCCTTTTAATGCCAGTGTAAGTCTGCATCTTCCCTACTGTCTCGCTCCAGAATCAAACACGTGGGCACAGTGTGTGTGTTGAAATGTATGGGTCAAGGTGTGGTGGATCCCGGGAGCTCTGGCACAAGAGACGTCCCTTGAGTACGTCCAGTTTTTCCCTCCGTCACTTTCATGTGGGATTTCTTAGGCCTCCACCTGCTGTCATTCCATCATCCCGGTGGGATACCCAAGGCAGCGCAGCAGCTTCCAGTGCCCCTGTCTCAAAGAACTGATGCAGGTGGATGTTCCCGTGGTCGCAGGAGCAGGGCTTCATGGTCCCCCATCTGAACAGGAATTTGGAGCATGAAAACTGCAGTGAGGTTGCAGGGATGTCGCCAAACTCTGCGGCACGTGACTCAGCAGTAATTATGGCTGGCAAATTTATATTTGTCCTTCGCATGTCAGGTTCAATACATCAGCTTTCTATATGCTGTCTGGGGCTCTGAGCGTGTGTCCAGCTCAGTGCAAGCTGAGCAAGCTGCTGCTGCTGTATGGGCACTGCCGTGCTGCTCTGAGGGGTAAAATAGAGCCCTGTCTGGGCAGGGTTTGTTCCCAGCAGCAAGGCTCTGCTGCAGCAGTTTTGAGACAGCTGGGATTGGGATGTGCTGTGGGTAGGAGAGATGTTCCATGCCTCGGATCATTTTCTTTGGCCCTTCTCTGGACACGCTCCATCTGTGGTTTCTATGTACAGAAGAGCTACTGGTACATTAATACCTCCATGTGAAAGCTTGCTTCCTCCAAATACTTCTTTTCTATTCCAGCAACAACCTTAGTAACAACATGGAAAGTCTTTGTGTGCGGCTGTAACAGCACAGAAGTCGCAGGATGCAAGGTGATTTACGGCTCGCTGCTGTGTGTCAATGTGTGCCCCGGTTGCCCTCTGCCTTATCTACTGCAGAAGGATGCAGAAAGATGGGGCGGGCTTTGGCTGCCTGCAGTTGCATGCGTGGCATGGGTGGTCCCACAGCAAGCACCCACAGCCCTGGGAAAAGCTGACATCGGCAGGGGATCAGCAAGCAGGCCGGAGTTATCACCGCCTTCATAATGGCATTTCTGCATAGCTAACATATCATTTCCTGTAGAGCTGCACACATCATTGCTAAGTGCCATGAACTTAACTCTTATCAGCGCCCCAGTGGGAAAACCCAAGTTATTTACAATAGCTTTCTTTTCGGTGTTGTAAGCTTATTTTCAATTAAAACAAACAGCAAATTAAATATTAAATAGATAAGTAGGGAAAGTGAAATTAATTGATTTTCTGGCACCAGGGTGAGGCAGAGAGAGGAACCTTAAGGCAGTTTTGCTGAGTTGCACTGCCCTTCCTTCTTGCTTATCAGGTACATGGGACTGGCTTTAAAAGCCAGGCAGCTTCTCAATATGTGTTGAGAAGCAGCAGTTCTCAAATTAAAAGCAGTACGCACTTCAGGTTATTCTTTATTAAAGGACAAATGTAGTAAAGTTTTCACTGTTAGTAGCAATGTTGGAAAATGCAGTTTAGTGTAAGTCCTCTCCATAGAATCATAGATTCATAGAATGGCTCAGGTTGAAAAGGACCTCAAAGCCCATCCAGCCCCAACCCCTGCTGTGGGCAGGCTGCCCCCCACCAGCTCAGGCTGCGCAGGGCCCCATCCAACCCGGCCTTGAGAGCTGTGCCCTGCCACCCAGGTGCTGCTGGCATCGCTGGGTTCCTGTACCTCGGGGACACACGGGATGCAGCTTGGAATGGCATTTGACTGTGCCTTAAAAACCCCAGAGCAGAAGCAGGCATTTCTTCCAAGTGCCTGATGGTGATAGATGAGCTCTTTTTTCCCACTTCTAGATACTTCCTCTGCCCTGTCACTTTCTGAAGCAGCGGTGGGGGATTTTATGATGCTTCAGACTTTCATCCCGCACAGTTATCTGTCTCTCTCTGGTTCTGTGCAGCATGCTAATCCCTCAAGGCTCATACGCGGCATAATTTTCATCTTAATTTTTCTATTTCTCAATGCTAAATGGCCTTACCAGGGGAATAGAAGGTCATTTCCCATCCCCACCAGATCACTCATTTGCTGTAGAAACGCAGAGATCATCTCACGCTTTGCAAACACACGGCATAGCAGAAGTACTGGTGCCGTCTGCAGTGCTCTTCAGTGCCGCAGAATGGAGGGCAGCAGGGGTGCGGGGCTGGGCTGCAGGCCTGAGGGAGTTTTGAATGGTTCTTTTATAAGGAGGGAGATGATGTGAGAAGTATAAAACCTCTTTTTAATTCCTCAACAAGATGGGCCTGCTTGTTTTGGTGCCGCTGCTCCTCGCTGTCTGAATCATGAGCATTATTTCTCTCCTGCTTTCTTGTGCTCGGGAATCTCTGCCTGCAGCCGGCGCTGAGTGAGGAAACAAACAGAACCCCTCAACCCCGCAGTCGTGTTTTCATCTCAACGTTTCATGAGATGAGAAGAATCATGAATTATTCTCCCCCAGCCAGCAGCAGCGGGGGAGAAGGAATGACTCATCTGTTTACTTTTGAAAATCCTCTTTAAAAATCAGATGTGCCCGATGATACGTTATCGGGATTTCTCTCGCCCGGCCCCAGCTATTAACTCCCGACATTGCTGTAGTCCTGCTCTGGCCGTGACACCGTGCTGCCAAACCCGGGGATTTACAGGCCTCGGGAGGGATGCTCCGGTTTCCCATTTCCTTGCCTTGGCCGTGGTTTGCCCTTTGTTCGGGGTCGGTTTTTGCGTCTGTCTGCGTTGAGCTGGCAGGTGATGGTGCTGATCCCGCAGCCATCCATGCGCGCAGGGCAGCGCTGTGAGCAGCCGGGCCATCCGTACAATCACGGGATCATTAAAGTTGGAAAAGACCACTGAGATCATCAAGTCCAACATCAGCCCACGTGCCCAAAACAGGCTTAGGGTCTGCGTGTGGTTGCTGTGGGCCGAGGACGCGGAGCGATGGTGATGGTTGGCGGTCTGCTCTTGGGTAACAGCGCGCAGCTGTGCGCAGGTGAGAAATGTAAATCTGGGGTGCTCTGGTGCTTCCCCATGGTAACAGAGTTAAAAATGGACAAGTTTCCATGGTGATTATTACCGCAGGATGCGCTGCTCACTTCAGGAGTGGCACGAGCAGCATGGCAAAATCTGCGGGCGGAAATTATTTACCCTTCTGAATAAATGAATGCACAGCGCCATTAATATGCTGCTTTGCGGGGAGCATGGGGGGAGCAGAGTGTTAATCTTTGCAGGAAATAGGTTGCAGATTTCACTGTCACCATGAACAGAAACAATCTCTGTCCTTTTTTGTTGACATTTGCTTGGTTTAGATAAAGGCATAGGCTGGTAAAGTAAATTTGAATCAGAATCACAGAATGGTTTGGAGAGGACTCTAAAACCCACCCAGCCCCAACCCCTGCCGCGGGCAGGGCTGCCCCCCACCAGCTCAGCTGCCCAGGGCCCCATCCAGCCTGGCCTTGAGCACCTCCATGGATGGGGCACCACAGCTTCTCTGGGCAGCTGTGCCAGTGCCTCACCACTCT
>JAOWBP010000001.1:98297404-98314009 GCA_028571105.1 Tragopan temminckii | reverse complement strand
GGCCAGGTTGGATGGGGCCCTGGGCAGCCTGAGCTGGTGGGGGGCAGCCCTGCCCATGACAGGGGTTGGGGCTGGGTAGGCTTTGAGGTCCCTTCCAACCCAAGCCACTCTGTGATTTCATGATTCTATGACAATAGCGATATGCAAAACATAGACACATATTCATATGAATATATTTCCTAGATAAACAAGTATATATGAAAAAACGTAAGTATTGTTTACATATTTTTGGACCAGATTTTGGAACAGAGGAGTAATTTTCCAAAAAGCAAGCAATCATATTCGACAGCTTCTAAGCAAGAGTTCAGTTTTTATTTTGAAATGACACTTTGGTTTTCAAAAATGCAAAATTAATTTGGAAAAAAAACAAAAACAAAAACAAAGAGGGAGGTGGGCTGCTCTATTTACCTTTGTATAGCGATCCAGCGGTGGAATACAGTTTGAATGAAAAATATGTACTGTTCCCAAGGGAACTGCCAACTGAAAGGACTTGCCAGCAGTTTTTGACTGATCATGGAGCAGATGATCACTTGCTCTCAGTTTATGCTGGTATAAAGACAGAGAAAATCTACTGGCTTGAAGGACCTGCTCTAGTCACCTAGCAAGCTCTTCTTCAAGGACCCAGATGAAATAATTGTGACCAGAACATCATCCTCAACTCTGAGCAGGAAGAGGTGAGCAAGCATTCTTCAGCACCAAAGATGACAGTAGCAGTGCTTGGTGCAAGGAAGCTACAGCTCAGCCATCCCCAATGACACTGGCCGTAATCTCTCTGGCTGCCAGGGGCTTCCCCTGCTTGCCCTCCCCAGCTCTGCCTCCTGCTCACAGCCATGTAAGAGGGTCAGACCTCTAGGACACACAATTAGAGAATGCACCATTAAGAACGAGACTCCAGATTATCTATACATTTTTAATGTCCATTTTGTCTCCCCTCTAAATGCTCTCAGGGGATATTTGTGGCATTTCTTAAGCTGCATTTTTTTTTTTTCCCTGAGAAATGCATCTGAAAGATTAATGCAAAGACAAGCAATCTTTTTCACTTAAACAAAGTCAGTGGCACATAAACCTTCACTCCCCACCTACTCCTGGGGAATGAATATCTATATATAATATAATGTGACTCCAGTGTGCATACTGCTTGCCAGAAATGCCAGTGCTACATGTATTCTTTCAAATAATACGGTGTGTTTGCAGCTTTAAGATACCCGAAGCCAGAACAATCTCCAAAACTGGATTATTTAATCCCACCAGTAACTACATGCAGCCACTTCAGAGAGATGCAAGTGTCTGTGCTCTGCTTGATGGGGCTGAGATCAGAAAGGGAAAACCCCTCAGCAGTGTGTCCAGAGTCCCTCTCTCACTCCCAGTGCTGTCAACAAATCTCTCCTATCTGGAACCTTTCAGATTAGGCATGGACACAGAGATATGCTACATGTCTGTCCTGGCTTCAGCTGGGATAGAGGGTTTTTAATTCATAGTGTCTGGTATGATGATGTATTTTCACTTTAGGAGAAAAGTAATATTGATAACACAACCGATTCTCTCCCCCATCTCACTGGGAGGTGGGTAGCAGCAACTGTGTGGTACTGAGCTGCCTGCTGGATTAGACCACAACAGTGCCTCCACCTCTATGTACTGTGTAATGCTACGTACCCAATATTTTCTCCTCCCAGAAATCTAAACTAAGCTTTCCTTTCCTTGACCCTTGGCCAACACTCACTGTCCTACCATAAATAATTCCCCACCTTTGTTTAAACTGTTAAACTGTATGTATTTATTGCCTGTCATTGCATTCCCCAGCACAGCTAAATACCCTGCTGGTCTGCAGTCCCTCTTCCCAAGTCTTCCTCTCCTGTCCACCCTCCCTCCCACCAGCCCCTCCTCCCTTGGGCACAGTGGACATTCTCCTGGCAGAAATGAGGCACAGAGAAAAGGACTGAATGAATGAAGCCTGGAGCATGTCCAAAGGGCTACAAATCTGTGAGGGGTCTGGAGCACAAGTCTTACGGGGAGTGGCTGAAGGAACTGGGATTGTTCAGCCTAGAGAAGAGGAGGATCAGGGGAGACCTTATCACTCTCCACAGTTCCTGAAAGAAGGTTGTGGTGAGGTGGGGTTTGGCTTTGTCTCCCAGGTAACAGTGATAGGATGAGAGGAAATGGCCTCAAGTTACACCGGAGGAGGCTTAATTGGATATTAGGAAAAATTTCTTCTCCGAAAAAGCGATGAGGCAGTGGCACAGGCTGCCCAGGGAGGTGGTGGAGTCATCGTCCCTGGAGGCGTCCAAGAACTGTGTGGATGTGGCATTGAGGGATGTGCTTAGTAGGCATGGTGTGATGGGTCAGTAGTTGGACTAGATGATCTTAGAGGTCTTTTTCAGCCATAATGATACTGTGATTCTATGATTCTATGAATTATCTTCTTGACAGTTTTTGCAAGTTCTTGTTTCAGTAGATTGTTGATTTTTGGGGGTCCTCTTGCAGTGAATGGACCAACGAAATGGATACCAAAATGGATGTCTGAAGAAGTACTGTGCCATCCAGCCAGTATGCAGGGAAGACAACCTGATCTCTGGAAGGATGAAGGAGGACAGGCACTGAACCACTGAACAGTGCAGAGGGCACACTTGTTGTTACCACTTCCAATTGACAAGTAGCAACTGATCCCAGGCAGCCATGCTCCAAAACAATGCCCAGGTTGCAGGACAGTCAAATTTCATTATCCCTTCTGCAAAACATATGGAGGAAACAAAATATTGGAGGATACTCCAGTGACAGCTAATGACATTACTGAAATTACTATAAATATCAGCTTTAATCTAATCAAAAACAGTATATCAAAGGCATTAAAGCTGCAGATGCTTACTGTGCCAGGGGGGAGCCAAATGAAACCTTACAGATGTGTCATACTGTGAAGTTATATTTGCATAATAGAAAATGAATGCTGGCTGCATCTCGGGTTTCTGCAGCTTTTGAAACCGGGGGGACGTGGACATTACATTTAGTGAAGATCTTTTTAGGTAGCCTGAGGTTCAGGCAGACAAAGACAAACAGAAATACAAACCATCTACAAGTCCAACAAAAAAATCCCAATGAATGGACAGAACGGGCACTTCATCCCTTGCTAATTATTACATGGGCTGCTCTATCATGTATTTAATTAGCATCATTTCTTTTGAAAGCACATTTTGCTGACCTGATGCTGACTGTGGGGTGAGAACCACCGAAGTAACATCAATCAGTTAATTAATTGGTTAACACATTTCCCTCTTTCTTAATTCCTGCTGATGATTTTCACTTAGCTGTTTTTAGGGTCTGAATTTTCAGAGGATTTGTTTCTGGGCAACCAGAAGGATGAATGGACCTGTGATATTATTTTGCTGCTGGAAAGAGAGGATGCTTTGGCGTCCTTGCAGGCTTTCCAGCACCTGGATGAAGAGTGCTGGGAAATAAGACAACAGGTGTACTTTTGTTAAACGCAGGAATGATCCTGCTTACCACTGGAAAAATGAAGAAGGGCTGCTCATTTCTCACTGCTGTGCTCATATTTTCCCTCCAGTGTGCATATGAACAGGAGATGTTCCTAGACTTAGGCACAGCACCACTTCTTGATTGCGAATATTTCCAAAATGGAAGAGCGACAGCAACTAGAGGCTTCCACAAGTGTGTGCCAGGACACATGGTCCAGCCCAGCTGACTTTGCTAGAGGCTGCTGCCTGTTTCTGTCTGTCCACCCCTGCTCAGCAGGGGCCCAGCCACGGCCATGCCCTTCTGGCTCCCATAGTCCCGCCTTCAGCTTCTCTGGCTTCGGTCTCGGTCCAAGTTTCGCTTTGATGCAGCGAGAATTGCACTTGTTCCTGGTGAGACATCCTCAGTTGTGCTCAGTAAGGGCATAAAGGACCAGCCAGATGTCTCCCAGACACTCCATGTTGCTGTGATAGATAGAAGGTGTGGAAAGAAGTGCAGGTCCAGCAACAGAGCAGCTCACTGTGGCACAGAGGGACATGGCTAGTGGGCATGGTGGTGATGGGTTGGCAGTTGGACTAAATGATATTAGTCGTCTTTTCCAACCTTAATGGTCCTGTGATTCTGTGATCTCCCTCTAGTTCAGCTCTGTGGGAGATTTTGGAGGTGTCCCATGCTGGGAACACATGTTGTTGTAGTTAGGGAAGAGAAGTGTGCAATGCTGCCCCAGCACTGGGAAGGGCAGCGGATCTCTGTCCCTGTGCGGCAGCTGAGGCTGGATCTCACCAGGCTGCAGAGGGGTTTCACCTGGCTCAAGACCCACCTGAGGTCCCAGATGGAGAAAATGGATTTTGCCCTGCAAGATTATCTGCCTGGATTTATTAATGCCACAATTTGCATGAAGATATTCATTTAAAAACTACTCTGCCAAAAGCATCGGGAAAAGAAAGAGGTTGACTGGAAAAAGGATTTCTGTTTGGCCTTAATTGAAAGTGGAAAATAATGTTTGTACTGCTGCACGCCAAGTATTTTAGAAGGATTTGAGATTACAACACAGAGTAGGTTAATGGCAGTTTCATAACCTAATCTGCTGTAGAACTCTGATTTTAGCAGCCATCTCTCCTGCCCTGGCTTAGCAGGTCGTTGCACTCGCTCAAACCCCAGCAGGTTCAAGGAGCTGAAGGTTCAGCACTCTCAATCACAATGCTGCCAAGTGCTGAGGCTTAGCCACAGGGACAAGTGGCAGCACACAGTCTGTGGTACCCCAAAAACCTTCTGTTTTTTCAGGGCAGCACCCAAACCCACCCCAGGGCTCTGCATCCTCCCCATGGGTGCTACCCGTGGTAGGGTGAAGGCAGCAGTAAGGCTCACACAAGGTTTCCTGCACACCCTCAGGGAACTCAGAGCATGCTGAGCTCCTTATGCACTGATCTGATGTGTGCTGCGTTGGGATTTTCCTACTGCGTGGAAAGACATGAGCAGACTGTGCCTTTCGAGTGACACTTCTAGCTCCGCTCAACCAAAAACACTGACAGACACAACGTGGATTTATACTGTGATACCTGCAGGGAAAGACTGGCGAAGGAGGAGAGGGACGTCCAGCTGTTGGAAGGGAAATATTTCAGGAAGATAGAGGCAGCAGCCAGCAACTGGTACGCCTAACCTACAAATGTCAGCGCTGCAGAGCAGGCAGTCTAAAAATAACCTCCAATTGTCTCCCAGCGATTGCAGCAGCAGCACAGTGCGAGCGCGAGGGCCTGAGAAAAATCACCAGCGGGGGAAGGATTCCAAGTACAGCTTTTTTAAAGGCCTATGCTTTTAGAGGTTTCTGATTCAAACAGGAAGCAAATGCCAGGTTCGCAAAAGTCTAAGGATGAGTTAGGCTTGATTAATAGCGTTCGCCCGATTAATGTTACCTCTGAAAGGCAGTATAGGCTGGATTGCAGCTATTGCCTAGAATGCTGGAAGTACAAAACATGGGTATTGCTGCAGAATCGCATGAAAACATACTCCTCTTCAGGCCTTCCAAACCCAATACTTTAGATGAGAGTACTGAACACCTCTCCTTATAATTTACATGCGTTGTTTTTTATCAGTCTCCCTTTTACACCCTACGAACTATTTCTTTCTCTTTTCACTGATTACTGAAACAAAGTCTATGGCAGCATTACATTAATTCATAACAATACTTCAGAATCAATTTTAAAGCATGATGCAAAGAACTGTAGATGCTTTTATTCTCCATCCCTGTCCGAATCCCTTGTTGTTCTACAGCAGGTGCATGCAGGCTCCAGATGCAGCAAGAGCCAGGGTAAGGCCATCATCACTCCATCCCCATGCACAAGAATTTGGGATGGCAAACCAGCTAAAAAGAGAGGACCTGGCACATAATGGCATTTTAAACAAATGAGTAAAAATGCTTTTGAAAGATAAGACAACTAAATATCTCTCCAACAATATACAGGACTGCTGCTTACCTACAAACATTATAACACACTGCTGGAGATTAGACAGGCTGCTTTTCCTATTAATAGTACAGATGTCTACGGTTTAAGGACTGGGAATAGAATCATAGAATCATTAAGGTTGGAAAAGACCTGTAAGATCATCTAGTCCAGCCACAAATACATCACACCATGCCCATTAATCTTGTTCCTCTGTGTCACATCCACATGTTTCTTGAACACCTCCAGCAAAAGTGACTCCACCTCTTTCCTGGGCAGCCTGTGCCACTGCCTCACCATTCTTTCTGAGAAGAATTTTTTCCCAACCCAAACCTCCTCTGATGCAACTTGAAGCCATTCCCTCTCATCCTATCACTGTTATCTGGAAGAAGAGGCCAACCCCCACCTCACCACAGCCTCCCTTCAGGCAGTTGTAGAGATCCTCCCCTTCTCCAGACTGAACAATCCCAGTTCCTTCAGCCACTCCCCATAGGACTTGTAAATAATGATGTCATGAGTTTCTTCCCCTCTAGAATGGGATATTTTCTGAAAGCTGAAGTTTTGAACAGCTAAGTCTGGGCAGTAACATTTTTGGATCTAAACATTCCTCATCTATTCTTTTATATTCTTTTTCTACTCTGTGAATGGAAAAAAAAACAACAATGTGGTTCCTGGCAAATACTCCCAATATCTCCACAGACCCCAGAGGTATATGCATTGTCATACCAAAGCAGAGCAAGAAACATCAAGTGGGCTTGAACCACAGGATCTGCTGCTGCCGCTCTGGGAAGATGAGCCGCAGGGATGTGGGGGAGCATGCAATGGGCATGGTGCTGTCACTAAGGCAGGTGCTGCATGGAAGGTGGGACAATTGCAGGGTCCCTCTAGGGCCAGTTTTTCAGCTGCAAGCAGTTGTGATTGCTGTCTGTGCTATGAGTTTGCAGCAATGGTGAGAGCATTCCCGATGCCATGTGGGCAGGTCAGGAAAGGTGAATCACAGAATTACAGAATTGTAGGGTTTGGAAGGGACCTCTGGATCATCTAGTTCAACCCTCCAAGGACAGAGTCAGATGAGTGACTCTTCCTCAGAGGGAAGCAGTGAATCCTCATGAATTTACCATTGCATGAGCAGTACCACACTTCAGTGCCCCGTCACAGCATGTTTAATGTACCCAAGCCTGGCAATGTGAGCACAAGGCAGAACTGGTGGCAAAAAATCATGTCTGCATGTAATTGATAGAAACAGCACAAAGCACTATTAAGCTGTTAATCGGTTATTTGAACTTCCCCTGGATTCACTGGAATCAGCCTGAGGTGGGCTCGCAAATGGAAGCACTGCAGACGTGGGCAGGCCACCAGCTTTGGACTTCAACCAGTCAGCACGTCTGCATGGCAGAAGCTCTGTATGCAGCTCCAGAATGCCAGATGGCTTAAAGCACGTTGCCCTGTGTGCTCCAGCACCTCTGCCACCCCTCAAAGCCCCCAAACAACCAGCATATAGTGAACACATGCTGAATCCCCTCAGATATGAGCTAGCAATGGCCACATTCAGCACTCTCAGTTTAAGAGAGTGGTTCTTCAGCTTGTGTGGTGAATCAATATACTTTACTCACTCATGTCCACTTCCTTAGTTCATGGAAATGACACCGCCCTGGCTGGGAGTGCTGATGGCAGGAGGCTTAGGTGACCGAGAGCCAGAGCTGTTTGTGTTTACATCATTGGTCTGAATCCAACAGAGGCTGATAGTAAAAGAAAATATTAGCCATATGCCCAACACTTGATAGCTTTTCCAGCTATAAAACCAAGAATGGATTAGATACAGGGGCTGACTGAATCTGCCTTGCCAGGGCTGGCCTTGCCATCATCACCCTCAGCACCCGCCATCAGGGAGCTCCAGCAGGGCCCCCAACAGCTTCCATTGACACCAACTTGTTACAAATACTGAAGTAAAAATACTGAAGAGGGAAGATGGTTGTGAATAGCCCATTGCTCCCTCTCACCATGCATCATACTGTTTATGAACTAGCAGATGCCACACAATGGCCAGTCCTCTTGGAAGTGCTCACAGCGGCACAGTTGGAAGGTAGACTTTGCCTGTTACTATATTATTGTAATGTTCTTCCTTGTCAAAACAGAGTCCTGTATGTTAATATTTCCCACCAGCAACTGCATTTTACCACATACTAAAATCCCTCAGCTGTAAAGATAATGCTTTGTGCAGTTTATAGCCTTGGAGGTATAGGTAGCTCACACACTCAATTTGTCAGCATTGCCAGCAGAAGCACAGGAGGTGGACGGCCGCTGCCTCCCTTCGCAGGACATCGCTTCTCTCTGTGGACTTGGATATGGCACAGGGGCTGCCTTATCGCTTCCACTGTGGGCCTCGGTCTGAAAGGGCCGTAGCACAAGTGGTGGGCTTGTGTTGTACCAACTACCCCTTATCATGCATGGCAGTAATAAATGCATGGAGAAGAAACATGCCTCAGGACAATGTGGGTGCTGCGCAAAGGTCACTCTCTTCAGGCCCTAATTGCTTAGCAGAAGTGACATTTAAATTGTATATCATTAAAATCATAACAAATTTATTTACCTCCTCCCTTATCTGGATCATTTTTGCATACATTACACGTTTGATATATTGCATGCTATTGAGATCAGAGTGCATTTGCATCATAAAATGATGTCGTGTGGAATCACGATGACATGGGGTGCCAGGCGCCTACTGTTACTCATTTGCTGGCTCCTTGAGCTTTGCAGAAGTATGGTGGCTGATTCAGCAAGGGCAGGTAATACTGCATACAGAGGGGGAATGTGATATGGTGAACATTTCTGCAAGAAAAATGAAAAGAAAAGCTGCAGCAAGAAGTAGATATAATAACATGCATGTTCATCTGGTTCAGTTCTGAATCATTTATTCAGTGCTAGCATTGACATACATGTATATATATGCATGTATACATGCGTCTATATGCAAGAATCTATGAATTCTTCTTTCTAGTTCAAAAGAGAGCATTGCAGGCAAAATCTTCCATGCACTAATATAACATTATTTTTTAGGAACTGGATACACTGCTCATCTAAAATGTCTAATGGGCATTTTCTCTCTTGCCCAACATTAGACTTCAAACACTACATTTTAGCTGCATCAGCCTTAAAACTACATTCACCACGACACTGGTTATCAAGCTAAAAGCAAGTAAGTTTAAATAAGACAGAATTATCTCAGGTATCCCCTGTATTCCTGGTTTCACTTACATGTGTTAATTTCTTTTGCCTGTGTAATTTTTTACTTACCTTTCTATTGTACTTCTGGACACTTGAAGCTGTGCACCGTATAAGAGAAGAACAGCCCAATGGCCACACCAGAGGCTGAAGGAATCACAGATTCACAGAATATCATGTGTATCCTGAGTTGGAAGGGACCCACAGGGATCATGGAGTCCAACCCCTGGCTCCACGCAACACCACCCAAGATCAAACCAATGTCTGAGAGTGCTGTCCAGACGCTCCTTGAACTCTGGCACTCGGGGCCGTGCCCACTGCCCTGGACAGCCTGTTCCATGCCCACCATCCTGTAGTGCAGACTCTTTCCCTAACCCCCACCCTGAAGGAGCTTACCTTGCCCTCCTAATTGACAGTGAAACAAATCCAACCACACATTTCTTCAAGTGTTTAGCTCCCTTCTTCTACAGACAGACTGTGGAGAACCAAGGAACCATTTGCTCTCCTAAAGCATGTGGAAAATGTTTATTTGCTGCTTTACAAGGCCTGAACCAAAGCCTATTGGCCTCTTTCCAGTCCATTGAATTTTTATTTATTTATTTTCTATTAAAGCTGGGAGAATGTTTTTGGTGAATAACGCGTTTGTCAAAAAATGCTGTCTTGAAGAAGCAACTTGTAGAATTGAGTCAAACATAAACAGATTTAGCTGGGAAAGAAACAGAAAACATTCATAAAAACCTAACTGAGACACTCCATGTTTTTCTTTGGAAAATATATATTTGTTTCACATGTGACATTTTTTAAAGGCTATGAAAAGGGATCTGGGTTGGTTAGACTCTGTAGTCAAGTCTCTTCTTTTTTTGTTATTTTTGTTTTCTTTTCTTTTCCAGACTGGCCACTATGCCAGTCCCTAGGTATGCGTTTCTTATCCCTTTCTATTCCATCTTCTCTGTTCGTATCACTTTTACTTGCTTCTTGCTGCCATTCCTCATAATTTGCAGTGCTCCTCCCCAGCACTTACTCAGCTGAACAGACTGTAAATTGCTAATCTCCAAATTTATTGCAGGCAAAAGATGGCACCATTGGCTGGCAGCAAGCTCTTACACTCCGGGTTATGCTAAGTATAGCAAACACTGGCTGGTTGTTGTGCCCTTGTGTATCGATCTCAAAACACACTACAGAGAAGACTACAGGTAAAATCTGTAAGCTGTAGGAGATTTGCCATTGGGTCAAAGTACTGTTTCCTCCTCCCTACACAGAGATAATTGTGAAGGACCACAAAGGACTATGTTATACCATCTGTAACAAACACTTCTAAGTGTAACCCCCCAAACCCTTCAGTGTTGCCGCCAGCTAAACCTCATGCACAGTGTCCCATGCTTCTGTGGTTAATTGGGATTTCCTCCAACAAAAGCAAGCCGGGTCAGCAAAGGGCCGTGCTTTGCACTTTATGCTGCAGTGAGCGAGCCTGGGAGCTGGCTGCCCGGGTGGCTTCAACTGACCGCACTGGCTTCTCTTGTGGGGCTTTGCTTTCTGCCAGGCTGCTTCTGGAAAGCTGTTGAGTCTGTTTGACCTATTTGCCTTCTGAGCTGCCTCATCTCTTCCCCGCAAGCGTCACACAGGCAGCCTGAGATCTATCTATTGTGCTTCCAAGGACTGCCCATCTATTTTACTGGTCATTAAAACTTAATGCAAAGATTTCCTTTCAGAAAAAGAAAAAAAAAATGGGGACAGAGCACTCCTTTCTTTTAATAATGCTGTCTGAGTTTACCAGCTATGCCTAGACGCTTGGTTTCACAGCTACAAATCAAGAACTCAAATGCCCATAGCAAACATGCACATTTCCCTAGGACATTGCTCTTTCTTCCTTTTTTTTTTTCCCCTTTTTCTGTTCTGCACAGCAGGAGTGGGTGGCATAATAGTGGATATTGGAAATAAACTCTTGAGCAGTGGAAGGGCCATCATTAGTGCTGACAAAAGCAGCTTTTGAGGCTGAGCCAAGATCAAATAAATGAGAACTGGTAGGAGAAGCTGTCGCGTTTATGAACAGTTTATGAATGTGAGGTTCAAGTTACCACTTTTTTGAATCAATTAACTTTTGTGATACGCTGTATAGATGGGCCCAAGCTGAGGGTTTCCTTTTGATTTAAGCATAGATACTTTTGTCCTGAATTGTTAATTAATCCTCATTGGGTGGAGCAAGAGGCTTCCCCTAATTTACTTCCAAACTGCTTAATTCCAGTCATCGTTGTCGTTTCCCTCCCCTCTTTCAAAGCACTTCCACACCCTGCCTTCCCCACCGACAGCACCTGGCATGTCATCCCACCCCAGGAAGACAGGGACACACTGATTATCCCTAACACTAACTGCTCTTCTCCAAAGGGGAGCTGTCACGACATACCTGCCTCCAGAGCCAAAATGTGCACTGACCATAAGGACCCTCCTTTCACTTTCATCCACGGAAAAATTTAATTAATCTTTCCATATTGGCAGCTGAACATCTCCTGAAGAGAAAAATAAATGTTAATTTCCAGAGGTAATTAACAGTCAGTGAATGAGACTAAAGGGCTTTCATCAAAATTACCAATCAGCTCAAATTTGAAGAGATTCTCTCCTCCTCATTGCTTCTTCATCTCATTCAGCCAGTCCTGCTGAATTAGTGCCTAATAGAGTCTCAGACATATTCATATGCTGTCAAATTCCCATCCTCCCAAGGAACTGTCCCTTTCAAATGGTAATATGGAGGGCGTATGATGTGCTCTCGTTGCTATTTCGGATTTAACAGCTGGCTGCATTGCACCAGCGGTAGCTGTGGAAACTTAAATACGGGATGTGCGTGCCTGTGTGTGTGTATACGTGGATGTGTAAACACCTACTCTTTTGCAAATTATACCCTGTATCTTAAATAGCATTCTCTTAATAGCTCCTTGCAAGCTAATTCACTTTTTAGACCACCACAGTTGTAGAAAGAGAAAGCACAACAGCTTTACAGCAACCAAGAGCAGGTTCTCTCCCCAGGCTCTGTTCTACTCTTAAACCAGCCCCTGCTGAGCACATGACTAAGGCCAGTCCTAGAGTGCTGGTGGCCCTCACCAAGCTGTCCTTAGGGAAGGATCTTTTCAGAGTACTCTCTCCTTAGCAGGCTGCAGGATGGCTTCAGGGAGTTGGCTTTGGATGTTCTCAGCACAGCCCAGTACACACCCAGTAGTGTGTCCATGCATAGAGGTGGCCGGTCTCAGGACGGTAGAGAAAGCAGCAGTCTTCCTGTGTCAATGCAATGTAAATGTTCCCTCCTTCAGCTTTGTTAAACATTTTGAGCCTGAGCCAATGAGCCGTGGTGTTTGGAAGGAGGTTCCCACCGCTTTCAGTTGGATCTGGTCCTCCAATCTGGAAACCTTAGGGGATCCTGCGGGGACAACCAACAGGGACAATTCCTACTAAAGCCTTCCTGCGTGCTGTACCAGGGCACGCCTGCAGACTGCACTGGATGGGCACAGAGCATGACCTCTGTTAACAATACACATTACATGAAAGCTAATAATTCTGGCCAAAGCATATTCAAAATAGGATGCTTGAAGCAAAACTAATGCATTATTCACTGCTTGTTGGGAATACAAGAACACAGAGATAGACATCTGAGCCTTGGGCCTTTTCTGAGATGTACTGTACACTGCCTTAATGTGCTTATGGCAGTACAGTTACAGATCTTTCTGTACTAATATTATTTAAAATCTTGTCCTGTGATTAAAAAAAAACAAAAAAAAAACAAAAAAAAAACAACAACAAAAAAAAAAAACAATAATCCCCCACAAACGTATGCACATTCAACTTTGATTTCTGGCTGTATACATGATAAGAGATGTTTTTAATGCTATATTAATTTCCTTGCTGGAAAATATGCCCTTCCTCTACCTGTAAATTAAATCAAACAAATATTTAGTGAAAGCCACAGGGTGAAAAAGTGCAGAAATTGCCCATTTTCCAGTTGGAAGCTGAAGACAGTTCTGAACGAAACACCAACATGACCATCTCAGACACAAAATGTAGACCCTGCTAAAGTAATGCTTCTCAAACATACAGACTGTAAAAGAAGGACAAAATATATGTTGCTTTGCATGCTCAAGATACATGAACAAAATTATTTGGAAAGCACTTCAGTCGTCATTGTGCAGAAAACCATGTTGGGATTCACCTAATTGTACAGAGACAGTCTGTAATATTGATACCTGACTCCGAACGAATCACCCTCCAATCCCTCTGTGGTCAACAGAAAAATGTAGACACTTGGGGGAGTGATTTATCTCTTCCTAAAGTAGATGTGTAAGAAAGGTCAAATGGATTGCATCCTAAAAGTGCCTATTCCTCTCCGCTGACCATAAAGGTTGAAAAGAGTGACTAGCACAGATGTAAATTATTATGCTGGAGACATGAAGCCTGTGGCTTGATGGGGGTTGTTAAAATGTACCCCAATGGCCCTGCTGGCCACAGTAAAAAGGTCTGCAGGACAAAGACAGAGTACTCCTCCTTCTCTCCCCAATGGCAGATTTCCAGGTTTTCATCAGATGGGAATTTCTGTTCAGAGGTGTCATGCTGTACATCAGCGGAGATGGTGCCATACACCTAGATCCAGTTGACTGAATCCCAGTGGCAATTTTACAATGTATGGCTCGTCAAAATAGTATTGAGACCACGATCTAATCCTAAATGGTCCTGAAGTGACTGCACAAAGGCACACTGACGGACTGCACAACTTTTCCATGGCAAGTTCTCTCTGTAACTTTACAAACATCTTGTGCAGGCTTCACATGGGACCCACCTGGAAAACTGACTGAGCTGTAGAAAGAAACGTAATCATATGCATTACTTCTATCCCAGATTCTCACTTTTCATTTCCTTCTCTGTGTTTTATCTCTTGAAATAGCCACATATTGTGACGTACTAGAGTTACCTGTGATACCCTTGATCATCTCAATAATTGCTTTCAGGATAAACAAGCTACAGTATGATTTCTAATGAACACTCATAATTGGAAAAAGAAATAATTGTGAGAGGAGCGTTACCTGAAGCCACGGTGCTTGATTTCAATATTCCTGAGTTTATTCAGTGTTCAACTCCCAAAACAATACCTAAGAAGCCAGCACTTCGGTTTCAGATGACCTCAGAAAAAGGCAAAGAATCAAAAATCAGCAGGTATTATGGTCACGTTACGAGCAACAATGCTGAGCTTGGTGATTTGTTATAATGTCACTAAAACCCCTTGATATATTTAGCAAGTGGTAATGGTAAAGGTTATAATTCCTCCGAGGGACGATAGGGATGAAATAAACCACAAGGGTCAAGTGGATTATGACCTCATGAAAACTCAAATAATGGAGATGGAGCTTTATAAACTTCCTTATAATAGATAATGCCGTGAACAATTTCAAAGCTGCTTAGCGCTCAATTTAGAGCAGTCACAGGCTTCCTATCGTCTATATATTATTAGAAAAAAAAAACAAAAAAACAGAAAATTACTTCCGCCACTAGAAATCCCATCTGCTCAGAATTCCCATTTTGCATACAACGAGCACCTTGCTGTGCTCTGAAAGCCCACAGCAGCACAGGTGCACCCATCTATCAGCTCTCCCTGCCCAGCACTTACAGTGTGAGTGCTTACATGGAATTTGTGCATCTGATTTAAAGCTTGTAGCGTATCCTGGATTGGCATATTAATAACCACACCTGGCAGCATTTATTTTGCTGCCGCACAGCATTGTCACAGCATCAAAGAAAAGGAAGATGAATGCTGCTGCATGTTTTGCATCCTTCGCAAAAGGAAACGGCAAGAGCCCATCAGCACGGGCAATACATACAGCCCATGCAAATTCTTTCTCCATCATTCTCTCAGCCACATGACCTCACAACGAAGCTCACACAGGTTCCAAGCGCATCAAGTGAGGAGCCCTCCCATGCACCTGAGCAAGTCCTACTGCATGAACGTTGTGACAACAGCTCAGGCAAACATAAAGGCTGGACATGCATGCTGTAGAGTTTTGTGAGCAAACGCCTAACAAAATTCCCCTCTCAAAATCATGGAGAAGTGCTTGAGGCCGCACAATGCCAACCTCCCCAGCATGGAGGTGACACGGCGTTTACCGCTGTGTGACAGCACTGGGGATGGCAAGGCTGCCACAGCATCGGCCTGAGATGTGAGTGGGGCAATCAGCCATCGCTGACAGAGGGATCTGTGATTGATTTTAAATTAAGGTCACTGTCCCCAGGCCACAGCTAGATTTGATTACTTCTGTCACATTTTAGAAGGGTGAGAGAAACTTGTTTGCAACCATCCCTCCAGTGACTCAGTACATGATGATGGTTTTCCAGTAGGGTTTGATGCATCCAAATTCCACAACGCACCATGTGGCTATCGTGCTGCTGGCATGAGCAGGGCTCTTCTGTAAGGCCTGGGTTATCAGTAACAGCTTCGTACCAGTCAGAGCTTCAGCACCAACACCACCACCTTACCTAAGGGTACAAGCCAACAGACTGATGGTTCTGCATCTACACCTACAAGTGACGTCACGCAGTCCATAGTCAAATTCATGGTGGTGTTGGGCAGCGCCAGGTTACCTCAGGCAAAACCTAAGTCTGAGAGGTGTAAGCAGGCAAACGGAAGCTGCTGACGGACACAAGAAGGGATAGCCAAGGTCTTCCCATGCTGATGAGCAAAGAATGTCCAGCTGTAACCGAGCAGCACTGTCGGGAAGATGCAGAGGAGCAGCAGATGTGGAATCCTGTGACGCTACAGAACTTAGCCCCGACTTAACCTAAATTCCTACAGCAATGAGGAAGCCACATATCTGGAGCACTTGAGATGACAGCAGGCGAATGGCCGTAAGTTATACCACGGGGGACACTCCTACCCTCTCTGGGGAGATGGATGAGGCTGATGACCTACTAAGTCTTTTTTTTTTTCTTTTAGTAATTCCTGGGATGTCGCAAGTGCACGCACTTTCTTATTTCTTAAGTCATTATCTGTTTGATCCAGAACCAAGGGTTTTGCAACGCACATTAAACCACAAGAGGAAATCTCGAGCCGTTTGTTAATATCAGCAGCAGTCCAGATGGAATTACCATCATCTCCCGCATTCGGTTGAGGGCACATGATGTAATACCAGGCACGGATTTAGCTTAATGCAGCACACCTTCTGATAAGCTACTGCAAAGGGGAAAAAATGCGTGACATCAAAGAAAGCAATTTAAAGAGGACAGATCCATCTTAAAGCCCGCAATATGATGGGGAAACAGGGATAAAGTGAGGAACGGGGAGGCGGATTGCGGAAGGTAAAAGGGTGGAAAATAAAGGGAGTAGTTAAAAGAACCCAAAAAGCAAGCAGGAAATGCCCTCGCTCCGCGGACGGCGGTACCTGGCACCGCACGAGCGCCCGCTCCCGCACACCTGCCCCCCTTCCCCGGGGCCGCCCCGCGGGCATGCGCG
>JAOWBP010000001.1:98280168-98297304 GCA_028571105.1 Tragopan temminckii | reverse complement strand
AACCTCGAAGCCCACCCAGACCCAACCCCTGCCATAGGCAAGGCTGCCCCCCACCAGCTCAACTGCCCAGGGCCCCAGCCAACCTGGCCTTGAGCACCTCCAGGGATGGGGCACCACAGCTTCTCTGGGCAGCTGTGCCAGTGCCTCACCTCCCTCTCACTCTTATCTCCAGGGCCATGGATTCACGTGTCCAAAGCACCACTATGGCTGTGTGTTGCTGTCCAAAATTATGCACTCCCCAGAGCTGAGCAAGCTCTCTCTTCTGAAGTCAGCTGGGCAAGAGGAAGATGTTCATCCACCCCTTTTTTTGTCTGAGATGGCAGTACCAAATCCCACAAAGGATGAAAAATCTTCCTTTTGTCATGCACACACGATATTTCTGTGGCCTGAACTTTTCTCATTGAAACACATAGTGGTGTGTACATTAAAAGGCAAAAAGAAGCCCAATGCAAAATACTCTCCTGCATAGAACACAGTGCATCCCCGGGGAGCAGATGAGAGAAAGAGCAAACCAGATGTGACAGATGTTAGTCACATCACTGTGTGCACTACTGTCAGGCAGGGAGGAGTTATGCTGAAGGGGCAGTCGGGAGCCCACACAATAGTATGGTATTAATCGTTTCTGATTCCAGGCAAAGATGTAAATGCAAATTTTTAGTATATATGCAACTCGTGATTGTTTTTCCTTTCGTTACTGGTGTCGGGGGAAATTGATTTTACAGATTATTAAGATCCTATTTATTTGCAGAAAGCCTCTTTTTAAGTAGTAATTAGTCATTTTATTGAGCAATCTGTGGCCATTTACATTTTGCTTGTTTACGTTGTGCAACACAGGGCCAGCATTTTGCAGTTCCCTAACTTGCACATTATTCCTTGCGAGGGTGCATTTTGGTTTCTGCTGCTGTGTCAAGCTAATGCCACTGTTGCTATGGCAATGGCGATGTTTTAGTCCGCTTTGTCACCTTTGTCCTGCTATTTTTTTATATGCACATTCCAGCTGCAGAGGCCTGAGAAGCAGGCGGAGGGTTCTCTGGGGGAGCTCAACCCCATCCCTTGTTTATTTATTCATAATATCTTATAAAGCAGAGTGGCAATTTCATAGATGAATAAAGTCAAAAGCCAGCAGAGCTCATCCGATCTTCTGAAGCCAACCTCCCATATAAATGTCACATAGTTACCCCTGCATGGCAGTCCATAAATCGCAGCTGCTACATCCTGAAAGGCATCCCATCTCAGTCGGAAGCCACCAGAAACTACCCATCGTCCTATGCAGATTGATCCAATGTTTCCAAAATTCTTTGTGGTTTAGAAAAAGTCTGCCAGATTTTTCTTTGAAATCAGAAATGTATTTGAAATTACCCCTGGCTAAAGGTCTTCTGGCTCCATCCCTTCGCCCTCAGCTTTTGCAGACAGGAGCCCTCTGCCTCCAGCCTATGCATCCCTCCCTAGCGGCAGCCCCAGCCAACAAGCTGAGGTCTCTCAAGGCCTGCAGTGCTTTTTCATGGTGACTGCATTTCCTGACACATTCCCTTGTCTCTAGGTGCTGTACTCAGGAGACTGTTTTTCCTTCTCTCTTGCATTGAGCTTGTTTGGGTGCAGCTTCCTGTGTGACCCAGCAAGTCTTTCAGCTTTATTTACCCTTCTGCCTTTCTTTGGGTGAGTGACATGTTTTAACCATCGTGGTTTTGTGTTTGCTTCCACATCACTAATGAAAATGGTCAGCAGTGAGTGCACACATGTGAATCTCCAGAAAATGCCAACAGCAGGGGATGTAAAATATATACTTTGCCATTCACTGCTTGAGCCTACCACTGGGAAATCAGGCCAGGCTCTTTGTATGATATCTGTAGAAAAACAGGGAGAAATGCTCACGGTTTGCAGGGTGACTCATCTTCCCCAGCCAGTAGTGAAGGGAGCACACCAGAACACAGATCTTGCTGAAGGCCTACAGCACCTCTGCCGCATGCCTGCCAAAAACCTCCTGAACTGACGCACTGGAAAGCAAACAAAAAAAAGTAAGTACAGCAGCAATCACTATCAGTAGCACTGCCCCTGAGCTGGGGCTACAGGTCATGAAGCTACAACTTGCTTTAAGACATGTTTTCACTAGGAATTGCAAACGTTTCCTGCTGAGCTGTGGGGACTCCTGACAAGGAGGCTTTCCCATTGCTGCTGTGAGCACAGCCTGGTGCTCCCGGCTGGCTATGGGGCCTGGTCACTGTGTCTGTAGGCCTGTGGCCTGCAGCTGGGTGTGTGGGCGCATTTAGTAGACTTCCTGCTCCTTGTCACAGCATTATAGAGCCACAAGGGCTGGAAGGGACCTCTGAAGATCACTCAACCCAAGCACCTGCTAAAGCGTATTCCTACGGCAGGTCACACAGGAAAGTGTCCAGATGGGTCTTTGAGTATCTCCAAAGAAGGAGACTCCACCACCTCTCTGGGCAGCCTGTTCCAGGGCTCTGTGACCCTCTTGCAAACAGCAGAAAGGAAGACACATTTTGGCAGGCTGTAAGGACACAGGGCCTCCCACCTGCACCCATGGGCCTGTGGTACCAAACTGAATTTCAGAGACATTCCGGAAACATTTGTTTTAGGGAAAATGAACAAAATGGCAATTAGTCTCAAGGTGTCTGGGGACCATCCTCTCCCTTGTGTGCATGTGGTGCAATGAAAAACTGTTTTTGAAAGCAAAAAAGCAGGTATTCCTATCCCTCGCTATCTGCAGGCAGCGCGGCTTTGGAGCCCTTTGATGTTGGCTATGCACACAGTGGCGGCCCTGCTGGCGCTAGGTTTTATAGCACCAATACAATATTAACTGCAGTAATTTAAGGTAGCCTGTAAAGAAATCTTGTGCAACTGTGTAAGTCTAGAGATATGGTTACAGCCGCCGTCTGACACCTTGTCCTAATGGGATCAAGGCCACGGTCCACAGTTCTCCCTGCCTCTTTCTAAAATGTGGTCGGCAATTTGTAAGCAGTATTTGTTCTTCAAGGAGATATAAAATCACCTTTGAAGATAGGGAAGAAGACAAATCATTTTGGAGTTCTGTGCATTCTGCATTTTTAAAGCCTTCCAAAAATCCCAAGAATTGAAGGAAAGCTATGGTTCCAGCAGCAGTGGCCCCTGCTTTTTCAAGAAAATAAAAACCAGAGAGTGATGAAAAATAAAAACCGCCTCTCTAAACCATTACTGATATCACTGCACAAATGCCAAATACATCAACTATGTTTTGCCTTCACTGTCATTTCTGGATAAATGCCAGCATCATGAATATCTGAGCCATTAACACAGCCACAGTTTTGCTAGGCACAGGCATGCCTCCCCTCCATTTGAAAGCGAATAGCAAAATACAAAAAATATCTCCTAAGACCCATCAGGAAAGCTTTCTTCCACTCTGGCTACAGCTGCTGCAGGAGCATTAGAGGAGGACAGACTACTCGGGGCATAGTGCTGGTGGGTGCTGCTAGTATCCCCTTTAGGCCACAACCCAATGTCCTGCTCTTCAGGCTGCCTTTGTGCTGATTTTTTGTCTCCAGGAAGGAGAAAGTCACATGTTTGTTTTTTATTTCAGCTATTCCTCCTATACAAATCAAACGGAAAAGGTCAACAGTATTATTTCACCCCAGCCGCTTCCTTAATGGCGAAGTCATCCTCGCCACAGCTCTTGGCCTGAAGCAGTTGGCTACGTGTAGAGCAGCAGCTATGAGGCTCTCCTGGAGGTTAGATGCGACACTGTCTCCCTCCCTCTGCTTTTGGTCAGCGGTATTTTATTTTATTCTTTTTCCAGGAGGGTGGGAACTATTTTGCTCTGTTCTCTTCTGCTCCAAAGATCGGCTGCAACTTGACCTTCTGAATGTTCATCCTCAATGCTCTCAGAAAGGTTCTGAGTGGTAAATGAGGTTCCAAATGCAGGAAGAGATTACTGTATTTTTCTTTTCCTTTTTAAAACCTTGAATAGATGAAAATAGATGGTAATCAACAAACCTGTGGCTAGAGGAAAAATCCCTTTAACTCACATTTTACTTCAATTACATGCAGGACAAAGAAACACATTGCACCATGTGCATGAATAGATGCTTTATTATTCAAAACAAGCTTCAAAGAGCATTACGTCCCCTATAGAAAATATGCAATCAGTGTTTAATTCAATGGTAGGATGCAAATTTAAATTCCCATAAGGGGAAGACTGTTAATGCCATTTAAATTGGTTGTAAATTACCGATAATACGCTTGAGACCCGAATACAGATTAGCATAGTGTTGCCTTATGAATCCAGCCCTACTTTGAACTTATTGTATATGGACAGTAAGACAATGAAGGCTTGCTTACACCTGTATTTTATCATTTGTCTCAACTTGTATGCAGAAAAATATCTTGCTTTTAAAATACAGATGTTAGCTCCAGTTTGATGGGGATTGGTTGTGTGGAGATGATCTTTGGTTGCAACCATATCTGTTCCGCTCTTTGCCTGCTCCAGTGTTAACGTGTTTCCACAGCTTTCAAATCACACAGAAATTAGCCTGAAGGAATCACCATTTTTCCATTTTATTGACAGCTGAGGGAAACCCCTGGCTGCTTGGATTAACTCACCAACTGGCATGTGCTTTGGACACACGTCTCTTGAAGAACCCAGGGCTGCCACTGCCTTTGCTGTGTTTGGCACCCTAGATGTTTAGCTAAGGCAACCCTCTCGTTGTGGCCACAGCTGCAGAATGAGGAGTCCAGGCTCCCAGCAAGACATTTTTTTCAGAGAAAACAGAGCTCTGTAGCTTCATCCTTTGTGCGTCAGAATAGTTAATGGAAATAACTAATGCACTTTAAGGCTAGGCTGTTTAAAATGAGCTGTGAGCATCCCATAGCAGAACGTCTGTTTGCTGTTACTTTCTGTGGTGTTTTTCTTACCCATTCTTCTATTGTATTTGTATGAAACAATAACTTGTAGAACCAAGATTTTTTGTTTTATAAAAAGAAACTAACCAGTTACTGCAGAACAGTTCAGTAAACCACCGATGGTTTGAATGAGCCTTCCTGGTATGGCTCCCATTAATGCTATGCTAGCATCATTTTCCTGGGCTGCATCATGAGAAATTTTGAAGCATGTTTCTGCACACTCTGCAGGTCCAGAAAACATTTTATACATCCCCAGATTACTAAACATTACTTCAGTGTGTTACAAATGGAGAAACAATAGTCTGTGTGGCAAACGTATCAGTCTCGGTGGTGAATTTCTTTCAAGGCAATACAGATTACCTAATGAGTGTCAAGGAAATGTGGCCAATAATTTCAAACCCCATTTTATAGAACAACTTTTTACTATGAATATACATGTGGATAAAGCATGTGAGGGGCTGGAAGGTCAGGACTTTTTTTTTCCTGAGCCTTTCAACTCCACTGGAAAATGTTTATGGCCGCTGACACCAGGCCACCCACTACAGGTTGCACCCAGGCAGTGTGGATTTTGGTTCCCAGTCCTGACCGCTGTGTTGCCAGGAGCACACCTCACCTCCATTCTAGATGTGCCCAGACTTGACTTCCAAGCACCAAACCATGTTGCGTTCTTCTGTTGTCTTGAGGAGCTAACTAGCTCACATTCTCGCAGCCTGTGCTGGGAAAGAGCATGGATCATTACCGCATCTTTCTGAGTCCTCCTGACCTTTGCTGAGCTCTGGATGCCAGAGCTGGATGCAGTCTTTATGGTAATGCCCTCACTCAAAGATAATTTCACTGTATGCAGGGATGATACCATTTATTTCTACTTGCTTAAATGCTCTTGAAACTTTTTCATTCCTCTGGCTGAATCATTACACTGGAAGCATCATATTCAGTAATGTGTCTCACATGATTTCCAGGCTCATTTTAGCATCACTGATTTCCAGAACATAGCCCCTCAATCTCACACTCCTGATCCATCTATTTCTAAATTCATAATTACGCCTATGCTATATAAAAATGCTTGTGGTTTATGTCAGCCCTCCTCACCAGAGATGCAGGATTTTCTCTCCAGGGTATAAAAGCTATATGAAATAGCACAAATAGACTCCCACAGCACTCCACTGCAACCACTTTATATGGGCTCGCCCTTCCCTACTTCCAGTATTTTTCAATCAATTAGTTAAATAGTTTATCACTATCTGAATGGGAGCTGCTTTAGTTTTGTTTATTGATCTTTTTCCCCACCAAACACGAAGATTTAGGTACTTTATGACAATAATCTTCTGAATCCTATCAACTTGTCACCCCATGAAAAATATGCTGTCATCAAGCATATTTGACAAAACATGTTTTCCATAAAGTGTTGTTGATTGGCATTACTTTATGCTCTCGTCTTTTATGTTTTTACCGATTGTGTCCCCTATCAGCCTTTCCCATGACTATGCCTGGGATCAATGCCAAGATAACTGGTTTAGAGTCTTCTGCATCATTCCATTTGCTTTCTAAAACATTGGCCAACATTTTCTTCGAGGCCCCTCCTGGTCTTCTTCTCAATTGTTTTTTGTTCCCCTCTCTTGCTCCCATCTTTTCAGGATTTTCCCAGAACTTAGAAGACTTTGTTCAGAGGACTCCTCTGCTGGTTCTTATGTTTCTCTTGAGTACAAGGTACTTAGGCCTACAGATTTAAAATAATTACAGTTTACATATAACCTCAGGCTAGGATTTCAGATCCATATGTAGACAAAAATCATTATCTTCCTGCTGAAGTTCAGACATGGATCTAGGTTTCATCTGGGGTTTTGCAACATTTTTTGGTGTGATTGAGCACAAAACATTTACATTTATTGGGCCAGCCCAGACTTTACTTCATTCTTTTCCCATCCACCAGCTCAACATGGGCATAAGCACATTAACAAACCAGTATGACATTTATCACTGCTCTATCAGCACTGCCATCTGAAACCTGATTGTGCTATGACTGAAGTAATTTTGTTTTGAAATGGGCATCATTAGCATTATAAATGGGTGTTGGTTTTAGAACACAGGTTTTGAAATGTACTGCTTTATCTCAATAACAAATTTCCTAGGCACCTCTGAAGTATAAGTTAAACTAAAATGCTTTCATTAATAAGGAATGACTGTGTGAGTTTTCATTTCAGTCCCCTCACGATGGTCAATGTCACTGCACAGTCAGATAGCAGTCACATCCAGCATATACCTGACCTTTACACACAGGGAGCATGATTTCCATTGCAGGAGATATCCAGCACTTTACATCCTTGTGGTTCCAGGAGCAACTTCCTCAAAATTTTGCAACTTGAATACCATAATTACTTAACTGTCTTATTTCATTATAGCCACATGGAAGAGAGGCTGGTAGACAGAACTGCAATAGAACAGAGCCACGTGAGCCAGAGAAGGGTTAAATCACAGCTGAAAACCTCCTTGGATGCACCGCGTGGTAACCTGCTTCACTGTGCACAAGGCTGTCTAGTGTTTATGGCTTTGAACAGAAAGCCAAGTTTGCTCTTCGAGTTTCTGTATGAAATAGTGTGATAACATATCAGGCAGCTAATGTCAAGAGACTTTGGGCTATATTCATAAATGCTTCAGTGAATCGGTAAAGACACAATAAATTATTGCTTCAGAAGTTTCTTCATTCACCTGCTCCAGGCAAATGGGAAAAGGACAATCAATATTTCTTTTTGAAATGCCAGAAATCTGAAGCATATGAAATTTCTTGACAGTCCTTACATTTGCACTGGGATTTTATGAGGTTGCATCAGTTGACCTTCCCCCTTTCAGACTGTATGCAAGTTGAAAAAAAAGGAATTGTAATAAATATAGCCACAGATGGATTTAAGCACACTACCACAAACCAAAGCATATTCAGTAATCCAGAAAATGGGCCATGTTGTAAAGGCAGTTCCTTCTGAATTTCCAGTAAATAAATTGATAACATTTCCCTTTGAAATGGAAATGAAGTGCAGTTCCATGGGACAAAGTTTTGCTCAGTAAAAATCTCTGACTCTGAGCCAGCATTTCAACAAGGCTTTGTACATGAGAGAACAGGAAGCTCTTGTTTGTTTGTTTGTTTTCTAATGAGAGCAGGGATTGAATGAAGAAGGAGGCAAGGAAGTGGTGGTGGTACTGCCCTAGCTACAAGGCCAGTCATCCTTCGTTTGCAGCACAGCAGCCAGATGCAGCTCAGAGTGGGCAATATGGCCAAGCCCCATACAAAACATGGAATTCAATGGCTTTTAGCTCTTGAAGCCATCAACCTTCTTCCTTTCTGCCTTCGGTCTGCCTTTCTCCTGCTATTCCTATTTCCCCCTCAGCTGCTTTCACACATCCCTCCGCAAGTGGAAAAAAAATCCAGGTTTCCCAAAGCACCTCTTTCATTTTTCTTTGAATTTCTCTATAAAACAGTCCACAGCTATGATAACTACAGATCTCTCCCATCTTGAGATTGTTAGATACACATTGCAACTTCTGCTCTTCTGCAAACATTCTCCCTCTTATTGTTCCCCCATTTCCCAGCCCCGCTCTGTGCCCATTTTGCCCACCCCTCATGCCCTGCTGACTCGTGGACTTTGTAGAAGGTGCTCTCTGTTTCACAGCTCACCTCAGCAAGCAAGAAGTTGAAAAGAGATAGTTTTTGCTAAGTTCAGTCCCTCTTACACTGCTCACAAACACTGCTTTGTCCTTTAAGCATTATTTGCACAATGCTGGGTGCTTCATGAAGAAGCTTAAATTTGTGCAATAAACCAAGCCCAGTTTGTTTCTTGGGCATTTCAAATGTTCTGATGTAGGCATGACTCCTGCAGCCTACCCCTATTTTAAGGAAAATCTATGGGTCAGAACACCTTTAGGTGTCTCTGACAGAAGTACTGTGCATCAGTAAATAAACCCTGATTTATGAAATGGGCTGGTCTATACAAAGCACAGGGAAGTCATTTTCCACTTTTTCTCATCCCTGTCTGTAAATACTCAACACACCCCAAGTAAGTGGAGGGGAGACCGCTGTGATAAATTGCAGAGGAATGTGTTAAATTAATCTGTATTGCACCCCCAGTAGTTTTCTCTGCCCTCTGATTTCTACACCATCTTCTCTGGATTTGCTTTAACATTCCTCTGAGCAGTCACTGTTTAAAACCAGAAAACTAAGCCAGAAAGCCCACCATCACCAATGAAATCCCCAGCCACCTACACAAGGGCTTTTTCCTTCTTACAGACACAGGAATTTCCACAGATCATGACCTGGTTGGAGGATAAGAAGAGCAAGACGTAGTCCTGGGCCAGTAAGAAGTGTTTTTTGTTTGTAGCATCACTGTATCCCTAAGGCTTTCATCCCACAGCCACACACAGGCACACAGAAGGGCACAGAGCCCTCCCCACTCGATGTGGCAGCCTGTCACCACAAATACGGCATGGGGAGGGCACACAGAGTCAGACCAGGCATGGTTAGAGGGTCACGTCCTCGGACGAGAGAGCTTTCCTGTCTCCTACTGACACTCATTTTCAATCTGGAAGAGCTCCCAGAAAGCACTGTAAGCATGAGAGACCTTTGTTTTTGAAAACACAGTTTTGGCTTGTTTAGAAGGGGCTTTATGGTTTTCTGTGGGCATGGATAACTGGATTCATGGCAAGTCCTTTAGTATTATCAGCAAAAGGACACAAGAAGCCATCATAATGTTTTTAATACTCTCCTAATTCACATTTGCTCATTTTTCCCTATGATCTATGCAGCATCACCATTATCTGAAGCATACACATTTTATTTACATTTATGTAGCATAATGCATTTAATTCACTTAGACTAAGTCAAATTTAGAGTTAATTCCTTTTATCTCATGCATTAAGGTCCATTGCTCCCAGGATCAGAAAGGCCATGATGTACCATTTAGTGATGACCATGAAGAATTAGGTAGTAGCAAGTTTGTAGCATATATATAAATATCATAGTATTTAAGTATCCACCATTATTAGCTCAAAGAACCTGCAGTGAGCTGTAATGTGAATCATGTGCTCTCAAACTTGCTTCAGATGACATCATCCATTACTAGTGACCACTCACACATCAGCTGTTGTCAATTATTTCTATCCACATAACACATAAGCCTAGTCCAAAAGAATTTCTGATTGTCACATCCAAAGTATGCTTTGTAATGTCACAGATAGGACTATTAGCTGCTTCGAGACCTGCATGCAGTGGACTCAGATGTTGGTGACAATGTGATGATGGCCATAACCTGGAGCCATGGAGGCTGGGCAGATGCAGAAGTGTGGCTGGCCTCTGGTGAGTTGTCCTCTCTGGTACAAACCAAGGAGGACTGGATCCATGTGATTGCCTTAATGCTGGGGACTTTAGCGTCCTTGAAAATGGGTGAGATCTACTTCCAACTATCTTTAATAAAAGAAAATGACAATAAACCATTCTCCAGGCAAGAGCTGTAAATACCACTGTGTATATTGGCTTTTAAAATTGAGACATTAGCCAGAATATCTCAGACTGTGTAATTTAGGGTCTTTCATCATTTCAATTTCCAGTTATGGTAGAAAAAAAGTGATGTCTGGAAGATAAGTATTGCATAAGGAAGAAAATCCCAGGCTTAAAATATATTTAATAATTGAATGGTCTAATAAAAAAGCTAGTCTTAATATTTTTTCCAAAAGTGGACTTAAAATCCCAGTACCTCCTTTTATGAAATTCAGAGCTTTCTCTTCTTCAACATCAGGGAAACCAAAATTATCACAGTCTAATAATTCCAGTACATTTTCCATGACACAGTGGTGGACAGCAATAAGTTAAGTAGGCAGCTATTAAATATAAACTACAACAATGCCTAATTCCCAGTTGAATTGAGGATGCAGACACTGCAAGTTTCTGAGCTTCAGTTGTAACAACAATTTTGATTGGTCTTCAACACCTTGCACTGAAGCAGATGTTCGTACTTTACCTCCATGTGTAATGTAGCTATTGAGCAAAATGGAATGGCAGAGCAGCTGCACTTGCTGTGTGATGTATGTGATTCAGTGACCTTATAGAATCAGAGAGAAAATCAGACTTCACAAATGTTCATAGTTTGCTTGTTGTTTGTGGAAGGTTCAGACAAGTAGGTGAAGAAGACTGGGAGGTTATGAAAGAAACTTGTCATCCCTGACATTCAATCTGCGTATAATGAGTAACTATCAACATGGAAACCTGCTTTTCATAAGGCATGTAGGAAAACAGGCAGAACAGCAGTTTTGCACTCGTCTTTCACCTAAATAAAACACATACCCTAGCAGAAAAGTGCATGGCAAATGTGTCATTTCTGAGAGACAGGAAGATTTGTCACAGGGGCTGCTGACCTCAGCGAGTCCTCTCTGTCCTCAGGATGTCCTCAAGCCATCCGTGAGGCTCAGTGGGCTGAAGTAAGGCCAGCCAGCAGGACTCTGGGCATCCTGTGCTGGTACGACCAGCAAAGGAGGCTGTTGAAGCACTGAAAACTCTTCACCTTATGAAATACACTTCACGACATGCAAGTGAGTAAATCTTCATCCTGTGAGCAATTTGTCCCTCAGCTCTGCCACACAAATCACAGCAAAGTGGCAGGAGCATGGTGTTTATTTGGCTGCAGAGCATGAAGGAGACTCAGACCTCCAGGCCTCCCAGCATGGCAGGCCAGGCCCCTTTCCTTCCACCACTCACTGCTTAGGTGCCAAGGCTGAAGGCAGCAACTGCCTTTGCTCCCAAAGCCAGTCTCTATACTTTCAACAGGACCAGAGCAGTCCTGACCAACCTTCTGCTGGCACCTGCCCTCCCTCTGTGCTTGGTCTTAGCCTGCTTGGCCACATCTGTACCATAGGGGATCTACCGGTATCTAAAGAGAGGCTATAAGACAGATAGTGGGACACTGGAGACAGCTGACCAAAACCCCATCCTATTCCCAGTTAAGCTGAAATGCATGCTGTAGTTTTTAGCAGGGTTCATTTTCTTCCAGGTCTTCCAAAATAACATTAACTGACAGATGACAGAGCACCTCTCCCTGTGTACTCACGTGTGGAGGCAGGGCTCCTTGCTCACAGAGCCATTTCAGGGTACGTGTGTGAGAATGCCAGTGGTTTGGTCAGCCACCCTCAACAAATGTGCAAAAATCCTGATTGAAGCTTCATTATGGCAAAGTAATTATTTCTGAGCCATGATGGCAGGCGGTCCCAATTAGCTCTAAATAGGATATAAGTAGTGGGAGCAGAAAACCTTCTGCTGGGAGGATCTAAGCTAGACAAGGCTGAGGATACTCTAGACAACAGCAAAGTAAATAGGAGGCTTTCAGGCAGGGACTAGGTAGTGTTATTGCTCCCCAGTTTCCAGGAACTGCCAATCCTGGGAAGAAGGCAGGCAAAGGCTGGATTTTCTGTGCCATACCACGACAAGGGCTGTGCCATAGCTACTGCCTCCTCTTTATGGAGTAATTCTCACAGAGGCAGCTCTATCTCTGTTACCAGCATCCCTGCCCTGGTGGCTGCACCCACAGGGGTTGGAGTTGCACAGGGGAATCTGAGCAGGCCACCAGCCACCAACTTCTCTTCACAGGGCTGAAGGAGATCCTGCTCCATCACTGCTTTGTTTACTTGGTTGATGTTTTGCATCTTGGGGCTTCCTCCTCGCTGACAGGCAGGGCTGCTGGGCAGCTGCATCTGCAGGGGCTAAATGTAAAGATATGCAGGGGGATTTCAGATTCATTACTAATGTTTTACAGTGTTATCTCAAAAAAATATTTACAGCTTTCCTTAAACATTACAACTAACTTTCTGATTTTAATATACATTTGTCCCTTGGGTTTTTCACCCATTAAGATAGATTAAGTGACTATTCTAATGTACAATAGCAGATTTTGCCCTGTGGTTTAGCGGCTGGCTGTGGTTGACTGATACCCAGCCCTCTGAATCCCCGCTGAGCATCTAAGCTCTATGAGCTGCAGTGAATGCATTTAATCTACATAAAAAGAACACAAATTGCATGTTAGCCTTTTTGAGCCTCGTAATCAGTTTTACAGTTTGCTCGGTACGTTTCTCTGCAGTCCTGGTGGCTCCAAGGAGGTTCCAAGGATTCTTCTTCTTTTTTCTCCTGCCTCACGTGAAAGAAAAGTGTTTGCATTTTGATTGTGCCTATTCCATGACCCCCGTAATTTAACCGTTGTTCATACTTAGTGCCGATTGGAGTCCTGCGGGGTGGCTGATAACAATAATTTGTAATAAAGCATATGCAAGCTCGATTATTTTTTTTTATTCTTGTTTTCCCTAATAATGCAAAATTAAATTTGTTAATTAAAACAGATGAAATCAAATAGGATTCTGGGGCTGCAAAAACACTTGGATTATCCTGGCCTTGCATTTAGGATGATTATATTGTTTGACACGTATACAGTGCTTCCAAGAAGTGTAGAGGTTAATCTTCACCCTCCCATCCCTTGGAAGTGTGCTGTTATTCCTCAATTTGCAGCTGAGGATGCCTAAGCAAAGAGGTTAATGCCAGAATTATCCAATTCCCACACAAGCACAAGCAGCCTTCTGCAGGCTCACACAGGAGTGGGATTTTGGAAAGTCAGGAGATGCTGATGGAAGGCTGTGGGTGCCTGCGTCTCTTTGTGGCAGAAGATCTGGGGAGAAGGATTTGGGGCAATGGGCACACCCTGTCATGGTGCAAATTCAGTTGCACATCTGCCAGTTGCTGCCCTGCACAGCATGCAGATGAGAGGCTTGTCCCAAAATTACTGTAATCCCTGATGCTTATGTGCTCTTTAGGACTCAAAAGAAACAAAGCCAAACTAAAGAGTAAGGCAAAATCTACCCTTTAGACCAAAGAGTTCCCTGACAGAATGTGGCTTCAGCTACATATTTTGTGGAGAAGCGTTAGTATCGGTGTTGGCAGATGAGGAACTATTTTAACCCTCTATCTCAACTCAATTCCAGCTCTGGTCTGTTGGATGCTTTTGTAATAGCGCTCTCATACACAAATGTACTTTGGTGCGCAAGTGAAAACATAAAGGAAATTAAACACACCGAAATATGATGCCTTGGCAGCTTTAACATTTATTTTGGAGAAGAGTTTCATTTTCTGGGGCATTGCAGCACGCCAGGCTCCATGCTTTCACTTAGTGCCACTCCCCACGGTGCCACAGAGCCTTGACCTGCACAGCCCCAGTTCCTGACCAGATCTGGTGGGGATAACCTCTGAGATTACACTAGCTGCACAAGCTGCAGTTTATATTGCAATCTCTGCCTTCTTCCAACTCGCTACCAGATCAGCGGCGGTGGCTGGGCCTGACTCCCCGCCATGTTGCCCTGCATGTGGGAGGGGGGTTGGAGATTCATGATCCTTGAGGTCCCTTCCAACCCTGGCCATTCTGTGATTCTGTGATATTGGCTGCAACCAGTTTTCTGGCATGGTTCACACACTGTGAACGTCCTCTTCTGCACCACGCCAGCAGAGATGCAGATCAGCTGCTGCTGTGGCCAGCAGGAAGGAGAGAGCAGCAAGGAGGCTGCAGGCTGGGAGAGCTTGCATGTGGTGAGCAGCCAGCTCAGGCAATGAAACTTACTATCATATCATAGAACTGTTTGAGCTGGAAGGGACTCTAAAGGCCATCTAGTCCAACTCCCCTGCAACAAAAAGGGATATGCACAGCTAGATCAGGGTGCTCAGAGCCCCATCCAGCCTTGAGTGTTTCCAAATACAAGATCTACCACTTCTTTGGGCAATTGTGCCAATGTCTCACCACCCTTAGCATAAAAAAAAAAAAAAACCTTTTTCCTTGTATCCAGTCTAAATTTCTCCTCATTTCCCCTTTGTTCTATAACAACAGACCCTATTAAAGAGTCTGTCCCCTTCTTTCTTACAGCCCCCCTTCAGATACTGCAAGGCCACTATCAGGTCTCCCCAGAGCCTTTTCTTCTCCAGGCTGAACAGCCCCAGCTTTCTCAGCATGTCCTCAAAGAGGTGGTGTTCCATCCCTTGGGTTATTTTTATGACCTGCCTCTGGACACACTCCAACAGTTCCATGCCTCTCCTGTACTGAGGACTCTGCACCTGGACTCAGTACTCCAGGTGAGATCTCACCAGCGCAGAGTAGAGGAGAAGAATCACCTCCCTCACCCTGCTGGCCACGCTTCTTTTTATGAAGCCCAGGATACAGTTGGCATTCTGGGCTGTGAGGGCACATTGCTGGCTCTTGTCCATCTTTCCCTCCACCAGTACCCCCAGGTCTTTTTTGGCAGAGCTGTGCTTCACCTTTACATCCTCTGACTTGTACTGACAGTGGGAGATGTCACAACCCAGGTGCAAGACCCTGTAGCTGATTTCGTTGAACTTCATGAGGTTCACCTTGGCCCGCTGCTTGAGCCTGTCCAGGTCTCTCTGGGTGGTATCTCATCCCTGTGGTGTGTGAACAGAACCCTGTACCTTGGTGTCTTCTACAAAAGTGCTGAGGTTGCATTAGATACCACTGTCAGTGTCATTTATGAAGATATTAAACAAGTTAAGTTACTTACAGAGAGAGTGCTGGAACAGGCTGCCCAGAGAGGTTGTGGATGCCCCGTCCCTGGAGGTGTTCAAGGCCAAATTGGATGGGGCCCTGGGCAGCCTGGTCTAGTATTAAATGGGGAGGTTGGTGGCTCTGCATATGGCAGGAGGGTTGGAGCTTCATGATCCTTGAGGTCCCTTCCAACCCTGGCCAAGAAAAAAATTAGTCCCAGTTTTGATCCCTGAGGGACACCACTCATCACTTTCTCAGTGTAAAAGCCCTGGCAAGTGGAATTTTGCCACCTCAGCTGGAGATGCAAGATGGTGACACACAATACTGCCTTCTCAAAGGGTCCAGGCTGACAGTTCCCTTTGCACCACTTCCTATCCATCAGGGCTGAGATGTGGGACATTCTCACTGAAGGGGATGGCAATTACCAGCCTGCAGTGTGAGTTCATGAAGAGCTCCATGAGGGGCTGGATGTTGAGGACTGCTGGTAGCAAACAGAACCAGAGGGGCTGGGCACATCTCAGGCATCCCAGGAAGTGGCTTATAGCCTCCGCTGGCCATAAAAGAGAAGACTGCAAGTATCTACAAAATCTCCCCAAAACGACTTGCCTCCAGTAGACAGTAAATTCTGCCAGCTCCAAAGAGTGAATGTTGCAGAAAGCCATGAGGATGCTGAGAACAGATTACCTCCTTTTTCCTCAGAGAAACTCTTCAGGACATCTGGCAGACAGCTATAAAATTTTCCTATTTTATGTTTTAATTACATTTTGAGATGGTTAGGCTAAGCATCCGTGCTTTAAAAAGAGCAAACTCTGTGCTCTGAGTACATGGAAAATGAGAAGATCTACCAAGAAGTGTAGCTGTGTTTTGGTTAGTTGTCACTTGTAACTCAGTATGTTATAAATAATGGAAGAGGGAACACTGAAACACGAGCTCCAACAATTTTCACCAAGAGTCCAACAAAGGAAAAGACTATCAGTGTTGACAAGAATTGTTTGGTGGAGAATGATATTGCATATTGCCGAGCCTGTGAACATCAGCTTTACATAAACTCCTTCCATATGAGACGTTAATCAGGAAGGAGAGCTGAAGAATCTGAAAACAATCATCATTTCTCTTTTCAAACCCCCCAATGCTTAGTATGGGGATTTTGTGGCACTCCGTGTGGAAACACAGGGAGAGTCCAGGGCAGGCAGACATGGACTCATCAGAAGTGGAGGAAACTTCTGAGAAAAGAGAGGTCATAAACAGGCCCTGAGCTGAGAAATGTGCACCACTGGCACTGAACCAGCTGAAAGGGTTTGCTTTGGGGGGGGGCGAGGGGGTAAAGAGGGGGTAGAGAAATGAGTGCCTGAGCTGAGGCAAGCCTGATCAGAATGTTCCAGAGATAGGTTAGTTCAGTGATAGAGATTAATAAGAGGACTAAAAAGCGCCAGTGCATTAAACCTTGAAGTTTTAAGAGCACAAATGCAAAAGAGGAAGATCTGTAGACATACACACGTAGCTGAGATTAATGGGGATAGTTATAGTTCCTACAGATTAACCTTTGTGATAACTGAAAATATTCACAAAGCTAATGTAGTAGAGAATCCAGAGAAGCCCCAGAGAAGCTGTGGTGCCCCATCCCTGGAGGCGCTCAAGGCCAGGTTGGATGGGGCCCTGGGCAACCTGAGCTGGTGGGGGGCAG
>JAOWBP010000001.1:98241253-98278046 GCA_028571105.1 Tragopan temminckii | reverse complement strand
TCACTTGAAATGTTATCACTCTCTTCTTTTTTCTTCTTTTTGGATTTAAAACTGGTTTGTGACCTACTGGTTTCCTGTGAACATGTTTATTGGCTGAAGGTTTTACCCAATATTTTGATGGAATATCAAAACTGTGAGTTCTTCTACCTGATGAATCTTTGCGTTGCACAGATTTAATGGGTCATATGGTAAGATGCATTTTTTTCTGATTGGATGGATAAAACATCTTATATAAGAAAAAAAACAAGCAGTGAAAGAGGTGCTTCTGGCACAAACACTTGGAGGACTACTCATTCATTCTTAAAATTCATGCCATTTTCCCACACAAGAGTTGTCACTTACTTGGCAGCAATCCAAGTCCTCGTAAATAACATAAAACATAATCTAGGAATAAAAGCAACTGAACGCAGGTCCTTTAGCTGCAAAACCTCTACAGATCAGATTCTGAAAATATATGTATATGTTTTCAGCTATTTCTGTTAACAGCGTTTGCTGTAAAACAAAACCTACTTACACAGATGGCTGCATGTTAGTCTTTCTGGGATTTTTTTTTACCCCTTAATTCCTGCGTTTTCTTCTCATTTGTGGATTTGAGTCAGACTGTCCATGTTATTTTCATAGAGCCATTTGTGTTCTAATTAAGGAATAAGGAGCAGAGCCCGTCCTGGGGATTAGGAGTGACTTGGAGTGTTGACGCAAAGCTGAGAGCCATTAGCAACACCTGGCCTTTAATTCCCCAGGAGATGCTAATGCCAAACTCATCATGGCTGTTTCTAACAGTCCATGCTAGCTGTGGGTTTTGTTTTGTTTTGTTTTCCAGTGGGGAAAAAAATATTTTTTTTTACTTTTGAAAAGTACCAAAGGGCAGGTAAGATTTCTGTGGCTCACCATCCAGGAGACAATAAGAATAAAGAGAACGTGGATGGCTACAACAGCATCTATAGAAATATAGTATTTTTTATTTACCAGCCCACTCGTGTGTCTACATAGCAAGTAGCAAGGTGTGATGTATTTTCAGATATACCAACTTCCAGAAAAACAGATTTCATTAGATGAACCAAATTCCAAAAGAATTACAAAATGAACAAAACTTGCTATGTATCTTTTTTTTTTTAATAAATCCCATTAGTGTTTATTGTTAACCATACAGAATAATGACACAATAATGTTATCTCATTAACATATTTGTGCTTTAGTTGATTGAGAGGGAATGGGATCTATACCCATCTAAGCAGTTTTGCATTCTGCTGGAAATACATTAGCTGCTCCTGTCCTTCCCCATGTTACTACAGTATCTTTGTCCAACACAGGCTAGCATCACTTCTGGGAGAACAGCTTCACTAAGTTCTTACACAACATTAATGGACATTCATGCATAGTATAGCTATATGTATGTTTCAATGACTCAGATAAATGTGCATAATTTCCTTTATGTGTAGTGGGCATGAGTGTTTAATTATAACGAGTTGTGACTTTTGTAGTTTATCTCAGCCCCCCAGGGAGCCCTTGAAAATGAAATTTCCTATTCTCTGGTATGCAAGCAGTACAATTTTACCATAACCCTATACTAGGATATCATAATCCATGCTGCTTCTCTGCTTTTCTTCCTCTTAATGCAAACAGAGGAGCACGGACATTGAAGCTGGAGTTTGTGAGACAGTGAGTTTGTACAGAAAGCAGAAGGTTGCAAATTAAAAGAAAGATTTAATGAGAAATGGGCTGCATGACAGCAATCAGGACTTTTTTTTATAAGTCACTTAAATTACTGGCCACATATTAATTCAGAGGTTAATTCCACTGGTTAAACTAATCACTATTAATCAATGAAGCTGTTAATCACATTGCTGAGAGCACAGGACCGAGCAAATTGGACACTCAGATAATCTTTTGGTCTTACTAAAGCTGCAGAAAAGTTTGTGTTTCCCTCAGAAAAATGAGCAAAGGGTTAACTGACTTGCAAAAGATGTCTGTTTGCAGCAGCATTAAACCCTTCTCTGTTTAAAGTGTTTTTGAAGTCTTTTCACTCACCCCCTGCATTTCTTCCAAACATGTGCTTTTGCCCAACACTTGCACCCTCTCTTTCACATAAATGCGTGCAAGCAAGGATGGAAAAGGCTTGCAATGGAGAAATTTCAAGTGGAAGATTGATGGCCAGCGATTGTGAAGCCAAATCACTCACTATACTTGCTTTGCACTACATGATTTCCTGCTGTTGTTTCTAGTTACAGTAGATAATAAAAATTGTTACAAAACCCTCTTAACAAGAAAACAAAACACAGATGGCATGTTGAATGTAAAGCATCTGGGGATGGCAATCAACTGCGGCCTCAAAAGCTATTTTGTTCCATCCCAGTTTTCTTGAGAAGCGGGAAAGGGGAGGCCGGAAATGCTGCTCGAGCTGCTGGAGAAATGAGCTCTGCCAGCGACCGAGAGACGGCCTGTGCTGGGAAGTGACTGGATCTTCAAGGGGACAGTGGCTTTCAGAAATGCTTAGGGCTAATGCACAGTGTTATTATCCTCTTATCTCTCGGGGCCTGGCTGGGAGAGCAGTCCCTGAGACATTTGCTCCTGGGATTGAGCACCAACTATTTACAAACCTGCCCGGATACTTGTAAAAAAAAGAAAATGTGGTTATTATTTGTGCCGTAAATTCTGAAAATGGAGTAATAGTCAAGGCTTAAACAGCAGATGAAGCCTTACTGAAAACTTTTAAAAACATCCCATTGAGAAATATTTATGCCTTGCATCATATTTTAAGTCTTTCTCCTCCTTTGTTCTTTGGTAATACAGATAGTGAACCAAATCTGGAAATCAATTACACAGCGTATGTTTGGCATAACTTCACTGACCCCTTTTGTGTTAGCTGGCCTGCCTTTACAGCCTGGTGCCGCAGAGATCACCGGGTTCAGCTTCAATACAAAGGTTCCTGTAATGAATGCATTCATCTGCTCCCGTGGGCCAGGCTCAGAGAATGCTACCTGCTTGGGGAATATTACCCATTTGCTTGTGAGAACATGAAAACAGATAATGACAGATAACAAAGCTGCTATGCCCTCGTCCTTGTTGGCAAGTGAAAAGCAATGGAGCGTATCTAGGAGGAGATTTACACCAAGATGCTCTGGCCTTATTCCCTGGTGTAAGCTGATAGGGCTGCACAGGCTGCTACAATTTATGCTGGCTGCTGGGGCCTCCTTTTTCTAGCAGACATGAATCTCACTGAGCAAGAGAGCAGTTCCTACATTTGCTGTGTGTGGTGTCTCCAGGCCTTCAGTTTTGGACAGAAACAATTTACGGACAATAGGTGTCAGCGTCTGCTTTTGGCCACGGATTTAGGTGGCTCTTCCTCTCATTGTTCCTCTCTGGAGGCTACCTGTATGGAAATCAGGCGGTCCTGAGTCTAACTAGCAAAAGCAATATGAAGCACAGCTGTCTGAAATCTGTGGGATGAACAACAGGCTTGATGTTATGTATTTCTTTGTTCCTACTGACAGAGGTTATTCCCTGCTCATCAGACACATTCTGAATGCCCTGCCACATCTAGGAGTGACTTGCCATGCTTCAGGGGACAACTTGATGGCTGACAGGCTGTATGCAAATCACAAGGATGGCTTTGCATCTGGCATGGATTTTTCTTGACTAGTTTGCACATGAAGAATTCATGGCATGTGTATGGCAATGCTCCGGGCACAGCGGACGGGTGAGCGAGTTTCACGTTTGGCTGAGGACAACCGAAACTTGCCTAGATTGTACATGTGGAATAGCATTGGCCTAGAGCTAACAAATATGTTGGCAGCACAGTTATTTTGCAGATGAGGTTAATCAGCCATTTTACTCACTGTGTGCCCATCCACATCAGCCGTGTGTGGTTGAACAGGTGGTAAGATGTTTCTGGTGTCAAACCTGCTGTATACTGGTGCAAGGCCATTACAGCACAGAGGTCCAAGGAGCTGGCCCTCTCGGCACAGCCCTCTTACACTCGGCATCACAAGTGTGTCAAGGCTTCCTCACTGGTGGGTAAGGCCAAGAAAACTACTAGGAAGATGGGGTAGCTCCCAGGCCCAAGGTACGTCACTTCACCCATGTGGAGGACTAGGATTGAACCTGTGTCTCATATGTGCTATTTCCTAATCTCTGCCTTGGAGGTTCATTTTCTTTCTCTCCTCAACCTGTAATTCTGGGCCTTTTCTCACTGTCACTGCCACCTTGTCTCAAAAATGTTTCAAGTACAGCTTCATTGAAGCTGCATATATGATTAGTGCCTCTTCAGAAACATCAGTTGGGTGTAAGAACATTTCACATTCATTCTTCATGAAGCCAGCCAGTGGCTGACAGTCATACTATCTCTCAGAAGGCAGGTATTACCTTTTTCTCCTCCTCATCTGTGTTTTCATGTTTCTGAGCACCTGCTCTGCTCTAAGGAATTACTTCGTGCCATTAGATGCATCAGCAGTTCTATACTCCTATATACCCTTCTCACAGGCCCAGATCGTAAAACTGTAATACTTACATGAAAAATACAAAGGCTGACACAGTGACAAAGCACTGCATTTAGTATTATAGACTATGTATATGTAAACAGTAGTAGACCTCTTGCTTTGTGGTGCGTATTTTCAGCACTCTGCTCACAACATCAGAGATGGCACATGGCTGGCTTCTCAGCAGGATAAGAATTTGGATTATTTGGGTACCTTACCTATTCCTTGATGGATACTGAGTTCAGTTTAATGCTAATTTTGGTAACTTTTAATACCTAGGATATTTTCTTTTCTTTGATCTGACTACATGGTTAAGTCTTGACTTTGACTTTAAAAGCTTCACCTGCACATGTGTGTGTTGGTGTTTGACGAGGATAGCAGCATAGGCTGAGGAAGAAAACGATAGTGTGTGAACACGCATTGCCCTCCTGGCAGGGATATGACTTGCCCCGGAGGGTTGCGTCAGCCTTAGGCATTTGGAGAGTGAGATACCTGGAAATGTTGCCTTGGAGGCAGAAAGGGAAGCAGACAGATGGGGGCTGGCACCACAGATCTGTCTGCTACAGTGAAGGGAGCACGTGAGGGACCCCTCCTCCATCCTCAGGCTGTGACTGCAGCTGTAAGGAGTTATCAGCCTGAACACTCTGACTATTTCATTGGGGACTACGTTTTACTTAATTGGGCGGAAAATAAAAATGGCATGCATGTGGAGGGTTAATACCAATGCAGAGATGAGGGAACGCATACCTCTTAAAAAATAAAAGCCAGCAGTCCCACTGCTACATCCAATACTCAGGGTGGAAAATACTGGCATATATTGCAATGGCTGAAGCTAGACATAACTTTGAAGGTCTGTTTGATTCTCTTATAAAGTACTTAAGCCAATTCTGGCTTGAAGCTAATTCCTTTTCCCTTAATAGCTGCTCAGATAATAGGAAGCAAAAAATAAAAGGCAAAGAACAGCACAGCAGACTGTGCAGTAGAGATGCAGCATCTTTACCCCAGAGATGTCTGGGCTCGGCGTCTGAAGTGCCTCACTAACGTGGGCATTGTGGCATTTGGACAGCAAAGTTGTAGGACCTATTTGGCAGCAAAATTGCGTACAGCTTCACAGAATCACACAATAGTTGAGGTTGGATGACACCTCTGGGGATTGTCTAGACATACCCGCTTATTCAACTCTTATTTGATGCTAGTTGTGTATTTCTCACCTAGCAAGATTTCACACTCTAGCAATACATGAGCTGAGAGGGAGAAAAGAAAGATATCTCTGATTTGCAAAACACATTAATTTTTCTCTCTTTCTAACAGAAGGATGAGAAGCGGACAGAGACCACTTTATAATCTGAAAAGCATGTTATGTCCCAAAGATTACACTGAGGGTGAAAATCCAGCCATTCCTTAGCATATTGTAAACTGCACATATTCCTAGCAAACTGTGTGCAGCAAATTGTGTTCTGTGAATGAAAGAGCAGAGTAGTGCAGCACTGAAGACAGGAGGCAGAATGGGCTCTGTGCTCAAGAGCCTTTTGTACAGACCCTGCCTCTTTCTTTCAGTTCTCCCCAGGATAATAATGTCCTACATAAGTGGCTCCTTAAGGTGCTGCTACAATTACCCTCAAGCAATAACCACGCATTGTACGTGGTCTGTCTGAGAGCCGGCATTAAGGAAGGCCATCCCGACCATGGGGGCTGTGGTTCTGCCTGCAGGCTGAATTAGCATTGCTGGGGGGCTAACAGTGCTTGAATGCTCTGATTGCTGTAGTATTAAACTAAAAGAGCCAGCATGCTGGAGCAGCGTTAATAAGGTCTGGATTTTTTACATTTCATCCACCTTATCTGTTTGAACACAAAATATACCTTTCATCACATCCTTGTGCACTTGGGCTGTTGTGATCTGTTTTCCACTCCGTGCACCTAGATGGCTTTTGCAGGTGAAGTTTCTCCCACTCTTCTTTTTTCAATACAGAAATGTCACTGTTTATTTTAGGAACTAAGAGTGCGTAACTGGGATATTATTTTCTACTGCAAGCTTTGCTTCCCTAACTATGTGCATGCCTGCCACATACACATCCTCAACTTTTGAATCATGGCTCAGCAGCTCAGTGGTTGCCTCACTCTTTTTGAAATTTGCAGCCTGCTGTGGCTGCTCCTGGAGACTTCATGGCCCTCAAGGATGCTGTCAGAGCCCAGACCTCTCCTCATGTGAATCAACGTGGCCATCAAACGACAGCCTCTCTTGGCGCTCAGCTCTGGCTCCTCTCCGCGTAATTCTCAGTACCAAAGGATCTGACGACTGCTATCTTGCATCCATGCATTGAAACATGGGGTTTGAGAACATGAGAAGCATGGTTCTACGCCCCCGTAAGGCTGAAACTCAGTGGGGAGTGTGTCTGAGGACAGACAGGGTATTTGCTCTAGTGGTGTCCTTGTGTTCCATTAAGTAGTTACTGAAATGCATGGTGCATTTAGCTTTTCTCGTATTGCACTCTATAACTGTATTAATAAAAGGTATTTACCCTTCATTATTCTCATTCTCCAGAGAATTACCGAAGACAGCATATAATTAATCCAGATGCTTATAGGAATCCAGTGAGGTTGTGCGCAACAACCACTGTCCTTACTAAAGGTAATTGCACACATTCACCACAGATCAACCTCTGTGGCATTTTAAGAGGAGCATATCTAATTCATGAAAGGGAAGAATTGGTTATTATCTGTATTATCCTTAGCACTCTGGCTTAATTAAGAGTGTTAAAGAAAGATAAAAGGTAAGAGAGAAATGCAGGAAGATGAAATGATTTGCCCAAGGTCACAGAATGGAGATTAGCACCTGGGTCTTTAAAGTCCCTGTCTAGTGCCCACCCCATTAGATCAGATGGCTTCTCAAATCAAAGATCAAATACGTTGAATGTCCATGGAAGCCTCTCAAGGAGAAAAACAAAAATGGCTCAGCATAGCCTGATGACACTACAGTGAGTCTGAAATCATTGAAATGCATTAAAAAGAATATTGACTGAGAAGCAATATTAAAAAGGAAACATTTATGCTTTAAAGAGTCAAGGCAAAGAAAACCTGCACCTTGCTTCAGTTTGGCTCTTATATTTTTGTAAAACGAATCAATTAGATCTTGCTCTTAATTTAGAGTACTGATGCTTTCAGCTGCAGTTCTGAGCTAGGCACAGGCTTACTAGAAGTCACAGCTTCTGAAATAAAAATAATTGGTTTCAGAGGAATCTAAAGTGCTAAGGAAGTAACCACTTGCCAACCTATTTATCTGGGAGCAGTTTAAGGAGCAATTTTACATCTGTGGGCATCTACAAGATAAAAGAAGATACAGTTTATTAGCAGACAACAAGGTTACAGGGAAAGGAGAAAGCAACTTCTTGAGTGTTTCAGCAAGAAAGGCAGGATGAGCATGACCCCTTTTGCTCTTATTCAAACAAGACCCTCGGCTATGCCCTCTGACCAGGACAATCCCAGTCCTTCAGGGCTGGAGCAGTTGGTAACCCTGTCTCTTCTCTCTACCACCCACCCCTGGGGTGCTGAGGGGTTGTTGGAAAGATGAGACCCAGTTCTGTGGCCGGCTCCTGTGTGACTCTGAAACAACATGAAGGGAACAGGTGAGGGATGGAGCACCAGTTCTGATGGTGATCTCAATACCTCTAAAAGCTAGTTAAAAAAAAACAAGCTTGTATCTCCCAAATTCAAAAGAAAACTCAAAAGGAAACAGCTAAATTAGTGCCTGCATTAAGAGAAAAGCTCTCTCACACATAGCTCCAAGGAAATTCAGGTGGTTATTTTCCAGTATAAAAGTTTTTTCCTAGAAAATTGTGGTTTAAACCAGCAGGTACAATGGAGAAGAGAATTGGAAAAAAAGCAGAACTCGTGGGTTGACATAAAACTATTTACTAACACAGAGGAAAGAAAAAGGATAATAATAATGAAAATATTTATATAAATATATATGAATGTATATAACAAATGATGCTCCTCACGCCCTGACTGATGTTCAGCTAGTCCCCGAGCAGCAGAAGAGAGCGAGATGAACTCCCATTCCCATCAAAACTCCATCTGCATGATGTCATATTGTATGGAAATCCCCTTGGCCACTTTAAGTCAGCTGTCCTAATTCTGTTCCTTCCCAGCTCCTTGGGCTGTTCACTGACAGTGGCCGTGACTCTGCACAACACTGCATAGCAGTACCTATAAACATCAATGTGTTATCAACATTGTTTTTCTCCTAGAACCAAAATGTAGCATCATACCAGATGCTATACAACTCCATCACAGCTGAAACTAAGGCAAAAATATCATTTTACTGAAACAAAAAGTCTTGAGGTGAAATCTGGCATTTCTGGGATGGAATTACAGGCCAGAACTATGGAGGGGCTCAAGAATATTCAAAAGGTCCTTTAGGGCAACTGTCTGCAAGACTAATGTCACTGCTTGCTGGTATGATGTAGAAAGCCACAGGGGTAGCTGTTTAATTCAGAGTATGTGTAGATACAGTAGGTGTGTTTTGGTTTGAAATTATCACATAAATCTACGTGAGATGGATGTTTAAGCTTGCATTTGTAATCAGTGGTGATCTAGGGCTTTGTTCAGCTAAGCATACAATCACAGACCTCTAAGATCATCCAGTTCAACTATTTGCCTACTACCAATACTGCCCACTAACCATGTCCCTCAATGCCACATCTACACTTTCCTTGAACACCACTAGAGGTGGTGACTCCACCACTTCCCTAAGCAGCCTGTTCCAAGGCCTCACCACTCCTCAGAAGTTTTTCTGAATATCCAACATAAATGGCTATAGCCATTTGCAATACTGTAGGTTGTCTGAGACCTCCACGTGAGACTGGCAGTGTTGTGACATGTGTCCTTCTCAACCATCAGCTGAGGTTTTGCTGTCTCTGTGGCACCTCAGCTGATAATGAAGACACGTTTAGATAAAAGTGCAGGGCCTTTTGCTGACTTCTGGGTGATGACACTTAAGGTCAGACTATCTCGGTGGAACAGACTAGACTGTCTGGGGCCTACATCAAGCCTTTGGAATCATTAAAATTCAACAGGCTGTGGAATTCCTTTGGGTTTTTAACTGACAGAAATCACATATGATATGATTCACGTCACCTGATTTTAGTGGGTATCTAGTGTAATGTAAGTGACTGCCATGGCATTTTATACCATGTGGGGAGGTAAGTGCCTCCAGGGGTTATATCATAATATTTCTCTCTTCCTTACAATATTTTTTTTTATGCTTAAATGGCTATCTATTTCAGGAGAGGAGAAGAAGGCAGGTGATGGAAAAGTTCATTTGAAACAGACATCTCGTATCTAATGGGCTGGGTAAGCTAATTCCCTGCCCTGCTATAGCAGCAAGCCCGTGGCTTTTCCATCTAATGCTTCACTGCTGCAGTGCAAGCAAAGGCTACCCTTGAGACTGCCAAAGCCAAACGACTCAGCTACAATGAAAAGCCTTCACTTCACAATCCTTATTTTGTGTAACCTGGATGCAATCCTCATCAGACTTACAGCTTTTTTGACTTTAACAGAAGTCAGATTTGGGTCCTAAAGGACTGCCATACAAAACGGAACTTTTGAGCTTACCTCTGCTTTTGAGTACTTGGTGGATGTCTTCTTCCTAAATGAGTGGATTTTAAAATTCAAAAGAAAGATAGATTAATTTGCAATTAAACGGGTTGAGTGGAACACTCTGGGGTTTACACTGGCTTGGAGAACATGATAAAAGAATTACACTTTTCCTTTGGCATTTTCTTGCTCTGATGACTCATTTTGCTACTTCTGCTCTTCTTAGAAGTTATAAAACAAATTCCTGATGTTCTTAGTGACTCCCATCTCACATCCACATGCACACAACTTTTGACACTCTCACAAAGAATTCTAAGGTTTCTTAACTCTGCAGAAACTGGCCTAGTAAGCCAGCAGAATCTCCTCAAGAATCAATTCTTAATTTTTTTCTTAAAGAAAAATCCATCTGAGCCAAACATTTCTAAATGATTTAAATGGCAGTAGATACACAATGCACAAACATGGATCTTGCCTAGGACTTTGCTCTTCTCCATGTATACTTGTGTGATTCTTTGCCAAAGGGTTGTTGTATTCCCATGTCTCCAGATTAAGTTTGTCATGCTTCTGTTTCCAGCACCAATTTCCTTAAGATATTTGAAAAGGGATTTGAAGTTGGTCTGACAAGACTGCCAAAGGATTGTTTGTGCTTTTCAGAGCCCTGTGGTATCATAATGTGCCTATGGCATCTAGAGATTGGCCAGTAAGCCGCTAATGGCATTCATCAGCCACAACCCAAGTATCAGACTTCCTGCAAGGCATATGAAGAGTAAAGGATTCTGAAAAGAAACCCTTCAGAGTAACTGAATGGACAGCAAGATATGCATCAACCCTAAAGAAAAAAATTGAAGCTACATGTTTCTTCCAGCCACAATGTGTTTGCAGCAGACCAGGGAGACAATGGCTGATGTTTTCTGGTCTTCGTGTGTTTTCACGTCTTCTGATTCCTCAGCCATAGCCTTTCTGTTTGCATGGAATTAGACGTACACACTGGATCAGACCACCTGCTTCTGAAATGCCAGAATCTCACATCCAAAATAGCCAAGGGTCTCAAAGTGAGACCATCTATCTTGTGCATAGGAAAATATTGTTGAGATCCTCAATCTTCCTGATCTGGAACAAGACATTAATATACCCAGTTCTTTGTTACAATTCATAAGTGCCTATAAAGCCAGCACAGAGTTTTCCTCTGGAGCACATGACCTAGCTTAAGCCATATTCAGATTGGTGCTAAAATGGAGGAAAACTAGGGAATGAAAGGCCTCAAAATGAAAAACTCACCCAGCGACCCTATTTGGCTGCATGATGGGCACAGTGGGTGCAAAACAGCTATGATAGGCATGGATTTTATAGTTTTTCACATTTTTCTTCATGTTGCACTCATAAAAGTACTACGGATGCTAGGGAGATACAGGCGAATTGTGCCCTTGAAAATGGGATACATACCTGCTTAGCTAAATTTAAATCTATAGATAGCATTGAAGACAATGAAAATACCACACCTACTGGAGAGATCTGCAGATTCTGTATGAGATGATAAAAACAAATAAAATTATTGGTAAGTGATCTGTTCAAAAATGGGGGAAGGAAGGGAGGGAAGGAGGAAGAGAGGAATGGAGGAAGAGCAGAAGGGACGAAGGGAGGAAGGGAGGAAGGAAAAAGGGATTGAGTTGGTTTGTTTCTCAGAAGGGAATTCTGAAAGAAAGATAGGGATCTCTAGAGCATCTTAAAATGTGTCTAAACTTGCTACAGGTGGGTTGTTTGTCATTTCTTCATCATGACTAAAGGCAAGACAAGAAATTATCAGCTTAAATTACACTGTGAGAGACTTAGGTTAAATGCAACAATTGTTAAGAATTGGCATGGTGTCCTAAGGCTGAATGTGGAGGTTTTTAGGGCTACACAAGACAAACATCTACCTGCAAGTATGCACACTCCTGCCTGAGGACAGGAGGGTGGATTAAAATTAGCTGACCTCCTAAGGTTTAAACTAAGGCTACATTTATACTGAGTCTACAAAGCCAGAAGCAGGTGGTTTCCAAAAGAGATGTCATCTCAAAGCAGCATGTTATTACATTGCTGCTATTGGTTGGTAATACTTTAGGCTAGTTGCATCTGCAGTTGTTTACATAAGCTAAGCAGACACAGAAAGCAACACATGACAGGGATTTTTTTTTCAGTGCAGTCTTTGTTTTAAGCCAATCAATTAATTTGGCATCTAATCTCCGTTTCCCTTCTTTCCTGGGATTAGTTTAAATATTTGGACACGTTAATAAAGAATCTGAAATAAAAGCTTGAGCACACATTTCATTGTAAATCTTTTTGTTTTGCCGAAATGTACTTTGACATTCTGTCAGTTATTAAACAGCTTTTCCCAGGCACTTTATCTACTTCAGTGTTAAAGGTGAGGTCTTACTGAAATGAGACCCCTGAAATTTATACAGAAGTATCCACTGCCTTTCGGGAAAATTCCTGCCTCAGTATGGAATTTGGAATTTTATTTCAGGAAAATGTGCTGTTCTTCCTGGAACAATAAAACTTGATTCTTTTGTAGCCTTCGGAGTGTGCAGGTATTTTTGCAGAAGGGTTTTTAGAAATGTTTTCAGAGGATACAATTTTTTAACACAATTTTTAACATTTTATTTTTGTTTAATTTTTGAAGGGGTGGATTTTTCAGGTTAAAAGCTCTGCAGCTCAGAAAATGAAAAGTAATTAAATCATAACCTGTGATTTGATATCTATAATTCCATAACCTCTAGGAAAAGCAAAAATGCATTCGATATGTGTTCTCACATGACTGTTCCTGCAGCGTTACTGATCCAAGATCAGCATTCTTGCTAAAGAAAAAAAAAGTCATCTACAACCCCTGTGAGATTCAATGAGATATTGACATTAAATTCACTGGAAAATATAAGATAATAGAATGACTGAAAGCTTTCTACAGGAATTGCAGGGTCCATTTGCAAAACTAGCACCATTTTCAGTAACTGCTGTTTCCACCTCCTTGGTGCCTCTGACCCTAGGAACCACGTATGCAAGTGTCAAACCATCGCGACCATGAGCACACAGGAACATTTGTGGTTCAGATAATCCTTGCCCTGTCCTGATGGTAAGGCCTTTCATCTGAAACCCTCTGAGCTCCTCCTGTCCCTCACTGCATCAGCTCTGAGTGCAGTCGGAGCTCACAGCATCCAGGCTTGCTGACTGCACCTCATGGGGATGCAGCGTGACCCAGCTTCCAGCTGCCACTCCATGTCTGTCAGCCCCATGTGAACACTTTGGAAATCCCAAGGAGCCCCAAATGTCACAAGGTATCCCAGTTTGGACCTTAGCTTATAGTCTGGAGAGATATTCAGCTGAACTGTTCACCTGTGCCTACTTTGGAATGAGGCACATCAGAATCATAGAATCATTAAGGTTGGAAGAGACCACTGAGATGATCCAGTCCAACCACCAACCCATCACACCATGCCCACTAACCACATCCCTCAGTGCCACATCCACAGTTCTTGAAAATCTCCAGGGACGGTGACTCTACCACCTACCTGGGCAGCCTGTGCCACTGCATCACCACTCTTTCTGAGAAGAAATTTTTCTTAATATCCAATCTTAAATTGTCTTCATTGACTGGCTCTTCACTGATGAAAACAGGAATCTAGCCACCCTGTATGGAGAGGTACTGTCAAAAATCTTAACCTAGACTGAAGTCCCAGCTGTGCCCCTAACATTTGTCTGTTCCTGTGCAAGTGCTCACAGATGGACTCTCTTGCTCTTGAGATCACTGTGACAACACCCTAGTGTGCCCCCAGCAGCACCCATAAGCCCCTGCTGCTCTGCTGGCTCCAGGACATTGAAAAGATCTAAATATTCTTCATCATTTTTTTTAAATAAAGGCAGAAATTGCTTTGCTGGTTGCCTTCCATAGGAGCAGGAGCCTGGTTGTGCCCAGCACACAAGTAACAAAAGGAAGCCTTTGGAAATGAAAATAAAAAACAAAGCAGTTACAAATCCACAGCTTTCTTTCAACTTAATTCTAGCTAAGCTTCCAGGATGTCTTTACACACTCCTCCAGCCATTTGTTTTTGCTTCCTAAAAAGATCTGTGCTGTTCCTCCTCATTATTCAGCAGCCGCTGTGTTCCAGCACAGAATGGCTGTACTTCAGCTTTTGGCAGGGAAGGGCCCTTTGCTACACTTCATGCTGTTTGTGAAACGCTTTGGGAAGCTTTCCACCGAGAAGCATTGTCAAAGGCGAGCCTATTATTCTTGCGGTGGGGGATAACAGGTTCGGCTGTCGGCTCGCCGTGTGAGCAGGTGCCAAAATCCTGCTGGGAAATGCTGATGGAGGCTGCTGGCTTGCTGCAGCAGCTGGGAGGTACCGGGGGCTGTGTCCGCAGGGCTGCTGCACAGTGCCTCCTCCGCTCCACAGCAGGGCCGGGCGTCTTGCTCTGCGAGTGGAAGGTCAGCGAGACTGAGACTGATGTTACAGCAGTTTTAAAAGCCCAGCCCCCAGGAAAGTGGATGAGTTTTGGCCTTCTTCCGCACTTTGGAGCCCAGCTTCGAAGCAAGCTGAGCAAGCCATCTGCTTGCTGACTGCCGCAGAGCAGAGCAGTGCTTCTCTTGCCCCCACCTCCCCATAATTGTTTACAGCATGCTGGGCTCATCCTGCTGCTCTGCAGGGCTGCAGGGACCTGAGGCCAGAGTGAAAGCAAGGCCACTGGCTGCCCAGTGCCTAGCCATAGGGCTGGTGGCTCACCTTGGGGAGTGCACAGGATGTTGTATGCTTAGCAGCATATCCAAAGCGAGAGCCCTGCATCAGGCCTTGGCATCTCTATAAAGGCAGGACTGCTCCCACTCAAGGTGATGGTGGGCCCAAGTGCTAGCTTGGAGGACTTTTTTGTGTCACGCCCTCCTGGGCTGGATGGAGTATGGTCAGCAAGCCGTGGAGATGTAAACAACAGACTAAGGCAACAGCGAGCAGCTATACCCTGTCCTTCATACAGGTCAAACCAGTCATTTGCAGGAATGCGGTTGCTCTGTAAACCCCTCCCATAGGGATGTTCTATTAATGGGCATGAGGAGAAAACAAGGCCCAGTGCAGTTACTCTGTGCTTGGGCCCATGGTCTGAGGCAGCTGAGCCAGGGATACACAGAGAGTGGGGTTGACTGGGATGAAGACTCTCTCTCTGTCCTGCGTGGGGACGCTAAGGCTGCTTTTGCCTCTCCTTTTTCTCCTGCTTTAAGATTTTCCGATCCTCCATTTCCCCCTCACATGGGGAGACTGTAGGCCTTGCTTGACTGCCATGGCCATGCCATGCAGCTCTCTTTCTCTCACCAGCCCATGGGGGCTCCTGGCTAGGAGCACTCCGTGCTGCAGATATTCTGTACAGAGACAGCAGTGGTGCCTGCCAAACTTCCTGGGCCCTGTGGAAGTGACCCTGGGGGTTCAGGCGACTGCTGGGTAGCAGACCTGAAAATGTCAATGTTGCCCCAGCCTCCTGTGAAGAGCTGCTAGTGCCTCTCCTAAGGAGTGAGGAAGGCAGAAGCCAGGTAATATTTTCTCCTTCTGCCTCATTTAATGGCTAGCAAAGCTGGTGAGTTCCTCCTAGGCTGTGTCACCCCTACCTGTCCTCAGCAGGACATGTCATGGAGCCAGCAGGATAGGCAGGAGGCAACGAGTGGCCAGCAGTGTCAGTGAGGGACATGCTCCCACGAGCAATCACATCCCAGTCTCTTAGGCAGCACTACTGACATGCTTTAACAAGGATTGTAAAAAGAAGGAAGAAGAAAGATGCAGAAAGCAGTTTTAAGGGGTAGACATTAGTGTGATAACTCTGGACTCAAGGCACTCTTTCCAAGGTAGGCAGAAAGGTCATTAACTCCATCTCTCAATTCATTATTCAGAGAAAATCTGCATTATCAACGTTAATGCTCCAGCCAGAAGAAAACCTAGCAAAGGTAATAGACATTCACTGGCCAGAAAGAGAAAATCCCACAAGATGCTTTTTGCTTATATTAGCTGAGACTTTCAAAGGAAAAACTGTACTACAGAATCACCTAGCAATCCCCACAGAATGACTTGACCATGCCCTCACTGCTCCAGTCTCCTTCACCCAGTGGTTTGCTCTCCTCTGACCCTCCCTCCCATTTGTTCATGCAGATGGAGGAGCAACATCTCCACATCCTCGGCCATTTCATTTCAAGCAGCTATTTCCTCTATTTTCTTCATGAGGAAGCACTTTTCCTCATCTGTACTTCCATTAAGAAAATGTACAAGCCTAATAGTTACTAAAAAGAAAGTGACTAAAGCTATTGTAATGTTTTTTTATGGACTCATTAAAGGTCATATTAATTTTTCTCCGTATTGGAAAAAATCTAATTTTTTACTCGTGACATAATCAGGAGCGGTACCCGGGCTTTTAGGGTTGAAGCGTTATCCCGTTAACCTTTTGTTCCACTTGGAACAATTGCTCCCATGAACTTGCTGAACTACAAATCAACCCAGGGCTTTTAGAGGGGGCCCATCTCCTCCCAGGAACTGCTTTATTTCCCATTGCACACTGCGCACTGTGCTCACAGTACGTGTCCACTTTGCATCTGAGCTTGGGCCAAGGGACTGTGTGGGAAACTGGGCTGAGGATGCTCCTGTGAGAATGTCCTTCTGCTGAGATGGGTCATGGGCAGGTCCCTGCCATGAGAACAGCCCCAGGTGCCCACGCATCCCCTACCTGAGGGCAACACGTGCTAAGTAAACTTCTAATTGATTCGGTTATGACAGCCAGCAGCTAAAGTAAAGCCATAAAACAGCAAAAGCATAAAAGCAAGAACACGGTGAGTGATTGATGGCATGCTGTATCTGCTCTGCACTTGTCAGTGATCCTGTGTGAGCAGGCGATGTTCGGTGACAAGGCAGTGGGTATGAATGTTAAGTGTGGTTATTTCACAAAGGACCCAAATTCTCCTGACAGCCAGGAGTGAGTTATTTCCAAAACGTGTGGTGTGTCTGTCTAATCCTGATGCATCTCTTAACAACAATACTTCATAAATCCTCAGTTTGTAAATTCACTACCAATGGAGGAACGAAGTGTCAGTCTATAATCTGTTGTCATGGAAATAGTTGGGAAGTTCAATGTACAATGGAAGGTTACTGGGATGTGAAAAGACAAGAGTGTGCTTCTTGATTCTGCCTCTTCTGATCTGGAAATAAAGGCAGAGGTTACACTGAAGGCTAAGGCAAGTGTGTTTACTTTGTGGACAGGTGCATTCCGCTATCTGAGTAAATCACACCTAACCAAACAGCGCTGTGTTTGCTCTCAGATGACATCTCTCAGCTGCTCATCTTTACAGCCTTGAGCTTGCTGCCCTGGGAATACAATGGAATTTCTACAGAAATCCACATAAGATGGAAAGTGAGACAAGCACCGGAAAAGATAAAATGAAGAATGAACGTTAGAGGAGGTGAGTGCAGAGAAGAACATTCCACTTACAGTATTATGGAGGTTTTTAATTTCCTGAAAACATTTTATTTGGGCCAGGCAGATACATGAGTAGAAGGCAATTGTATTGCCAGGCCTATTACCAACCTTGATTTTCCTTGGTCTTATCTGAATGGATTATTTTGTCAACAGTTCAGTAATTAAATTAAAAAGAGGAAAAAAAGCATGCTTTGGTTCAGCATTATCTACACACAGCCCTTGAGCATATGGTTTGGAAGGTGGGAACTGAGGCAGCATTGCCCCTCTTGCTGTAAGTGAAGATCAGGTTCACGACTGCCTGAGGAACCTGAACATCCGTACGTCTATGGTCCATAGGTCCCAGTGTGGTGCATTCCAGAGTCCTGAGAGAATTGGCTGATGTAGTTGCCAAGTCACTCTTGATTATATCTGAAAAGTCATAGCAGTAATGAGAAGTACTTGGTGAATGGAAAAAAGGCAACATCACACCTGTTTTTAAGAAGAGTAAAAAGGATCACCTTGGGGACTACTGACTTGTCAGCCTCACCTTTGTGCTGGGGAGGATCATGGAACAGATCCTCCTGAAAGCTATGCTAAAGCACAAGGAAGATAGAGAAGTGATTTGGGAGAACCATCACAGCTTTTCCAAGGGCAGGTCCTGCCTGACTGACCTTGTTGTCTTTTATGATGCCATAACTGTCATTTGCAAAGGAAGAGTCAGCGATGTCATCTATCTGGACATTAGGAAGGCCTGTGACATGGTCTCTCATAGATAACATCCTTATCTCTGAATTGGAAAGATATGGATTTGACGGTTGGATTGTTCGATGGATGAGGAACTGGTTATGTTTATGATGTGAAGAGAATATTACTGAGAAACAGATCTGTAATTGGTTTCAGAAATCATCAGGATAATAAAGCCTTTGGGACTTGGACTGCTTCTCTCCCCTTTCCTGCCCTCCCCCTCTTGTTTATATGGCACCAATCACAGTCTGTGGCTGAAGCTCCTGTTCCAAAGCCCGCTGCTATTAACATTTGCTGGAACTGAAAAAACTGAATTACCATAATAGGGGGGAAAAAAAGTGCTGAGGTGGTGCTGTTGCCGTCAAGGCATTAGGTAGTAATGGGATAGGACAGTGAGACATGTTCAGAGAGGTGGTAGATGCCCCATCCCTGGAGACACTGAAGGTCAGGCTGGATGGGGCTCTGAGAAGCCTGATCTAGCTGTAGGTGTCCCTGTTCATTGCAGGGGAGTTGGACTGGATGATATTTAAAGGTCCCTTCCAACTCAAACCATTATGTGATTGTATCCAGAGAGTTGTGAACAATGGTTCAATGTCCAGATGGAGACTGATGACAAGTGGTGTCCCTCAGGAGTCAGTACTGGGACCAGTGTTCTTTAATATCTTCATCAATTACATTGACAGCAGGATTGAGTGCATCCTCATCGAGTTTGCAGATGACACCAAGCTGTGTGGTGCAGTCAACACACCCGAAGGGATGGGATGTCATCCAGAGAGACCTAGACAGGCTCAAGCATTACACTCAGGTGAACCTCATGAGGTTCAAAAAATCCAAGTGCAGGGTCTAGCACCAGCATCATGGCAAATCCCAATATAAATACAAGCTGGGGAATGTAAGATGGAGCACAGCTGTGCTAAAAAGGACCTGGAGGTACTGGTGGATGGCAAGTTGGACAAGCAATGTGCCCTCACAGCCTAGAAAGCCAACCGTATCCCGGGCTGCATCCAAAGAAGCGTAGCCAGCAGGTCAAGGGAGGTGATCCTGCTCCTCTGCTCTGCACTGGTGAAAGCTCACTGGGGTATTGCAATCAGATGTGGAGCCCTCAGTACTGGAAATATGTGGACCTATTGGAGTGTGTCCAGAAAAATGACCCAAGGGATGGAACACTCCTCCTACAAGGACAGGCTGAGAGAGCTGGGGCTGTTCAGCCTGGAGAAGAAAAGGCTCTGGAGAGACCTGATAGTGGCCTTTCAGTATCTGAAGGGGAGGTTGTAAGGAAGAAGGGGACAGACTCTTTAGCAGAGTCTGTTGCGACAGGACTAAGAAAAATGGTTTCAAACTAACAGAGGAGCAATTTAGATTGGACATAAGGAAGAAATTTTTTACAATAAGAGTGGTGAGGCACTGGCACAGGTTGCCCAGAGGAGTAATAGAAGACCCATCCTTAAAGACACTTAAGGTCAGTCAGGCTGGACAGGGCTTTGAGCACCCTGATCAAGCTGTGGGTGTCCTTGTCCATTGCAGGGGAATTGGACTAGATGGCCTTTTAGTCATTTCCAACTAATAAAATTCTATGATTCTATGATAAAAGCAGCTAGAAGCCTGAGCTATAGCTCCTGGAAGCCTCATCTCTTTCCTGGTGAGCTATGGACACAAGTGTAGAGGAGGAAAATAGCTCTCTGGCCTCCCTTTACAAGGTTTCCAGCCATTTTCCAACTGAGTGCCAGGATCACCAGACCCAGCACAACCTTCTGGATATGGCTGCTGGGGACATGCAGTGATACCCACGTTCCCTCACCCCCGCCCCCCCACTGAGGCTTGGTGCTGACACAACCTTGGGCAGCATGGCTTTCCCTCCACGAGTTTCTGTTGAGCCCTTCAGCTTTATCACTGAAAGCTTTTTCCACTGAAATTCACCCCAATTTCTTTGCAGTCAGATCTTCTGTACAAGACTTCAATAATTCATACATAGTTTTCATCAACACTTCTTTTTTCACACGCTGCTTTTTTTCCTACTCATTCTCTGTTGCACCATAATCAAATAACAGCCTAACTGATTGCACTCCCTCCCTTGGTGATTTATGTTGAGGAGCAAATAAGGAAAGAGAATCGCTCTTGAAAAGCTGTCCTTGAAGTCCTGTTCTACAATAGTGTTTTTTTTTGTTGGTTTTTTTTTTTTTTTTTTTAGCTGGGATCAGAAAAACATAAATGGAAGTATATCTTCAAAGTGCTCTGGGGGTTGTTTGCCACATGACTCATATTGACTTTAATGGGAGTCACATGCTAGACTCCCATGCAACACTTTGAAATTTTTAAAGTGCCACTACTCGGCTGAAGGGTCCCAAATGAATCACTGCTCTTGCTGTGCTGCAGCAGAGCAGTGAGATGCAGGAGGTGCAGGAGCAGGCTGGGACAGGTCTGGGGCTGAGTTACTTGTGTCCTCTGCCACGACAAACCGCAGTGGCCTTCCTTCAGCTTTGTGGAATTGCACGTGCCTTCAGTGTTGCACTCTGATATTTCCCACCAGAGCTTCTTATTGTGGGGTCCTAAAATCTTGGCATCCTAAGATATTCCTGGGCTTGTCTTTGGGAAAAAAAAGTGAGCAATCACACTGAAAATTCACATGCAAAAATAAATAAATAAATAAATAAATAAATAAATAAATAAATAAATAAATAAAAAATTACTCTCCCAGATGCAAGCAGGTTTTTCTTTTTTGAAGAAGGAAACAGCAAAATCCCCTGCTCTTCCGTATCCTCTATCCCCGAAACAGGTTGTGTGTCAGACTGCTGTCAGGTCAAATGGCTGAACATGATTTAGAGGGATAAAAACCATGTTAAAGCAAACTAAGAGCAGATTGTTCCCAGTGCACACATGGCTAATCCTTGCCTGGGACCAGGCAGCCTGGGTGCTGAAGATAGCAGAAGCTCTCTGCGTTTCTTTGTAGTATGGGCAAGTATATTAAAGTGGGAGGAAAGCACTGCCTGCTTCAGGTGGTGATTTGTGTTTACTGGCTGCGATTTTTATGAGTTGGGGAAAGAGGCAGAGACACCAATGAATGGTAATTGAAATGTACGGGGCTGCTGTAAGAGGCTGTTTCACCATCAAAGGATGGTGACAAAGCCCTTTCAGAGGAGCGTTTTTTGGCTTTTGCTAACACTGCTGAATAAAGGATCTTAGCGCTAATGTTACATTTTACGGTGCAAGCGCAAAGCTGTGAATCATCTGCAGAAGGGTTACAAATAGCAATACCTCCTCAGCTGCTTGGAGCTGGGACCCTAAAGCATTTGGATGTGCTCACTCCAAAAAGCCTTCCAGTGCTAGGGGCAGGATGATGGAGCTGCATGGCAGGATGAAGAAGCAGAAGGGCTGGTTGCTGCTGTCCATCGGTTCGGTACCCGGGGTTCTTGTCTCACCCCAATTAGGAAGGGAAACAGAGGCCCTGCTGAATAACAGCTGGCCAATGGCTGTTTCTTCCGTCTGCTGCTGTCAGGCCACGTTTGCAAATGAGTTATGCATGCCTTGAGAAAAAACACATGGGATGTAAATTATGCAGCCAGTGGCTTCAGTTAGGGTCTTTGGTGGCTCCAGCAAGACACTTATGCAAGGAGAAGCTGCTGGACCTGCTGTACACTCTGAGCACAAAGGCAACATTGGCGCTGCAGGGCTCTCCCTGGATATCGCTGTTTTTCTGTTTCCAAATATGTCTCAATGGAATGGAGGCCTTTGGGTATTTTTCTGGCAGCCCAGCCAGCATTATGCCTCTGCTGGGCACCCAGAAAGACTGGACAAAGGGCCACCGCCTGCACATAAATCATCTCCACAGTGCCTGAGCAGGGAACCCAGCTTGGCCAGGATGTTCACCGCAGGCCCTGCCCTGCCCTGCAGATGGCCTGCGCAGAGGTGGTAAATCAGGCCCAGCTCTGCATGCCTGATGCAGCACATCTGTGTGGCGCATGCAGGGAAGCCCAGACCAGAAATGCCCTCACCCCACACCCATGAAGACCTACAGTGCTGGTGTCCTCACCTGCCCCTCTGTTCAGGGTACAGGGAAGCTAACATGAGGCTGGAAATCTCATGTTTTTTCTTGTTTTCTACGGATCATAGAATCAGAATTACTGAAGCTGAAAAATCCTGTGAGATCATCTTGTTCAACCTCCAACTACCAGCACTATTTTCCCATCTAAACACTTCTTGAACACCTCCAAGGATGGTGACTCCACCTCCTCCCTGGGCAGCCCATTCCACTGCCTCATCACTCTTTCTGAGCACTTTTTCCTAATATTCAACCTGAACCTCTCCTGGCACAACCTGAGGCCATTCTCTTTAGTCCAGCACCTCAGGGCCACAGGGTTCCTCACTGGATCCCTTCTTACTAATGCCAAGGGACATCAGCACCTCTTCCCTGAAGATTCAGGGCTGGTAGAAGTATCTTTTCACATGGACATCTCATGAATTTGGTGTTTCTGCAATTTGTGCCCTAAAGCAGAAAAAAAAAGCAAACTGTTTGAGTTAGAGTGAGAGCTGCTTCCCAGTGGGGCAGCCCTCAGACAGCATTCATGGGGCTCTGGTCTGAAAAAGGGCCCTTAGGGTGTTGATGCTCGCATATGCTCACTCATGTCTTTCACTTGGTCATGGCCAAACTGGAAATAGTGTATGCTAAAAATACTGTGGAGAATGAAGGAGGTGTGAAGCAAGTAAGGCTGTGTTTCTTTCATGAGGTAGTTCACAGAATCATAAACTCACGGAATATCCCAAGTTGGAAGGGCCCACACGGATCATGGGGTCCAACCCCTGGCTCCATATAGGACCACCCAAAATCAAACCCAATGTCTGAGAGCACTGTCCAGGTGCTCCTTGAACTCTGGCACTCAGGGCCCTGCCCATTGCCCTGTGTAGCCCATTCCATGCCCACTGCCCTGTGTGCAGATCCTTTCCCTAACCCCCAGCTGCCCCTCCTCTGACACAGCTCCATGATGTTCCCTTGTGCCCTGTCGCTGTCACACACAGCAGAGCTCAGTGCCTGTACAAAAAACAGCTGGTGGGGATTTGCCAAATTCGAGATGGAGTTGTGCTACACTTTATGCACAACTGCAATAATGTAAATACAGGGGCAGGAGCAGAGATTTGGGCAACAAAGGGCTGAGGTAAGAAGGATGCCTGGTTCCCTCTGCACGAAGGTCCATGTGGTGCTTAAGCAGAGCAGGTTACTAGTTGCTTTTCCTCCATATGATGGCATAAATTACAGTAGCTCTTGAATTTTTTCAGCATGTTCGGGTGGGCCAGTGAGCCCTTAGCTGCAGCAGAAGCTCAGACAGAGCATAAGGAGATTTCTTCAGTCCTGTGACTCAGCCTCCTGAAGGTACAGACCAATATGGGCACCATTTGTTTGTACGCTTGTTTTTTAATTTCTTCCTTCACATAGTTTGCTGGGAAATAGTCTGCCTGACCTTGACAGCTGGCTGAAAAATTGAATTGCATGGTTTCTTGGCACATCATGCAGATTTTGTCTAAGGCAGAATATTTCATAGGAAACATTGACTCTTTGTACCTTTTTTTTTTTTTTTTGGCGGGGGGGGAGGGTTGGAGAAATGTGAAGGCACAAAATTGTGAAAAATTGTAACCATTTGTGGTCAGTGGTCAGTCCTTGAGCCCTGCTAAACCCTCTAAATATATGGTGATTATTTTTACTGCAATGTGATTTTTTTTAATACTAAAATATGCAAAGTCAGAATCATCAGTGTTCTCCGAGGAAAATGGTTTGAATATCTTTTAAAACAATCTATAGGAAATTTCACAATTTAATCTGTTTATTATGCTTTGAAACTAAAATGTTACCCTGTCATAATTTTGATTCAATGAAAAATTTCAGTATAACAGCTCAATGAGGTCAAACAAAAACGCAGCATTGCCAGATGGTAGGAAGTCTTCCATTTGCCTGTTCATGTTCTTTATAAAGACTGAATTCAGAGCATCCAGTGTATCACTGCTTAAGTGTGAGAAGAATTTGGACATAGTTGGAGATGTAAGTTATCTCAGCAGACACAGACACATTTAGGAAATGCGTTTGTGAAAGGGACCTCAGCTCAGCGATGGGAAGCACATCATATTGCTCTTTTTTGTTGAATAATTGAAACAAGTAATCATATTGAGTAAGATGGGGAAAGTCAGTAATACTGCCATCAGTAGACAGATAATTATTAATGGAGGACCTGATTTCTAGCCAAAATACGTAGATATTTCCCTTCTCAGAGGAGCCTTACCAATGAGTTACAAAGTTCTTGGCTTTCTGGATTAATGAATGTTTATGTCAACAATGAGAAATGACTGTAGCAGGAAAGGCTGAGCTCATCCTGGAGCACTCTGGAGCTCTGTGTTGATTGTGGTTCTAGAGAGTGGGTTGCATCCTCTCAAGCAGATGTTGGGTTTCAAGCTGCATTTATAACATATATTAGCAGCTCCCTGAGTGGTACTGGGTAAAAGAAATTTTACATGCACGCTGAATCCTACCTTTCAGCCCCTTAGCTTTTGTGGCATGAGCCAAAATTGGAACAATGTATTTTAGGCTGCTTGGCCAAAACGGGAAATTGCCTTTTCTTGATTTTGCTTTGGTGAATCAAAAGAAGTAAAAACTATTTAGGTTGATCTGACCCTGACTTCTTCAGGTCACCTCACGAAACAAAAGGCAATTATTCATTTAGCACTACCATAATCCCAAAGTCTTTAGCAACATCCTCCCCTTAAAAGATGCTACCTGCTTTCTGCTCCCACTCAAAATCTATTTTGGTGTCCAACTATGTGCAGGAAATCTATCATATCCAAGCCCATGTTTGATGACCAGTTAGTTCGTTAACACTGAATAACTGGGAAAAGAAGTCATTACTCTTCTGTTGGTCGTACCTAGTATCCTCCAAGGAGGTATTTACGTGTGAGAGAAGAAGTTCATTGGCTTAGTTGGGATGTTTATTACTGTCCCTTGTATAATAAAGCCATCAGTCAGGAGGGAAAGGAGTGAGGGAGAAAGGAGAGGCAAATTTCTGTGAGAGAATTTATGTGTAGATAGCTGTATATAGCTTTTCTTTTATTTTTTAATGTTGATTGGAGAATGATGTCCAATAAGATATACAACCCTGTAGCTGTACACATGTGCTGTTATAATACAGCCATTCATTCAAAAAGGCTGGCAATGGTTAGGGTGGCAGATTTATTGTGTGTACCACAGGTTAAGGATCATAGGTCATTTTGCAAATATCCTTTTCAGGTGTCTGTAAATTCCTGTAAAAACACACACAAAGTACAAGAACACTCAGAAGAGTTGTTTTTTTATTACCTTCCTGACTCAGAGCCCAAATGAAAACAAGATAACTGTGTCTTACTGGGAACACTGGGAGAGCTAAGCACCCAGGGCAGAAGCCCTCTGCTAGCCCCAGCAGCCACGACACCTGGAGTTATCTCTTCCTGGCACTTAGACCTCTATTTCACTTCACAAAATGCCGCAGCAGATCATAAACTTCCTCGCGGTTGAGCAAAGTCTGCGTTTAGCTCCTGTTCAGAAGATGGATCTCCACAGAGGGATAGCGTAACCAACCCAAGCACCTTTTAAAAGGCCGCCCTGACCCCACTTCCCATGCATACAGTACTTAATGAGAGGCTTAACTGTATCCTGCCTTAATTTCAAATGATTTGTTATCGCTTATGCAGATTATCAGACAGCGGCTGAAAGGGAGTGTTGTGTTTGATTTCACCAACTTTCCGATTCCATCAGTGCAGGACCAAAGCTGCTTCAAGAAACCACATGCCCTCTCTCCCCTCCTCTCCCCATTCCCTGAAAAGATAAAGACTCAGCACCACACAAATTTTATGGGCTCTCCACAGGTTCCTGAAGAAGGATTAAATCACCCTAACCCCTCAACCCATCACCCAGCCAAAATGTGATTCCCACTGCAGTTCCTTTTGCAATTCGCAGTTTAATCCTCAGTGCAGTGCCCACTGTGGTTCCCATTGCAACCCCCACCAAGAACTCAGGTCTTGACCTGGTGGCTCCTCACAGAGCACAGGGGTTGTCTCATCCTCATGGCAGCAACCAGTCGTGAGAAATGAAAGGGACCCAAATGACTTTTTCTTTTTTCTTTTTCTTCTTTCTTTCTTTCTTTTTTTTAATGTGAGATTTGGCAGACAAACTAGCCAGGGGCACTAGTAGCATAACATGAATAATAGTTTCTGACAGAAGGGGGTCACACAGCCCATTTCAGCCCGTCCACCTACGTGGAGGAAAGAAACATGACGAAGCAGGAACACTAAGTTCTTGTCTAAGTTTTCTGACCGCTCACTGTGCTACTGTAGATGCTTTGGCAGCCTTTCGAGCTTCATTGCATGTTAATTAGTGTAACTGGTAAGACTTTTTTTTTAAACTGGAAAAAAAAGGGAATTTTTCTGACAAGGTGCCTCAACTCCCTTCCAATATAGTTTTTGGCTGTAATTGTGGAAATTCTCCTTTTTCTGTGAAAACAATGTAATCTGAACATTTCAGTTGAACTCACTGGTGTGGCTCTGCATTCCCCAGAAAGAATGCTTTGGTTCAATTAGTTGCTTTGGCAAACAGTTTGATAAATTAATTCACACACACTGAAAAACAGTCAGGTCTCTCTTGAGCACTTTGGAACCAGGTGATGTATTTTGAAAATGAATGAGCTTTTGTTTCTTAGCCACTCCTTGCAATTAGTTTATATAACTTTTCTTTTTTCATCCTAGATGTTCATATCTTAACTAAAGTTCATCAAACTCCGTGGAGAAACGTTGCCTAACCTGAGAAGGTACAAAGGCTGCTCTGAAAGTAATGCCTCCTGTTTTATGACAGCTTATGACATCAGAGGCAGATGTTGGTGATATGGCAGTAGAGGATGAACCTTCCTGCCACTATCCCATTACATGTTGCTGCTGTGTGACAGCCAGCAGCGGAGGTGCACTCTGACACAATGGTGTCTTGATATGGAAGCGCAGATGAAGCAAAGGGGAGTCACTGAGCTCCTCAATGCAGAAAAAATGGTACCCATTGACATTCATCATTGCTGAACGTTTGTGGAGACCGACCAGTGGATGTGAGCACAGTGATGGGTGGGTGGTGCGTTTCAGCCAGAACAATAGCAACAGTGCATCACCTGCACTGTTTATAAGCGTGGCATGCAGGCTTTTGTTCACTGATGGTGAAAATATATAGCTCATGGTGGTGGCTATGTTGAAAAAGAGTGCTTCTGTAGCTAAGAATTTATCATATATTGCTATGGTGCTTTTTGTATCTCTTGTAGTTTCTATGGAAATAAATAGCACGCATTACTTTTGGAGCAACATAAGTATTTATTTTATCCTGATGAAGTAGATCCCAAGGTGCTCTCAGGAGGTGTATTTGTATCCATACTCTGCACTGACACTGGAAAATAATATTTTGATTAGCAGAATGTGTGACTTAAATTCATCCTTTCTAAGGTGGACAGCTGCAAACATGACCCATGGCTCCTTAGTCCAAACATGTATCAGGAGAGGTGGAGGAGGCACCTAGCCGGATGAAGGTGTTGCAGGCATTTTTCACATTACCTCAGCTACTTCTAAAGGGTTAAGATCTAGTGCAAAAGCCCTCCCTCAGCTCTCCTGTTTGGGATGCTGGAAAGGCTATGTGCATCTCACCCTCCTTAAGGCCCTCATCCCCAGCACCCCATGCTTGGGCAACAGAGGGAGGCAGCAAAGCAGCAGTTTCGTACCACACACAGGAGCACGGGCCTCTTCCCTGTTGCCCTAAGACATAGTCTTTTTGCTAAGCTAAACCATAAGTTTGGAGCTTTTGTGGTAGTATTTTGTCTTTGTAATAATGGGCACACAATATGGAGAGGAGTGGAAAAACTTGGTGGAGAGACCTACTTCAATCCTCATCTTTTAGTACTTTATTTTTCAGTGTACTGGTAACACTAGTACTGGAATTATTACACTCCATTCAAAATGAATCGTCATTTTTAAAGGAAAATCCATTTTGAGGCCAAGTTTTGAGATGTCAGCTTTGTAGCCATTCCCACTTCCACCACAGTTGAGGGAATGTGTTACAAGGAAGTTTTTGAATGAGCTGCGGTGAGGTTCCTGGAGTCTCACTGCAATTCAAAATCTCCTGGCTCTTCTAGAAATCACCCTTTATTCACTGTCCCAGTTTTTTCAGTCAAATAAAAATGTGTTTCCTTCGTTTCTTTGCAAGGACTTCGTGTTTAATTTGGCAACGAGTAAAGCACAAACCAGTCCCACTTGTTCACAAGTGATGCAGCAGTTTTTCAGCACTTGTGCTGAGCTGTGTCCTTGAATTCACTTTGTCTGATCAGCAGCCATTTTTCAGCCCAACTGTATTTCTGGCACAGCCAAGTCAGACGGCGAATGAGCAAAGCCAATGGAAGATCATGCCTCTGTCGAGCAAAATACCTGGTTTCCTAGCTACAAATAAGGATGTGCCAGAAACCCCAGCTTAAGTGAGAATTTTTTGCTAAGCAGTGAGGTCACTGTGACCTTCAGAAAGATTACTTCATGCATTTTTGTTTCAATAGATGTCAACAACCATGCTGAGATAGCTGGGGTTGTGCTGCAGCCCAAAAAGGGCAAGAGAAATTAGACACTTTGATCTGGTTGGAATTTTAAATGGAACAGTTCTGCTTGCTTTTTTATTTGCTCAGCCAAATACAAACCTGCTTTTGCTTTTATCTTTATGGTCCTGATATGAAATTCAAATTCAGAAGCACGGCACAGGCGCTCAGGAGGGCAGCAGAAAGATCCCCATTTGCAGCCTAGCAAAACTGCTTCTCTGCTACTTTTCTGTCCACCGTCAACTGAGCCCAACCAGGAGCACGCTGCCAGACCACCAGACCAGGCTTTGGCCCTGCACTGGGCACTGCAGCCCCATGAGGCAGTCCAGTCCCACCAGTGAGCATCTCCTTCCCCATTGCCCTCCATGAGCTCCCCAGCACTCCTCTGCCCCACAGTTCAGGAGCATTCCCACACAGCTGCAATGCAGTGCAACAGTGCACAAAAACAATCGAAGTATTTTAATAAGAAATGTAGTGCAAACTATTTCTAGGAATAGCACTATGAATGCTTCAAAGAGAATCATACGAGTCATGGTTTCTTTTGTGTCCATACTGTTGCATATTCATACAGCAGAATATTTCTGGCATGGACATTTTTGGGAAGAAAGTTTCAAAAATGTGCCTGAAGAGTAGCAAGAATGAAACTCAAGTTTTCAGGCATGATCATTCACACTGGAATATCACAGTGGCTGTAATCAGGGGATCAGAAGCAGTGTCACAAAATCACACAATGGTTTAGGTTGGCGGAGACCTCAAATCCCACCCAGCCCCAACCCCTGCCATAGGCAGGACTGCCCCCCACCAGCTCAGGCTGCCCAGGGCCCCATCCAACCTGGCCTTGAGTGCCTCCAGCACTGGCTGGCACCACGGCTTCTCTGGGCAGCTGTGCTAGCACCTCACTGCCCTCTGGGTAAATAATCTCTCCCCAGCATCTAACTCAAATCTCCCTTCTTTTAGTTTGAAATCATTCTCCCTTGCCCTGTCACTACCAGACTGTGCAAAAAGTCCGTCCCCATTGTGTTTGCAAGATCCCCTCAAGAACTGGAAGGCTGCAGTGAACTCTCCCCAAAGCCTTCTCTTCCTATGATCTCCTCCTGACCATGATCAGCTTGCAGTTTTCAAATATTGAACAGCTGCAAAACAGCGTTTGGAATCAACCAAGCTTCTGAACTGAAGATTTTCAATATAATTTGGGTAATCTCTATCCACAGATAACAGGAGACTTAACCCATCAGACAAACACTTAATTGTCAGGCAGCCACACTTCTCAAATTCGAAGAATCTGTTTTGGCTGAAAATGTTCCCTCTGATTGCCTCCTCTCCTAATATGCAGCTGCATTTACCTACTGCAGAACCATCTTCTTTAGTACTAAACATACATTAATTCCCCTGTATCTCCTGACTGACTTTTGGTACTAGTAATCACACTGGGGGCATCGCGTGCAGATGTTCACAAAGCGAATGTGTACTCCCAGGCTTTAAAATATAACGACAGCCTAAATTCAAGTAATTTAATACACAGCAGAGATATGCATCCAGGTATCAAAGCTAGAATGTAGCATTTTCCAGCCTCACTGTCACAAGCACAGATCCAACTTGCAGTTATTGAAGAGGCTGGTCTGTGAAACAGCTCCCTTGTATCAGCTCAGTTTTCATAGGTTATTGACCTCAGTCCTAGTTCTAATAAGATTCAATTTGACTTCTTTATGAACAAGATTGTTTAGGCTGTCGGTTTTGGGAAGTTCAAAGGCTCTGTGTTTCTGACCAGGAAAATGTAATTAATTCATTATTTTCACTTGTCTGGTGAGAAATGAGAACTTTGGCTTGTACTATCTATGTACCAGCAATATTTCTGAGACAAAATATACATAATGATTCTCTCTACTTACTCTGTTTATCATCCTTAAAAGAAAAAACAAAAAGCTGCTTCTTTGCAAACCTCCAAGCAGAGAAACACTTAGAAGAATAGCATTCAACATAAGGAATCTGCAGTCAGGGTGAAGACTAAGGCAGACTTAGGACAGGTGCTGTGTCCTGAGGAGAAGATAATACTTTTCATTTCTCATTTCTCTTTTTTGCAGAAACTGTCTGCTGTGTTCCTGAAGTGCCTGTAACTCAACTGTGCCTATATTGCCCCTTGTGATACAGGTAGCGTAGATAATGTTCTGCCAATTCATCAGGCCAATTCAAATAGAAGGATATTGTTTTTCTAACCCCTCACCTTAGCTCTACACAATTGATGCACGGGACTGATGCATACTAGAAAAAAAAAAATACTCCTTTCCACGTATCCCTTGTTATCCCCTCAACTTCCTTACACTGAGATAACCAAAATAAAATCAGATTCCTTTTCCTAAAATCAACCCCAGTGACTCTTCTTCACATGGGCTTCTCAGTTGCTAATACCTGTCTCCCATTCTCCCTATACATCTGTCCCACAGGTCTTTCATCCCTTGTGCTGGGCTTCCTCAAGACGTGTGCCTGGCCAAAAGTTGAGGCTATCTCCCTGTGTGGATCATGACGATGCTACATAATAGTAAAATGAACCAAAGGCCTCTCTGCCTCCTAATGCTCCTGTTCAGAGCATATTGCCCTGAGGTGCTTTCCTTTGTTCTGTCTTAACTCAGAAAACTTCTGGTTTTGTTGCTCCTCATGATTTCTTAATCATTTGGCCAGACTTTGTCATAGCAAAAAGTGCCAGTGTCATCCATGATATTGGTTCCTGTGGGAGGAAGAAGAGAGGGGCTGTGCAGAAATGGATTGAATGGACTTGATGGATTTCATGGACTTGTTGCTGTCCTGTGCACTGTGGTGTTATGGGAAAGCCAACTCTACTGTCTGGCCAGAATAATACTGCATAGCCTGTGCCCTTCTACTTCTACACCTTCCTGAAGTTCTTTGCTTTGACAGTACTTGGCCTGTCACCATGAAGTAGACAAAGAAAACAAGGAAACCTCAGAGCTGTCCTTCATGATCTTTTTGTAGCCATCAATGGCTGCATTGTTCATAAGGTCTCTCACAGCCTGCCTGAGGGATCAGTGATGTTCCCCAGAGTACTCCCAGTGTGTTCCTCAGCTGGAAGGAGATGCCACATCTTAGTGTTCTTTAGCAGTACATTTTAGGATCCCCAAGTTGCTGACTCTACTCATTCTCCACCCATGATCTGTCCACCTGAAGCACTGCTGATATGCTGGTAGGCTAATGGAAAGGCACACATCTTCCAAATGGCCACCACAGGGATGGAGAATGGAGAAGGAAGGGTAGGAGATTCGGTGCAGCTGTGGAGGAGAACAATCCAAGGAAGGTGAGGTGAAGGGGATAGGGTTGGGCTGCTGGACATGCTGCTGTTCACCCTTTGTGACTCCCTCTACCACAAATCTATCTGCAGTGGAAAGATGTTTTTTCAGAGCTTTGGACCATTCTCCTGGTCTATTAAGACCTGCAGGGTTTTCCTTGCTTTCCTTGAGCTTTAAGGGCTAGTTGGAAGAAAGCTTTTATCTTCAGCAACATACAGTACGTGTACTAGTGGGTGAACGTGCAAGTGATACTAGGAGAAAAAGCCCAAAGTTCACAGCTTAAATCCCCAGGAAGAGCAGCAGGGAAACAAATGAACACACACACACACAGCTTGCCAACAAAGCATGGGATGGTCCTTGTCACCTCCACCACCTCGAATGTTCCCCTTTGAAATTACATCCTTGCTCCCCGTACCCAACAGCAGTCTAATTTCTTTGACACTAGCACTGTATTGCTTTACGTTTAGAACACCGAGGTCACAGAAAGTGCTTTATACCATGAAGAAGTTACTTCCACTTGACTGAAAGCTTTCTGTAACTGCATATTGCTTTCAGTGTTTGTGGCTGCTGATCTATTATTTGCAACGGGGACAAATCTCATGCTTTGCTTTTCAGCTGGCTGAAGATTTAACCTCCCTTCACTAAAAGAAAATGTGATGGTATGAAAGATTTCCAACTATTCTCTCATTGTTGTTTTTGTTTTTTTTTTTTAATTATTATTATTGCTAGTATTGTTGTTGTTGTTTGTTGTTACCTATTTGCTATAGCTGTGACATGGAAAGCAGTGGGACTGAGTTATTTTCGCAGTGATGCTGTGGGAAGGGGAAGCATCTATTATATTCATTCTGTTTCATTAAAAGGCAGAGCACTTTATGGCTTCTCTGCTCTAGCCACAATGACATGGTGCCAGGTGCTGTAGCTTACATCCCTCTCTTCCCTTTGCCTGCAGAAGCAAAATAGTCCAGATCTGCAGAAGTCACAGGTAGGACATCATTAATCAAAACCCCAGCAGGGATCCAAAAGAAGTTCCTAAGCAGGAAACTGTTAGACCAGCACACACGACCACTATTTTACCTAGGCATTCAGCAAACCTACCTATGGGTGAGAATTTAAGAAAGATGAGAAAAGCATTATGTAATCAAAACCCAATGTTAACAGCATTAGTCTATAAGAACATATGTTCACTTGTGTTCAGTTCCTGCCTGTTCCTCTGCAAAGGCTAGGTGCTAAGTGAATGAAAAACATCGCTTATGTTAATGTGTGGACATGTGCATTTAATTGTGCTCTGCATATGCACATTCACAAAGCAGACACCTTTTATAAACATGTCTTTTCTCTGACTACTACATACACTGGTGTGAGATGAAGTATTTCCTTTAAATGATCATAAAATGTGTCCCTAAAATGTCACCACTTATTTTATTTTCCCAGCTTGCCCCACAGTTCACTTTCGACTGAAACTAATTTAAAATGCTTTGTAGCTCCCAGCAATAAAAGGAATTTAGTAATTTGCAGTTCATTTGCCCTTACTATTCCTGGAAACGGTATCTGAGGTTGTCCAATTCTTTGCATCAGGAAACGCGCAGAGCCCACGTAGCAGTCATGTCATGCCTGGCAGATTTTGCCAAGGAAACTATTGGTTTTTGCAGCTTTGAAATTCTGGGATAATTGACATGTGCTCCATTCCCACAGAATAGCTGCGATCCTCATCACTGCCTGGCTGTGGATGAGTTTAGCGAACATTGTATTTCCCGAGCGGCGGTGAAGCTAACTTAATTAGGAAAGTGCCTTTATCCACCCTGGACAAAGGCTGCCCTTGATGGAGTGCTGTTGAGAAAACAGCTCTGAGGCAAAGGGGCTATGAACTGGATGTGCAGAGGTGTCTCCTCCTTGGCCTGGAGCTTCTGGAATCGAATGGCAGGGACGACATCCTGCAGGGAAAAAAAAGGAGGGGGGGGGGGAAGATAAAAGCATGAAATTTCTAACAAGAGAGGAGAGAGCTTTGGCTTACAAACCCAACTTCGATGCTGATGGAAAGGAGGAGATAAAAGTGTCGTACAGATGAGATCTGAACACTGATGGCTGAACGCAAACAACTAGCATTGTACATGAAGCAGTGACAGAAAGAAAGCATTTATCTGGATACATTAACTGCTTCTGTGTATGCCGTAGGGTTCTTCTTGTCATCTCTCCTGATTATTCAGTGCAAATACATGGGAGGGAAATCTGTACGTGTAAGGCAGCACTGTGATATTGGGGTTTGTTTCTAAACCAAAGTTCTCTCACTCAAACTGTCAAGAGCTTTGTATTCCCTCCAGATTCCCTAATTTTATCGGGAAATAAAAGCCTAATTCTGACAGTGTCTACAAAACAAATAAACATGTTTTCTCTCCCTTTGCTTTAAACATATTTTAATATATTAGCTGTTTTATGTGCTAGTTCTCAGCAAAGTACTGAGTGTGCACATCTCTCTCATCTGTGCCAAATTCAGCAGAGAGGGATGGAGTCTGCTGACAGCAAAGGTGCAGGGCACTTTGGACATCTCATTCACACCATTACTCACAGTGACAAGCACCTCAGAGCCCTCTTTGATTTCTTATTATGAAGAGAGACAAGTTTATCCATGAATTTTTTGGTCTGTGCTTTCAATTAGATCCCTAATCTGACAGCTTTCTGTCCCACAGTAATGATAATCTGCGCATTAGGATTTCTGAGGGTAAGGCTTAGTCTTGTAAATTGAACATTACCATATCATGATGATAACCACACTCTTGGAGAAAGCATGAGGGAAGGAGTAAAAACATATGCAGAATGAAGTTATCTGCCAGCTTGAGGATGGTTTTTCTGAAGAAAGAGAAGGACTACAGTAATGAATTGTATTGAAATTTTTGCTTTTAAGATGAATGTTGAAGCTAGCAAAATCTCTGTTCTTCCTGAACTTTTCTGCCTGGTTCTGATTTCAGTCCTGAGAGCTTGCATGGGACTAGGAGTTTCTGTACTGCCTACAGGCAGCAATTCCTGAGTGTCAAGGATGTCCCTCAATTTAATGGAAACCATACACTTATAACTTCCCATGTTGTAATGGTAACTGGGGACCAAGATTTCAAATAAACAAGAAATGGCACAAAAACAACTGTTGTGGATTATTTTAATGTAATTTTTTCCGCAAACAGCCCTGCAGTAACATATGTCTCTCAGTGATACCCTGCTATTACACAGCTTGGCAGCGGGGTTCACCGACACACGAGAAGATCGGGAGCTTTGTGAAGCGTACAGCATGTCAGCATCTTGGTTTGGGGCAGAAAAGCCAAACGTTAGACCCAGCACTCTTCCTGTATTGCTCTTGGCTCCCAGGGCTTAGCCCTTGGGATGGATCCCAGATAGAGAAACTACAGATATGATTTTGCTATGGATAGATGAAGGCTTCAGATGCCAAAGCTAGTGCATTTTATGAGCACTGCTATTTCCATAATAAGCAATAAATGTAGCAGCTCACAACATGCCTGTGATAAGGATTTTGTGGTATGCTTTCCAGTTGTGTGGGACAAAAGGTTTGAAGGACTGAACACTTGCTGAATGTTGGCAGCTACTGCACTCCCAGAATTTACATCAAATCTGAAAATCCTAGTGAGGGCAAAGACAGGGAAAAAAGGGCATCCCATGCCGATGTACCTCAAGTCTCACAGTGGCTCAGGCCAGCCTGGTGTCCATGCACCCCATGTGAAGCCTTAATATCCAGCAGCCTCAGGCAGTGGCTACAGATGCAGACCTGGTTCTAGTGTCAGTCCACTCCTGTATCTCTTGTCTGATTCATCCTACACCCATGAAGGAGGTTCCTCAGCCTGCTGTACCTGGGCACAGCCACAGTTACCTCAGCCCAGCGATGCCTGGCAGAAATCCAAGAGGAAATCACATTTTGGGGATATGCTTTGAAAATAAACAGAAGGGATCACAAACGACAGGAGGCATTTCTGTATTGTCTGACTCCTGTGCCTTCACATGAGTGCAGCCAGTTAAACAAGTACCTACCAGGGTCATCTACTTAGATCACAGCCCAGCTTATCCCAGTAATGTGCCTTGGCAGATGAGTATGTGATCTTTATCTGGGTTGTTTCTAGTTGCATCTTACTAAGCGTCCTTTATACAATCCTGACACATCCTTCACTAGTAAACTTCCTTTGCAGTAACATTCCTCTTTCCTGTCTGGAGCACATCCAACTCATTGATTCCCACTGCAAGTGAAACACTGGGTACATGATGAAAAACTGGTGCTGAAAACTCAGCAGCTATCAGAGATTCAAGGGAGCAGCTGGGCATAAACAGTAGCAGGGACCTTCAGTGCTGACCCACTCAAGCAGCATTCATCCCCTGTTGCTCTCTGTGCAGCCTCATGGAAATATCACTTAAAAAGTGAATTTTCCTCTTCTGCAGATAGCGGACGGTGCACGTGCCTCAGTATCTTCAAGGAGTACTGGCAGAGCCTTCTCTATGTTTGTGGTGACTTATGCAGTTCTTCATGGAATCATACAATCACAGAACCACAGAACAGCTTGGGTTGGAAAGAACCTTAAAGCCCACCCCGCCCCCACCCCAGCTGTGGGCACGACTGCCCCCCACCACC
>JAOWBP010000001.1:98221200-98231886 GCA_028571105.1 Tragopan temminckii | reverse complement strand
TCCCTTCCCTTCCCTTCCCTTCCCTTTCCTTTTTTCCCAGACAGATAGAAATATTTTGAAATAGCTTTTGTAATGAATATGAGGTCTTCTGCCAGGGAAGCGAATGCAAATGCATCTGATCTTCAGCTGCGGATCAGCTGAAATGTGGAGTCCCTAACCCTATGTGCACACTTTGAACACTTTTTTTTCCTTTCTGCTGACAGCCTTTTAGCTGAATCCCCTCTGGAGGCTTATATTAGAATGTGTAATTTATCTTCTGTTTGGTGAATTCTAGGATGTTTAAAGAAAAAGTGCTGAAAGAAGCAGATTGCTGCTGTACACCTTGTCCTGAATCAATTTCTGATCTCTTTTCACTAGTGAAGCACTGCCTGTCCTTACATAAGGACTGACTTAAGTGTCCTCTGTGCTATAATATAAGCATTTCCCCTATTTTCCTAGCGCCTCCTTGCCTTCTCCTCTGTCCGCCTCACACTCTTCTGCCTTCACCCTGTAGGCAGGTCCCCAATTTCCCACAGAACAAACCCATCCAAGACAGCTCCAGCCCAAGCAGTTCCCCATATCAGCCTGATTTACCTCTTCCACAGCTCCACAGCACACCTAGCTAGACAAAAGCATTTTGGTTTTTGAACAGAGAGCTTTTTTTGTCTTTTCATGATTTGTTCCTACTCGAGAGGATCAGCTGGGAGAGCTGTTGTTTAAGCAAATGCAGCTTGGTGCGGGGTAACTTAGTAATTTGTATTGTCTGGTATCTCCTGTCTTACATCAGAAATTAAAGAACAATAGTAGAGTCTTCTCTTCCCTGGGGATGTTGCAGGCTTGGTTTTTGTTCTGTTTTTAACAAAACCAGGAATGTTTTTTGGTGATGTGAATGTCATAGGATGATACACTGAGATCATATATTGTAGCTGAGTTTTTGTGGGCCTTCCAACAACAAATGAATAGTTCTTTGCAAAAAGAGGAGTGTTTATGTCTGCAAAAGGCATTGCGTTTTGCGTGGGATTTCATGTTCTGAAGTGCATTGTGAATGTAACTGAAAATATACTGCAAAGGACTGTGTAGGAAGATACAATCTCAGAGCTCATATCAGCTCTGTAAGAGTCTTTAAGAGAGAACATTTTGTGAACAGGAGAACAAAATATCTGCAAGTCTCTCTCGAAGGCAACTCTAACATTACACTGGATTTCATTTCTATATGTCCCGGGAACCCACTCCAGTAAAAAGAAAAATTGTTCCAAACCTGTTCTGCAATTAAAGACAGCATTTCAAATGTTTGTAATAGGTACTCTCTTCACTTCGGCCTTTATGAGCCAAAGTCTACATCCTGACGTATTGTAGGAACAAATTTATTTCTTTACAGGTTTTTCTTTTCCCCTTTTCCTTCCTACATTCATATGACATTTCCTGTGAGATTGTGAATCTCCAATCTGTGTGTCCCATAAAACAAATATTGGAACTGGAGGTCATTTGAAAGAAAGCCTTTCGAAGAAAGTGCTTTAATTAACATTTACTTTTATTTGCAAAGGAACCTTGAAGATCCTTTATATCGGAATATAGGTCACGGCTCACAAAGAATACCAATGATGTACTGTAAACTATGCTATTGATAAATTAGTGTCAGACTCCCAGGCGTATTAAATCTGCTCAATTGTGGAGTGCTAATTATTTCTATTAATATCTATTACAGTAATGTGTAGTGACTACGGCGGAGGTCTGAGCCTGCTGTGGCGGGTGGGGGACACACAGCAGGGCCAGTCCTTGCCAGGCAGTGTTCAGCCCTGAGAAAGTAAGCAGAGGGAGGCAGGAAGCATCACTTCTCTGTTCATAGAGGGGGGGAGGTGAGGAACAGGTACTGTGCCTTGCCCAAGGTCACCTGTTCCAAGGCTTTGTGTGGAAACCCTGCAGACTCCATCTGCTGTAATGGGAGAAAAACATAGCAGCTTGGTTGCTTTTGGGGTGACAATAACAGAGAGCTTGCTCCTAAGCACAAAGCGTGGGCCCCGCAGAGGCTACACAGAGGGAACCCAGGATCCCTACCTCCTTGCCCACACGAACATAGAGGATGCGAAGGCATTTTCTGAGTGCTGCATTAGAGACATAAAGCTGCAGGGGTTTTGTTCCTTGGAGGTAGGAAGGCTAAAAGTAATGAAAATCTGCTAAAGACTGAAAATAATTGAATTCCTTGTGTTCTTCCTACCTTCTCTAACTCCCAGAGCACATGAATTCATTGGCAAGATAAGCCAGAGACTTTATCCACTTGGCCACACTGCCTTGGTTTGTATCCAAGGGACTTTACAGGTGTAAAATTAACCACAGGAGAGCTCTTCTATTGTTCTGACTGCAGTGCAAACATATGGAGAACTACAAGTGAAAAATAATTAGTACAATATTTGAGTACATGCCTGTTCCCTCCTTTTGTATGTATAACACATGTAAATCACTCTTCCTTTTGTTTCAGTATCTGAATAAGGAAAAGTGAAACTTCCTTGTTTAAAACATGGCTATCTCTGTGAAATGGGACCTTGTGAAGATAATCTGCCTGTGAGGAGAGAGCAGCTGTGTCCAGAAACACACACAAAAAGAAAGGTTTTATCACTTGGCATGAGCTGGAGAATACCTTGGACTGATCCTGAAAAAATTCTATGGCAGACTTCTCTAACTTGGCTCAAACAGACTTTAAATAGCATATCTCTTAGAAAATAAATCTGCATTTGACTGATACTAAGAGGTCATGGTCCGTCAACTGCACTAAAATGTTTTTAAACCTGTCCCAATGCGTGCCCAATCCAATGTACCAGAGAGGCTCCCTCCAAGGTTTTTTTCTATCTGGTACAGAAAATGTATTTATAAGTTCACCTAGATACATACTTATTCAGCAGGCTGGAGTGGTTCCAAATTAAGTGGGTTTTTAATTAAAAAAAAAATCTACCTAATTATATCTTTTTCCTCATGAGACAGAAACAGGTACAAAGGTGCCATTCTGATTTCTCTGATAAATACTTTGCATTTTATTTACTTATTAAGATCATTTAGCGCTCCGGAATAGTGCCAGTTTAAGGGCTGTAAAATGCCCATTTTTTATTATTTTTCAGTGGCCATCTTTCCCACTGTGCCTGCTGATCTCATGGAAGAGCTGAGGCATCTGCTCCCAGATTTCTCATGTGCTAAGTGTAGTGGAGTGGCTGCATGGCATCACAGGGAGAATGAAATGAGGGGGAAAACGAACAGCAAGCTGGTGGTAACAGGGGAGGAGGGTACAAATGGACGAACAGATAAAGTGGAGCAAGAATGCAGATTGCAGGGATGCACTTCTGAATAGGAGGAGGTCTGTACAGCAGCAAGATGCATACCTGGAGATGGCAGATGTGTTCCCCTCAAGCACTAATCTGTTGTCTCAGTTATTGCCCTGAGTCTTTTTCTCTCCTTCTGCAAATACATGCTTTCATTTCTGACAACAAACACTATGCTTTTTGATTGAGGATCTAGAATATCGTTGCTATTAAAATAGATTAATATGCATATATAGCACTGTTGTGTGCATAATCACTATGGATTTCTGCCCCAGAATTTGCCATCATAAATTAGAGTGCAACTGCTCCAATCTACTAGTAACACACTACTGGCAATTGCCTGGTGGACTATTTCATGGCAATTTACATGTGCAAATATGGTATTTGTTATAGAATCACAGAATCCTTAGAGTTGGAAGAGACCTTTAAAGGCCATCTAGTCCAAGTCCCCTGCAAAGAACAGGGACACCACAGCTACATCAGGATGCCCACGGCCTGATCCAGCCTCGCCTTGAAAGTTTCCAGGGACGGGGCATCCACCACATCTCTGGGCAACTTCTACCAGTGCCTCACCACCCTCACTGTTAAAGACTTTTTCCTTATATTCAGTATCCCAGTATTTCCTGTTTTTTCTATTGCAGCAAACAAAAAGAAACTCACAATACAAACCACTGCGTAGCTACAAATATGAAATCCATTAGGTCAATTAGCAGCAGAAGGAACACTTGGGTCCATATTTAGAGTCATTATCAAATCTTCTTCAAACACAGATGCAGTCAGCTTAATGCAGTGCCTCTCCTCCAGTCAGTGGGTGTATATGTACGTGCATACACAAGCACAGAAAACACGTATACCAATTATTTGCACGTGGAAATACAGCCAGGTGAGTACTTCAATGGCATGAAGGCACAGACAAATAGGCATGTGTGAAAATTAGTAAAAAAAGGCTTCCTTTAAACATTGGATTTGGAGTCTGACCTCCCAGAGCTATTCCTTGGCCTAATTCCCTATAGCGAGCAACAGCAGGAGCAGATTTCCAGCCCAGCTGCAGCTGAATGTAGGTTTGCAGCAGCTGACAGCTCTCCCTGTGGCCTGGATTTAAATGCTCTGCTGTTTGTGGTAGTGGGGGATAGGGTTGGCTTGTGGAGCAAAGCTTGGGGGTAGGTAGGGCTACCAGCACACTGCTGGTGGAGCATAGGCCTGTGTCCAGATGTATGCATGTTACAGACAGCAGGAAACTGATGTTAAACTCTCTCTCCATCACCTACAGCAAGCCTGGCTTTTGCTCAGTCAGGGGATGAAACTGCCTTCTTGTCAGGCCCCTTGATCTGAATGGGGACAGGACTCCCCAGGTCTCTCCATGGGCCCCCTTCCTCTGCTTCAGACAACTTCTGGAGGGAGCCATTTGGCTGGCTGCTGCCAATTGCTTCATTTTCCTCTTCCATTGTCTGCGGTGGGGGAGATGGCCAAGTATCTCATAAACAGCAGTGTTAAAGATGATCTCAGAGTGCCAACATGGGAGTGGAAAAAAGGCAGCAGCAGGCAGCTGGAGGAGGAGGAGGGCTGGGCAGCCTCATCCCAGCCTGGGGGCAGGAGCAGCCCATCAGGATGCGTAGGCAGCAGGGTAGGTCCTGGCCATCCTTTTCTGGCTTGAAGGGCCTGCGCAAAGTTCAAGGGCTCTTCACAATGAAGCAGCTGGGCAACACCTGCAGGCAGTTTACTTAAGTCCTTACTGGCTTATTTTGGGAATCTGACTGGGTGCCAGGCTGGCGGCTTCTGAGGAAGTAAATACTTCAAGACAAAATACTCAAGTGTTTTGCCTAAGCCATGCCTGTCGGCAGGGGTAGAAAATAAAACAAAGCAAAGCGTGCATTCAGTGAGAGCCTGGCAAGATGGAACGTGGAGCTAAGAGACACATCGTGAAGCCAGGATGGAGGTGGCAGGGTGCCAGCAGGGCAGCTTCAACCAGGCTTGTTGCTACTTGCAAGGCCATAGCCCAGGCCTAACAGAACTCAGTAGCTATGCAGAAAAATAAGGAGTCCAAGTAAGACCCACATAAGACCAAAGTGCTCCTGTATTTATCATAGATATACATGCAGAGTGAGCTAATAAGGCACTACAACACTAATGATAAATACTAAATGCTAAACTGAGGAAGCGTGATCTTGACAACTAAGTAGTGAGGTGGACTGTGAACCAGGTGAAGGAAACCTGAGAGTTGTGGTCAGTGGGACAGAGTGAGTCAAGCTGAGGCCTGTATCTAGTGGAGTCCCTCAAGGGTCAGTACTGGGACCAGTACTATTCAATATATTCATCAATGACTTGGATGAGGGAGTAGAGCACACTGTTAGCAGGCTTGCTGATGACACAAAACTGGGCGGTGTGGCTGACATGCATAAGGCTGTGCTGCCCCCCAGCGAGACCTAGACAGGCTGGAGAGTTGGGCGGGGAGAAACTTAATGAAATATAACAAGGGCAAGTGTAAGGACTTGTGTCTGGGCAAGAACGACCCCAGATACCAGTATAGTTTAGGGAATGACCTGCTGGACAGCAGTGTAGGGGAAAGGGACCAGTGGGTCCTGGTGGACAGCAGGGTGACCATGAGCCAGCACTGTGCCCTTGTGGCCAAGAAGGCCAATGGCACCCTGGGGCATATTTGAAGGGGTGTGGTTAGTAGGTCGAGAGAGGTTCTCCTTCCCCTCTACTCTGCCCTGGTGAGAACACATCTGGAGTATTGTGTCAGTTCAAGGACAGGGAACTGCTTGGGAGAATCCAGCACAGAGCCACAAAGATGATTAAGGGCATGGAGCATCTCCCTTACGAGGAGAGGCTGAGGGAGATGCGTCTCTTTAGTTTGGAGGAGACTGAGGGGTGTCCTCATTAATATTTATAAATATGTAAAGGGTGAGCGTCAGGAGGATGGAGCCAGGCTCTTCTCAGTGACATCCAATGATGGGACAAGCGGCAACAGGTACAAGCTGGAACACAGGAGGTTCCATGTAAATATGAGAAAAATCTTCACAGTGAAGATAACAGAACACTGGACCAGGCTGCCCAGAGAGGTTGTGGGGTCTCTTCTCTGAAGACATTCGAAACCCACCTGGACGTGTTCCTGTGTGACCTAATCTAGGTGTTCCTTCTCTGGCAGGGGGCTTGGACTAGGTGATCTTTTGAGGTACCTTCCAATCCCAGACATTCTGTGTTTCTGTGATTTCTCCTTTGCTCTTCTCAAAACTTTGAGGATCTTAATGGATGACAGTACAAACAGAGGAACAGCTAATACTAATAATAATACTGCTAATAATGCAGCTTTACCCCAGACTGTGACGTCCTTTTTTATTTTACCTCTGCCGTGTCCTTTGAGGAGCCTCTATAAGCCAAATCCACAGAGCAGTGACCTGATAGCACAGGAAGAGTCCATTGTCTTAAGCTCACGTAGCTTAGAAATTACGAGTGCTTGTTTAGTCAAAGGTCAGAAAGACTGGTACTAATCAGAGTAGTATGGTTAGTTTAGGTTTTGTGTTTATCTGAAACTTCAGAAGGAAAATCTAGTTTTGTTGTGTTTTTTTTTTTTTCCCACCCAGGAGGTACAACTGAATTTAGGAAGAGAAGTACCACCTCTGACACCTAAAAGTCTACACTGTGGACTCTCTTAGCCGGTAGATTTTTTTTTTTGGACAGGACTTCTACATAATTTTTTGTTTTGCATATTTATTTATAATCATCAACTTAATGCAGCATCTGAAAGATGCATTAAAGCACCTTGTGTAATGTTTCTTCAGTTTACTTTAGCTTGCTGAAAGTATGAAACTTTGATTATTTTGTGGAAATACGGGCTGGAGTTTAGCTCTGGGTATTTCTTTTTTTCATGGGATTTTTGTGTATGTACATATAAGTATACCAGAGGATATCTGAGTCATTGTTAGTTATTGATTATTGTACATGTGTATGTATTCTGCTGTTTCTGGTCATGGCAGAGAGAGATCAGTTGTATTTGATAGAATTTACCACTTATATGCAATTTTTTAAAGAATGTAAAAGCTGGCAGTAAGAATAAGATTTCTATTCATGGATAACATAAAATATCTTAATGAATTATTCATATTTTTGGAGGTGCGTTTAAATATCTGGTTCCTGGCTTCCCATCTGTTTCTTCAAACTTATGTATTATTTGGGAGGTGCTTTTAAAAGTACCCACACTGTAAAGGAATGTTTGCTAATGTTCAGACATAATGTCCTGTGTCTGTGCTCATTGCCTCTTGTTCTCTTTCTGAACACCACTTAATAGAGCTTATCTCTATCCTTGTTACACCCTCCCTTCAGGGCTACACTGATGAGATCTAACCCCAGCTAAAGCGTCCCAGCTCTCTCAGCCTTGATTCAAAGGGGGGGATATTCCAGACCATTCATCATCTTCATGGTCTTTGGCTGGGCTCTCTGTTATGTCCATGTCCCTCTTCTACTAGGGAACCCAGAACTGAAAGCAGTGTTTCAGGTATGGCCTAATCGGAGCAAAGTAAAAGGTAAGGATCACTGCTGTCCACCTGCTGGTAGTAGTTTACCTACTACAGCCCAGAATATTGTTAGATTTCATAGGGGCAGATGCACATTGCTGACTCATGCCCAACTTGGCATCCATCAGGACTCCCAAGTCTCTTTCTGCAAAGCTGCTTTCCTGCTGGGTGGCCCTTTGTATGTCTTAGTGCCTGGGGTTGTTCCCTTCAGAGGTGCAAAATTTTTTGCTTTCCCTTGTGAAATTACATGAAGTTCCTGTCAGCCCATTTCTTCAGCCTGTAGAGGTCCCTCTGGGTAATAGAGTGACCCTGTGACATACCAGCCATTTTTCCCAGGTCTGTGTCACCTGCTCCATCATCTTGGATCTGGACTGGACCCAATCCTGACTCCTAGGATACACTCCTCGTCAGTGGCCTCCACCTAGACTCTGTGCCACTGATCACCACCCTGTTTGCCAGTCTTTTCAGGCAGTTTTCAATGCATCTCACTGTTTGCCCATCCGTTACAAACATCAACAGCTTGTCTGTGAGGGTTCTGTGAATGACAGACTGTGTCAAAGGCCTTACTGAAGTTCAGATAGACAGTTTCTACTGCTCTCCCCTCAATTGCCAGGGCAGTCATTTCATCATAGAAGCTAATCAGGTTGGTCAGGCATGACTTCCCCATGACGAATCCATGGTAGGTATTCCTAATGCTTTGCCTGTCTTTCCTGTGCTTGGGAATGGTTTCCAGGATTAGCTCTTCCATCACCTTCCCAGGAACCGGGGAGAGACTGAGCAGCCACTGTAGCGAAATGCTAAGTCAGGGCCTGAAACAGTGATTGAGCACCTGGTGGAAAGACAGGGCCATCCAGGGCAGCTCAGGTGCATACAATGTGCCTGAGTGAGTGGAAGGGGGGGAGCCTTCCCAGATCTCATATAAGGGTTGGCAGTGGAGGCAAGGGTATATCACTGGAGATGCCTGCCTATCTGAAGGCTTCCAAGGGTAAGCAGCATTTTTCCTTTGTTTCTGTGTCCACAGCTGCTGCATTTGGGCTTATACTTACTTGCTGCAGCCTAGTACTTTGCCACTCTGCTATTATTGGTGTGCTTTCCATTGCATTATAGTGTTATGGCCTGTAGTTTTTTGTTCCTGTTCTTGAAGATGATAATGATGTTTGCTTTTCCTCTAGTCTCCAGGCACTTCTTCAAATCACCACGATCAATCAAGGATTATTGAGAGTGGCTTTGCAGTGACATCAGGCAGCTCATTCAGCACTTGTGTGTGCATTCAGTCAGGGCCTATGGAAGTATACATTTTGCTTGCTTAAGTATTCCTTGCCTTGTTTTGCTTCCCTTGAGCATGGGTTCCTTGCTGCAGTTCTTCCCTCTTGTCTCAAGAAGCAGGGCTTCCAGAAGTCAAGTCTTTGTAGTAAAGACTGAGACAAAGGCTTTCAGTACCTCAGCCCTTTTTCTGTCATGTGTAATAGGTCTTCCCCTGTTGTTCAGAGGTAGGTACACATTTTCCCTAGCCTTCCTTTTATCACCTGTGTACTTCTAGTAGCCCTTCTTGTTCTCTTTGACATTTCTGATGAGATTTGATTGCACTTTGTGCTTTAGGTTTCCTAACTTCATCCCTGGATGTTTGGACAGTTTCTCTGTGCTCCCCTCAAGGTTGCCTGTCCTCACTTTCATCCTCCTTATGCTTCCTTTTTGTGGGCTCCTTGTACATCTATGCAATCCGCCTAGCGTTTCTGCCTAATGTACCGCTCTTCGGGATGGACCAGTCTTGATCTTAGAGGCCCTGATTCCTGAATGGTCCCCGAGCTTTCTTGGGCTCCTTTTCAGGGCTTTATTCCACAGGATTCTTCCAAGCAGATCCTTGAAGAAGTTGAAGTCTGCTCTCCCGAAATCCAGGGACACAGTTTTGCTTTTCACCCTCCTTCCTGTCCTCAGGTTCACTGCAGTCAAGACTGCCTTTGGCCTTCCCACTGCTAAGAAGACCCTTTGAGTTGAGGATGTGGCTTACAATTGATCCTGACTGGATTTCTAACATCGGTCTCATTGCCTGGGGCGTAAAAATGACAAAAGAAGGCCTCTCTATTAGAAGAATGGTTCATTTTTTTTGTGTCAATACGTGGCTGTCCAATTTTTTGCTTGCCTGGGCTGCACTGAGTGTGCAGGAATTGTCTTAGCTGCGTATAAAAGATGAAATATAGTTAATGTATGTGTGTCCTGAAGGTTCCTGACTGAAGAATGATCCTGAGATGGAACTAAGTATTCTGACAGTTTTAAGGGAAGTGATATTTGCAGCTGCAGCCATTTATCTTGTTTTGTAGGGAGCTGACCTTGCTAGTTTATCCTGCTTTGCAAGAACTTGTTTGCAAGCAGGTGTTCCACTTGCACTCTGTATCATGTGTTGGCCATGTGGGTGCAGTGTGCAACTTGGGGAAAAAAAAACAAAGAAACAAAAACAAAACCCCGCTGACCTTGGAGAGAATAAATCAAGAGGGAAGCTGTGGTGATCCAGTGAGGAAAAATACGCTTTGAAGAGCAGGGGTGCCCTGCTGACACTACCTATTGAATCCACTGTCGGCATGTTCCTTCTCCTGCCTGGTGTTTCATCTCTCTCAAGGTAAGTAATGGTGTGCTTGCTTAGGGAGCTTCTGTTTTAGCTTACTGGGTTTCATATTGCGCATGCTTAGGGAGTTTCTGCTTGCCACTTCCTGGGGTTATCTAAAGTGAATGGCCTGTGTGTGTGACAAATAAAACTCGTAGCCCTCTGTGCTGCCTTGTGTGTGTGCTTGCTTGCCTCTGCCCCTGAGACATCCAAGCATACCCTGAAATACATATGTAAGTAACAATTTATTTTTTAATGTATTTTTATGAAAACATTACAGAATCAC